>JBBCBC010000008.1:0-600000 GCA_037126765.1 Stenogyne calaminthoides | reverse complement strand
CAATCTCTTTCAACTGTAGGTTTGTTTCTTCCCAAGTCGATTTTCACACATACAATTATATGTTGCAATCTCAGCGTTAAAAACAAAAGAAGTATGCAAATTGTGTGTCTCGGTTTAGATGAGAGACCTTCAAGTATACAACAAATGTTGTTTACATTTTTTTTTTAATTTGTAATTTATAGAGTGTGTATATATATTAATCTAAATTTATAGACTCATTTGTTTTTTATAGAGTCATCAACTATAATAACATATAAAATTATATTTTGCATACTTGAATTATATTTTTATTTTTAATATTTTGTAAATTACAAACTATTTAATCATAAAAAATATTAAAATATTAATGCTTATTTTACACAAAAAATTTCTTTAAATTCGAGAAGTTCGCGGGGCTAACATTAATATAATATAATACTACAACATCAATCACTATTAAATATTGATTTGACATAAAGTTAAATCTCACTCTATTTAAATCTCAAAACAAACACATACATTTACTATTTATCAAGGATTCTAAATCTCTGGATTCTAAAACTTTGGCTTGCTCCGCACACTTAAATCTCAAAACAAACATAGCCTTATAGTATTATTATTAGTTTTTTATTTTTTTTAATTTCAATTCATTCATTTATTTAATTTTGATATTTATCTTTTATTTCTCTCTTATCTATTAATTATGAATCACCCCCTATTTATGTGGTTGATATATTTAAAATATTTCATATTCAAAATATATACATTAATTTATATTAAATTCATACTCCATAATTTATAAATTTATACTCCCTCTTATTCTTTTTAAATATCACTAACATGTAACCGATGTACTACGTTTACACGAGATTGAAAATAGTTTTTATATCATCAATTTTAAATTAAATACTCCAAATATTTAATTAGTTTGATTAATTCAATTATAGACGTAATTTTTTTTCTAATATTATATGTGCATATTTTAATTCATTTCTTATTCTAAATTACTTCTCCCATTTTTCTTAAAATCTTTTTAGTCTTTTAGAATATTTATATAATAAATATCATTCTGATATATTTTCCCCTCATTATATCATATATACCCATACTAATTAATTATCATGATCATTTAAATTTTCTTATGTCAACATTAATCTTAATGTTTTATAATTAAATATTTATAACAATGAATACTATTGACTGAAAAAAATGATTCACACGACATATTTGTAGAATAATAAAAATATTTAATAACCATGAAAAATAATCATTAGGGATATACATGATATAATGATGGGTGAAATTGTCAAAACGACATGTATTATGTAAATAATATATAAGACTGAAATGAGTATGAAATCCAATTTTAATGGGATTGAGTAATTTAGAATAAAAAATGAATAAAAATATGCACAAATAATATTAAAATATAAAAATTATATCTGTAATTAAATTTATTAAATATTTAAAATATTTTATAATAAAATTATTTTTTTTTAAATCAAATCCCGCGTAATACGCAGGGTTACATGCTTTTAGTGGATTAGTTTTGAATCACCAATCATCCGATGATAATTCAATCTTCTCACTTTGAAATAAATTTGTCTTATAGTATTAAATTAACTCTAAATTAACTCTGACCCACAAGCAATAACAAAAATGTTGACTCTCTCCATGACTTGCACGGTATCACCTATGTTAAATTCCTTCACATATTTTATTGTGGTATTTCCTCTTGTTTTGATTTTATTTTTGTTTAGGTATTAAAAAAAGTTACATAGATATCAAAACAAGTATTTAAAAAAAAATAAAAATATGAAGATATTTATATTTACAAAGTTAATATAAAATAATTTAAAAGTTATAATTATACCCCATCATATCTTACCATTTTTTTTTTATAATTTGTATTTCAATATGCGTACCATGTCGTACTGCATTGTCGTATCTGTATTTATCCAATCTAACTATGCCACGATATCATTTGTTCCAAAAATGATGTTCCACTATGTATTCTATAGTCTAGATTAATGACATGTGGAATGGGCAAAAATATTCAACAGACCACCATAATCCTGGGTTCATATGTTAAAGATCCAGGAGGTAGAATAATTCTGAAACACGAAAAAGTGGCACAGAGGGATTGAAATGATCTAACTATACAATACAGTGCACTTGAAACTATTTATTGAACTTTTTTATTTTATTTATATTCTCTTGAGTTATATTATCTTAATTATCATTTCGTGCAATTATTGGCTGATACGAAAATTATAATAAAAACAACAATAATATCCTGTGAAAATAATTTGCATATTTTAATATAACAATTCTACTTTTTTTAAAAGTAAATTTGAGTTGTACTGTTCATTTTATGCTAATAACAATTTAGGTACAACTAATTCATTGGTATGCACCAAGTAATGATATATATTAGTATTGCTTACTCTATGTCTAAACGACCTAAACAATGATCTTCATTTTTCTTAGAACCTAAACATTAACTTTATTGTGCTATTATGAACAATTTCCGTTAATTCTATAGTTTTTAATATTGAAATAAGTACTCTGAGGTCCAAAAAGCCCATAGAGTTACTCTTAGGTCCAAATTGATTTTTAAGTAACTCTTAGGTCCAAAGATGTAGTTGAAAAACCTATAATACCCTCCTAGCTCACATACCCAACAATCAGTCGTCCTCATCTACTTTCTCTCATTTCTCTCCACTCCTTTCTCTCTCTAACTTCTCTCTCCTTCCCAAAAAATCAACGCGGCAATATGCAATGCAAAACTAAATGGGAGAGTCCTACAGACTCCCACGAAACTACTAAAGTTCATCGACACCATCCTCGAGCCTTCGACCCCACACACAACAAAGTGGCAGAACTTACTACTACGGCGAGAAGATCCACAATCGCTTTAGAGGCAGTGTTTTCGTAGATTTGTGAAATTTTTTTGATTTTCTTTTTTGGATCTGTGGTGAGGGGGCAATGGTGAGTGGGTGGTCGTTTTTTTTGGTTGGTGGAGGTGGTGAGGGAACGGCGGTATATCCATGGTTTTTTTGTGGTGGTGGGGTTTTTTGGACCGGCTATTGTGGCGGTGGTTGGTGGCGGCATATTTGTGGTTTTTGTGGATGTGAAAAATGGAGGGGCGTCTATGTCGTATTGAAGATAGAGAATCTGAAACTGAAAATGTTGTATTATTAAAAATGGAGGATCTGGGTTTGTGTTTTTATTTTTTAATTTCGGTGATATGCATAGATTCATCAATTGATGAACACATGCACGTTTTCATGCATATGTTCATCAATTTGATGAATATGTGCATGTTGAAATTAATACGAAAATATGTAAATTTGATATGATTTTTTCTATAATTTTCTGTAATTTTTTGTGCATATATTTTTCTGTAATTTTGATGTGAATTAGTACTTTTTCATGTATATATTTTTCTGTAATTTTTCTATAATTGTTGGATACGTAATTTTGAAGCATGTTTTCTGCAAATTGAAAGGGGAATAAATGAAAAGAAGATAAAAAAACTGAAGTAAGGAAGAGAGGGAAGAGAAAAATACTGAAAAAAATAGGGATGATTAAGGTAAAAAACTAACGGAAGGAGGAGAGAGAAGAGAAAAAGACAGAAAATGATAGAAATAAAAAAAAAGGACTGAAAAAAAAAAGATGATTAAGGGTATATAAGTCTTTATATAACAAGTTTTGCACCTAGTAGTACTTAAGAAATGTGTTTGGACATGGTAGTATTTTTTAGTACTAGTTTGGAGTGGAAAGTTGTTTACTCTTTAATATTAACAATTAATTGATTTAGGTCCCGTTTGGTACGGCTTGAGAATGATAATGGGTATCATTAAGGTGTCAATCACCGTGAAACTATTTATTGCATTATTATTGATTGGTAAAAACATCAACAATGTGTATCATTTAAACAAAGTTGAATGCGAGTGAAACTAGGTAATAAAAATAGGGAATAAAAAAATTAAAACCCTCTAATTTGAGCCAACTAACAATAGGGGTGTTTGAAAAAACTTATAATTTTAAAGAAGTGATTAATATTAGTAATTATGATAAAATAATTAATAGTAGAAGTTGATAGTGTTTGTAAAAAAAATTCAAAAAAAAGTTGATAATGTTTGAAAAAAAGTTAAAAGTTTTTAAAAAAGACTAATAAGCTACTAAAAATATTTTATTTGAAGCTTCTATCTTATAGCTTATTAGAGTTTATTTAAATTACTAAAAAATAAATAAAACACTTTAAATTACTAATACATGCATTTTTAAGTAATTATAATCATTTATAAATTTTCGCAAACATCCCCCAACATTTAATCACACTAGAATTACGGGAATAATATTTGTTCCTGTAATATGCAAAATGACAAAAGATGGTGGAAGAGGGTGTAGACTACTAGTGTTTGGCGTATGAAAATGGGTGGAGAAGAAAAGTAATTTTTGTCAGAAATGGAATCACAAATTGGGTCTACAAATTAACTCATATCTCATCTCATTTGTCAGCACATCTCTGCAAACTGCACGGGATCTAAGGGCATGTTTGTTTTGGATTTATAGTGGACGTGGGAAATCTCGGACTTTGAAGTTCTAGAATTTCAAAATCTTGATAAATAGTTAAGATGTATATTTATTGTGGGATTTTATAGGGTAGGATGATATAAAAATTGATTGATGTAATATTATTATATTATTTTGAGTGTATTGGGAGAATAAAAAAGTAGATAATGTGAGTGTATAGAGAGAATAAAAAGTAGAGTAGTAGTTGGTGATGAAATAGAATAGGGTTAATAGGATTTCAAAATCCTTACTTTAAGTTTCAAAACAAAGGGGGATTTGAGATTGTAAAGTCCAAAGTTCAAGCCGGGATAGTCGCGAAACAAACATGCCCTAATAGACTAGTGACCACCTTATTAATTAGTATTAAATTTATAATCACGGAAAATGATTATTACTTACTTTTTAGTTGTTGGATTAATATATATTTATATATTATACTCCGTATTTTTTAAAAATATATGGCTCAAATATCAATAGTGGAGTTTAGCCTCAAGACTCCTTTTTTTTTTTTTTTTACATGGCACTTCAGAGTACTTAAATTTATCAACAATCAATTCATAACGCTTTGCTCTAACTTGAAATAGAACCCTCGCTAGTGTACTGTGAATTCTTGTCCCCCGAATTAGTCAGTGTTTGGACCGAATATCGAGCTATTAAAAAAAAGTAAGTTTAATTTTCAACCTAGTTAGCCGCCACACAAGTATACAATGCCCTAATAAAAGAAATTAAACACGAGATCGACGAATGTCCCAGATCAACAAACTGGAAAATAATGAAATACTAGATTTATGTATAACTTTTCAGTGTGTGTGTGTGAAGTTTACCAACCACCATGAGGTAGGTAAAATTTTACACATCTCTACATGCATCAATGGTGGATATAGAAGAAACATGTCCCAAAAGAAGTTACAAAAATCCATGCACACAACTACACAAGACACATCTCCACACATTGAAGGCTTCAGTTTATCATATTAGTCTCTACAGATTGGAATAGACCAACCATAATAAAATGACATTTCACCCATTATTAATTATAAACAACTCCAAAAATGAACATCACCATATGTTCAACAACACCAGCTCAATTCTCTTTTAGTACTGATCATCTAATCTTGTACTTGATTTGTGCTCAGAAAGCCGATTATATATCAGGAAAATCGTAAAACAATCCACACAGATATTCCTCCAGAAAATGGGGAGCGAAGGTGCACCGAAGTGCCATTACAATATCTCCATGTCGAGAAGAACAAGAAAAGTTCAGAATCTGAATAATGAAGAGAGAGACGGGAGAGAGGGAAATGTTCAAGAGCGGAAAAGCTTGAAGCAGCTTATTGAAGGAAGAAGTACTTTAGCACAGCACTTCAGAGAGGAAGAAATAAAGGAGCAGAGTTTGGTTGTTAATGTCAAGCCACCTGACGATGATCATGGATTAAAAAGATCAATGGTGAGAGATTATGTTAAAATTCTGAGCCATATGATCAAGGTAAAGCAAGAATCATATATCAGATCATGGAGGAAACCTGCAGTATCATTAAAACTCATTCGGCACAAGTGACATTTCTTATCACTATGAATACTATACATGCATGTATATACACACAAACACACTGTTTGGGAATGCAGTTGCTATGCATTCTTTTAAGCAGATGGTGTTTTACGTCGGAACTAAGATATTATTGATGCGTTTCGATCTCTTATTTCATTTACATCAGTGTGCATTATGTGTGTGTTGTCACTATACCAGATGATGCACATCAATGAAATGCAATATAATGTAATATATGTATGTGATTTAAACACAATAGAATGTATATAGCATGTACTGAGATATTTGAAAATCTGAGGAATCTCTGTTATAGTAGTGAATATTGTGGAAAAAAAAACAATAAATATTGAAGTTTTGTTGATCCATTCTGTGTATTTCTCTGTTATAGCGTTTTCTGTACTTTGAAGACCATGTTTTAAACAGTATAGTTCATTCTTTAAGTGGATTAATTCTGGTAATCATTTCCTAGAATCAAGAAATATCAGGTAACAGTTTGTATATTTTAATTTCTTATTATTTTCTATTTCTGTAATTCGTATATACTACATTTACAACCTAATAACATGATCATTTACATATGTTTTGACCCCCTATATTCATCACTGCGCTCGATATAAATAAGTATATCATTCATTTATTACACAAAGTATCATCGACACAATAAACAGACAAACAGTTTGCTTATGATCTTGTTTGCTATATCCTCCATTTTGACCAATGGAAATTTTATCTACCTATTATAATTTTTAATTAAAAAGAGAAGACCATCTTATAAATAAATAAAAAGCAGTAAAAACCCTTGATTTCTTTTGTGAAATTAGAATTGTGAGCATCAATTTTTAAGCAGTAAAGAAGAATTGTTTGTTCTATTTTTAGTTACAATAGAACTTGAAGTGCTCTTTTGTCATTCGACAAAATCAAAACATCAATTTTAGTAATGTTTAAAATTATGCAGTAGTAACTTGCTCTATAATATTTTTTTTTATGAAAGGTTTACTCATATTAACTGTTAACAATTGAACTGAGCTGAAACGGACAAATGGCTGCCAAACAAAGCCTTAAACTAACGTTTAGTTTGGCAATGAAGGAGGATATGAGCAGACAAGTTGGGATTGAGAGAACAAAAACAATATTCAAGCAACTAAATAGAATTATACAGAATCTGTCTTGTCCACCAAATGGCAGTAATTGGAGGAAAAATATAAAAGAAAATACAAACCCCCCCAGCAAAAATTACTTAGTTTTGAGACCTCGTTATAAGTTCTATCCATATAGACAAAAAAAACCATAAAATAGAAACGGAAGCACCGCTATCCCAACTTCAAACAACTAGGTATCCTAAAATAGGTTAGAATAAAGCAAAGACAAGGTGATGGGAGTGGCCCTTATCAACAATATATATCATGCCTCTTCACACTTAGCGCACATCTTCTAAGGAGCCAGAAACTTGAAGCTCGTTCAAATCTTAACAAAACGCAAGTACGCACCTTCCATGCATGACAAGAGTCGGCAACAGTCAGGTCTACAAGAAATAGTCGGGTGTTCTCCGGGTTACATCAGGTTCCCCTCTCCTTGGAGCTGGCTCAAACTGCAATCAACAGGAAAAATAATTGATTAATTAATTTGGGAAATTAAAAAAAAAAAGAATTAGAAATGGAAGAGTGGTGAAGCAGAACCTGGATAAATGTGTGGGCTCTGCAATCATCGACTTCTAAAATGGATGCCATATTTCCACAGCGGTAACAGTAATTTGGTGCACTAAATATAGTGACTGTTGGGTTATGGAGCCTGAGTGAAACGGGATGCAGGGCGCAGGAGGCGCTCGAGGTCGAGTAGGTATGCTCGGTCGAGCGCCCCCCCTATCCAGGGCCATGAGGGCGCTCGAGCAATGTATGTGATCGAGCAGAACCGCTCGACCAAGGGCTGAGGTCGAGCGGTTCCGAGGCCTGTACGCGGAGGCCCAGTTTCATCTTTTAGGGTTTCGGCCAGGATGGGCCAAATCTAGGTTTTCTGTATAAATAACCCCCGACTCCCCCATTGTATCTTGCACTACTTGCACTATCTTATACAATATAGTAGATCTCTCCTGGCTTGGTAGTGCCCCCAGAAGTAGTCATTCCTGACGAACTGGGTAACCAAATTGTTGTTCCTTAATTCGTTGTTTCCATTATTTTCTCCTATAATTGCTTGCTTTAATTCCTAACAGTGACAACCTTTTGCTCCTATAATACAGATGAAAAAAATAACTCAGAACACACTTCAACTTATAGTGAGAAAGAAAAAGAATAAGACAATGTATTATGCGATCAGAGTTGAAAGTACACACATGGGCCCAGTTATATCCTTCCATAACAAGCTGATGAGCTCTAGCAATTAGCTTTAAATTGTTTGTGTGGTTGAATTGCTCCGATATGTCCTGTCACAAAAGCTAATTAACCACCTGAAATTAAGGAGGAATAAGAGACAACGACCTTCAGTCAATAATATATGAGTACATGGCCAAAAGTATATCCAGCACCACGTGGTGATATGCCCCAACCACAACGATCATCAGGATCTGACCACAACAGATCACACATGGGACCTTCATGTGGAACTTCTTGAACACGATCAAAGCTCCTTATATTATCGAGGGTTTCAACTGAGGGGGATAATCCACCGTGCAGACAAAAGATTTCCGATTCAACCTACTCTCAGATCGAGACATTAATAAGATTAAACTTACAAAAAGAATCAAGTAGTTGCACGCAATAAATTTGTTACAACTTATTTTCTAAAGCTACTTGTCACATATAATGAGAACAGTCAATAAAAATTTGATTTGTCCACAAAGGCTACATACGATCCCATAAACAGAAGCTGCACAAGAATAATAAGGAAGAATGTTTACTAACCAAAGCAGTGAGGGGGAAATAGTCAAAACAGATCAGTGAATGTCTTCCAAACATTAGCATTCCCGTACCTAGAGCCAATACGAAAATTTAAAGGTATTAAGCATTATTACCAGATAAAGAGAAATAACATGAAAAACTTAAGAGAGTAATACAAAAGTTAAACTTGTGAATTATAATAAATATATCACTGCACAAACCAAAATGACAATTTTACATGATCTTCTCAAATTATAAATTAATAATCCAATTTATAAAATCATGTCAAACAGTTATTTCATGAAACCAATATCATCTGTCACTCCAAGCTGGAGCAAGAGTTTACATGTAAAATCAGAGGCTATGCTACCATACTCATTGTCAAGTGAATATCACACTTCGATGAGCATATAGTCCTTAAAAATCCAGTTCTCACAAAATAGTCAAAATATCTCGTAAGAAGAATATAAAGCGCAATTGATAGTACAGCGCTTTCTTACACTATTTGTATTTAAAATTAATGCATACACTTGTGATTATCAGGACATATATGCCATGCACATATAATCCATTTTATCTATAGTATATGTTCATCTGTAGTTGTAATTTCTGGAAATGTAAACATTCCATATGTTAGAATTTAGATGATGTGAACTTGATAAGCCTGGCAAATATTAATCTCGTCAAAATATTTTCCATAAACAAATCTAGTAGGAGTAGATTACATTTACATGGAATAGAAACTTACTTCCTCAGACATTCATCATAAAATCCATACTTGTGTGATCTGCAAGCAAACAACGAAAACTATTGTTTAGTACAAGGATTAGCATAGAACAATTTAAGACAGAGAGAACAGCACTATGTTCAGTAAACAACAACAAGCAAAAAGAAATCCATAAACAATGCGCTATTGGATCAGAGCTTATCCGAGACCAAGGAACAGATGCATGACCAGCTCAGCTGTTAAAATCTCGGTGAGATTGAGTCAATAGAGTAAATCCATACCTGCCTACTTTCATGATTTCCTCTAAGAATTGTGATACGCTGAGGATACCGCACTTTCAAAGCCACTAAAAGCTGCAGGAAATAAGTCAATAAGCATCTCTAAAAAAAAGTTGATAAGCATCACTGGAATAAAGCAATGCTATTAAAAGAGCAGTTATTATAATATTCCCAACGATCACCACACAAAAATTAAACAATAAATAAATAAAGGAGGGAGTTCGAATCAGAGCATGAATCAAAGGGTTAGTAAGCAGCAGCCAATAACATTGTCATGATGTGAAACATAAATACAAGACATATACAACGCCACATAAAAGGATCTTTCATTTGAACTTACAGTAACCGTTTCAACTGAATAGTAACCTCGGTCAACATAATCTCCCATGAACAGATAGTTTGTGTTTGGACACTGCCAACAAAAGAACGGATAGTATTACATACTGAAAAAGCAGAGGAAGATCAAAATTACATAACTAAGTTGATAGCAATTTCAGCATTGTGGATCAGACATGCAAGAAGGAAACAATCTATGCAATATAAGCACCTAGTAAGTAGACAACATAATCTGCAGTAAGAAAGAGGAAACTTGCACAATACTAGCAAGCAAGTTTTTCTAAGGAAATACCTGACACCGATGTACCAACTAAGAGCCTAGCATAGAGAAAATAAATTTCTATCAATTTTGACCTGTTATGATATAATAAGACAAAGTTCATCCTAAACTCCAACCCTTTACACCGCTCCTACAAAAAAGGAAAATACAAGAAAATGAATGTCATAGACATATAATACCCTTTCCTCCAATGCGGAAAAGTTCAGCAAGGTCATGAAATTGGCCATGAATGTCACCGCAGATTGTCACAGGACTTTTTACAGGCTGCATCCAGCAACAAACAGATCAATATAGAATCTAAGACACAACAAGTTCTGTCAATATTACCTAAAACGGAGATGAGAAAACACAAAATAAAGGGAAGTAAACAACATCACTTAACATGTTAAATTTCAAAATAGGGAAAAATTATGTGACAAAACGAACATCCCCATGCAATGTTCTTAAGACAGTGATTTCTGAATTTACATGTAACTAACACAATTTAAAAGAGGAGAGCTAAGCCAAGACAAAAAAAATCTAATAAGCAGTAAACCTTTCCCAACTAGAAATAGGTTAACGAAAAGTCGAAAACAATACTTTCAACTATTGGATGCTTGAGAATGTGTGGAATACTTAGCAAGCTCAATATTGCGGTTTAGGCTACACATACAATTACAGATATACAAGAAACCAAATTAGTAAAAAAATAAATTGAACTGTACAAGAATTCATACCTGGACATTACTTTCCAGCATCAGTATCTCCTTAGCCTTCTCACATAAGGTTCTAACCTATAATTGCAAAATAATTAACAAATAATCAGCCATATTGTTTTTACAAAACATTATAAATTTTTAAAATACTTAATTTTAAAAAGACAGGAAAGATGCGCAGAATACCAAGTACAATATTAATCCACTCAGACACAACAAAAATATTAATTTCACGGCTCATTAAAAGGGCAGTAACATATATTATCAACTAAAACAACTAGCTCCACCAAGTGTATCTCATATCTAAGAAAGAAGCATGAAACTTTCTAACTCATATCTTAGGAGGAAATATACTTTGGTTGTACGCAATAGTTAGCTGAATTGTAGAGAACAAATACTAAATGGACTGTTAAAGTGGTAAGATCATAAAATGAGTCGACGACAATTAATATATATTTGACATGATGAAGAATATGTATGCTCCACAAGATAGATCCATGATTCATGAGATGCCTTGCTCCTCGTTCACGCAAGTCATAAAAGAATTTCCAGGAACTTTGTTACAAGTATGGCCAAACAACAGAAAAGGATTTTTTTCGACCATTATTTAACACTTGTGCAAATGACAGAGTTTTATGCACCAATACCGATTGAATCCAGTAAGTAATAGTAAAAGTAAGCATTATGATCTTAATAAGTTGACCACACTACTTAATCCTCAAAAAATTACTTGGTAGAAGTGCATTCCTAAATTCGTCAAGTTTTATATAAAAATACAGAGTTCTTTGATATCTTTATGCATAAAGATTTTTCACCATCTAGGAAACTTGATTCTGTCTATGGTATACACCTGAGTAACCCTGTTAAAAGTTGAGTCATTGTAATAAATAAAGATGAGAGAAGAAGATAAAAAGTTACATGCTATGGGGTATGGGCATGTGGCCTCTACCCACAAACAATGCCAAAAAAGATTAACCACATTTATTTCTCTTGTATTAAAATTTTAAAATAATATTAGTCAACTACATATTGGAGAGAGGTGTACAACAAAATCAATGGAGGAGATTTACACCTGATCTATACTACCATAATCCTTCATTATAGCCAGTCTGCATATATTCCCATAATCTAAATCATATGGGAATTTGATATCTAACAAGCAATGTTCATGTGGTCTAAAATGTATGATTCTTGTTATGTAGAGACCTATATATTTATACAAAATCATTACAGGGAAATCCCACTTAGGCTCTTAGCATATTATAATATACTAAAGCCATCAATATCAGTCTCTCGTATTTCCATAACCACACTCATATTGAAATTCATTTCTATCAGAACTAAATTATGGTCTTAGATACAATTCTTATGGTGGCTCTGCTCCATTGCTTACATCATATTATTAGTACCCATGTTGAAGTGGTCTTCACAACCATCAACACAAATAAAATAGACTGCGTGCACTGGCATTAGCTGCAAGCAAGATTATATTTTCAACTGATAAGCCTTAAGTGCTCAAAAAGTACCAAGTGAATCCGTTTGGAACAAGTACACACATTGCACGTTTCAGAAGTTTTGATGTCCTTCCATCCTTTTTCTCCAGCTCTGCCCTAAATTGCGTCCAATTCTAAACAAATTTATTGACTAACATTTTCCAATTAGCAATTTAGCACCCCCACTAAGCCCACTTATAAAGAAAATCCTATTTTTCTCTCAAGATCCTATATTTCGAATGAATTTCATTATTCCTTCAAGAAGTGTACCTCAGAGCTACGCACATAAATAAAAAAGGAGATACCAATAACTATCAATTATACATAGCTCTGAACCATCTAATAATCACAAAAATGTACTCCATAAACAAATAATATAGCGACAAAAATCAATTACACGTCTCAGATCTATAAAATTTGAGCAATGGAAAAAATCAAACCGAGAAAAGGAATAGCAAACACGAAGCAAACCAAACCTCGGGCTCAGACAAGGGTTTGCACTGCATAAGTTGGGTAATCTGTTCGTCCAGATTCCCATTCGTGCTCGAAGCCACCAGATCCGCGCTCATCTTGCTTTAATTCTTGGTTTGTATCAGATCGGCCGTTGAATAACGTTGCGTCACTTTTCTTGTGGTCAGAAATTGTTCAAAAAATGGCGATTAGGGATAATATTCATTAACCCTAGGATAAGATTGGGGCAGTTCAATGCCTGGATTACAGACGCTGTATATTATTGTATCTATATCTAGAGAGAGAGAGAAGAGGTGGAGCCGAGGAAGAGAGAGGAGGAAAGAGTGACAATCGATCTGCAATTTTATTTAACTGCATCCAATCATCACAAACCACTTTACTTCCTCGTTTAATTCATTTTAATCTTTTTTAATTATAAGGGACCAACGAGAAAAACAATTTTTCAAATAAAAATGGTAAATTTCGACAAATCCCCCCCTAAATTTGTAAAATCCGCGTCAAACTCCCTTACGCTTTAAAAATTATATAAAACTCCCTCGTGATTTTATAAGTATAGCGTGAAATCCTTATTTTTGTTGAGATAATAAAAAGTGTATTACACGCTCATTTTTTAGTATTATTTCTTCACTTTAATTGTTGCAAAATGACAAAATTACTTTCCATTAACTATATTTAAGGAGACTTAGGCGTTAAGCAGACATATTTTTACAATTAAATAACTATATAAAAACTTGAAATTGCAAAAATACGAAGGTTTGACGCCAAAGCCCTTTTACTATAATCAATGGAGGGTAATTTTGTCATTTTCTAACAAAAAAAATTGAAAAAAAATACTAAAAAACGAGCGTATGATACATTTTTCATTATATCAACAAAAATTGAAATTTTGTGCCATATTTATAAATTCACAAGAGGATTTCACACAATTTTTAAAGCATGGGAGGGTTTGACTCTGATTATTCAAACCATAGAGAGATTTGACACAATTTACCCCAAATAAAAATTTGATTACTTCCCCTTTAAAATTAAGGGTGAGTCTCATGTGTATCGTGTATTTCATAGTGTATTTTAGAATTATATAACGTATTGCACTAAAATATGCAATTTGTTTACATCAAATCATGCAACTTGTTTCCCCTATTAATAGTTGCACGGTTCAGCATAAATAAGTTTCATAGTTTTAAAATACATTATAGAATGCATGACTAAGGCTAAAATTAAATAATTAAGGACGTCGTATACTAGATTATGATGAAAATGGAATTTTCATTTCAAATTTTTCTCTTTAAAATAAAAATGTCACTATTTATTTTTATTTTCATAATATTATCTTTTAATCCCAATAACTATTTATTATATTAGTATTATTTAAATAAAACTGTTTTATTTTATTTAAAAGTTATTGTTATAAATTAATTAAAAAAATATAGCAATAACTATATTAATATAATAATTTTCAACAATATATATAATAATAAATAGTGACAAAATAATAAATACTAATATGTTAATTTTCTGAAATGATCTTTTATTCAACTGTATAAACAATAGTATAATAATTCTCAACAATATATTTGAAAACAATAAATAATATTTAAAATAATAGTCATATTATTATTAAGTAATCATTCCAACCACCGGTGATAATAATTTAAAGACAAAAATTTGTGTGAAATCGAGTGGATCGTGAACTCAGTTTTTTAAGTATCACTGTTATGTATAAAAAAAAACTCTCACTATTATGTATAAAAATTATCACTGTTATGCATAGATACAATCACTGTTTAGAAAATGTTTTATATTTTTAAACAGTTAAATTTTTTATACATAACAGTGATAAGTTCATGCATATACTTGGTTCACATGAGTGTTACTCTAATTTAAATATATTCACACAATTTTGATCTCATTGGTCATTTTCTCCAACATAATAATTATGACTGTTAAAGGTAATCAATTACAAAAGTTCCTTTTACCACCGGGCACATGACAATATCTTTTCGTTTCGCTGTAGATAGGAACTTCAACCACCATAAGAGGGGGGCCACCCGAGACTGCAACTCAGAACCGCTGTCACCACAACAGGGGAAACATTACCCCATCACAAGAGGAACCACCATAAGAGGGAATAAATTTTCTCTCTCTGTGTCTCAAACCCAGGACCTCGTGGTCCTAGGTGGTGGAGTTCAAACCAATTGAACTATCACACTTGCCTTATAATCATTTGGTCAATTTGAGAGAACCCAAACTTCACCGAAATTGTACATCTCAATTCATTCATTCATAATTTCAATATTTCATCGATCATATTAATCACACAAGTAGCATATTTGTTCCAGTCTAATTGAATTGTAGAGGGCCCAAAGAGAGGTGACTACAAATTTGATGGAGGCTCGAATAAGAAGAATGTAACTCGACTAGAATCACAACCGAAATTAGAAATTAGAAAAGTATAAATATCAAGTAATGGTATTGGTAATACATCCAAAATTATGCTATCAAGTATCACCTAGATACTTATATCATTGTTTTTCATGAGAATTTTATTTAAAAAAGTTAATTTGAGCGTCAGGAAAATCTATGTCGTAAACACACCCAACTTACTTTTGCAGGTTGGATCAATTTTCATTTTTCACAATGGAGGTATCTTTGGAGATTCATTTTCCACTCTTTTTTCAGGACAATATAATATTGGTAGTTGACTATTTGCTGATCTCAGTGAATGTTGTCACCAAACACTAATCAATTAGCATATATTAATAGAATTCATTCACTAATAATAATACTCAAATATTGCAATTTTACTAAAATCTAAATAAAATTCAAAATAACCAGTTTTAATGTCCAAAATATATATCATATCCCGCTCGAATTATTAAGATTTGAGGAATAATTTTCTTAACTATTACATGATCAAAACCGATGATAAAACTAGTCCAACCAGAAGGACGTTCAAAACAAGCTTCCGCTTCCCACAATCACCAATTTTGGACTCAGAATTGCTTCCAACGCCAGCCCCACTCGTCGGATTTGGCACCGTCGCTGCAATTTCCAACAAAAAAAATCATTTTACAACCAAAATTACTTAGAAAAATTAATTTTTATTATTCTAAAATTTGAAAAGAAAAGAAAAGAAAGTGTGTTTCATCCAATCTATATACCCTTGGCATTAGGCCCTCCTGCAACAGGGCTACTAGCACTCCCATGGCTCGAATTTTGGCCCAGTTGGTAGAAAACCTGTGCATCTGGTGAGTTTGGAGGCAAGTTTAGCATGGCTGCACAATTATAGTTAGTAAGTTAATCTTGATCAACATTTAAATACATTTTTAAGAAAGAAAATTTTAATTTGTTGGATAACAAAATTGAAAAATAATCACACAGTAACGACAGTTTCGTCTATTAATACTTATCTGATTCATTGTATTTGATATCACCTAAATATTAGTAAAGTAAATCTCATGGTTTGGTAGTGCCTCCAGACCTAGTAATTCTTGACGAACTGAGTAACCAAATTTGTGTTATTTAATTTTATTTTCTCTATAATTACAGTTTAAATCCTAACATGCCAAAAATTCGAACAAACTTACCAGGGCATTGAGAAACATTAGCAGGTGCATGACAAACATCAGGGAGAGTGAGGGCAAGAGTGGCATTAATAGTGAGGCCCCAATCTGGATCATTTCTATTCTTAACAACCACACACAGACACTTTTTCTTGGTTTTGAGCACACCTTTCAGACCACTGCAACAATCTGGGGTAGGGGATTTTGCAGTTCCTCCAACGTAAGGCAGACAAGTTGCCAACCCCACTAATGATTCTGCACATTCTTCTTTGTCCTTGGAGTTATCAGAGCTTGTAATGGTAATTACCATCAAGATTGATGCAATTAACAATGATATACTAGTTAAGGTCATGGTGCAAGAACTAGTAAGGAGTTTGGGCAAATTAGAAATGTGGGTTTTTAAGAGAGAGTGACTAAGTGTATGAAAAAGAAGTTCAGAGTGATTGCTTTTATTGCCTTAGGTTAGGTTAAGGGACATTTTAAGATTTTTGGGGTTAGTTTCAAGAAATTGTGGGTAATTTAATTTACTAAAAAAAATGAAGTTAATAATGTATGGTCCAATATCGTGTGGTGTCCTATGATCCAATCATTATGTGCCCACTAATATATAGTGCCATGTCCACTATAGTGTGACTGTTTTAATTAGTTTTACAATATAAACTTTTTATTATTATTTTCCTTAGAATAGTCATGTTGAATATACTGAAATTGTTTTAGTAAGTTTCGATTCCCATCTCCCCCGTTTTAACAACACTGAAATTATTTTGATATTTCTTTCTTCTTCTTTTTTTTTTTTTTTTTTTCACTATTTCTTGCAAGGAAAATTTTAAATTATCTAGTTGTTTTTTATTCAAATTTACAATATTGAATGATGATATATCTCTGATAATAATCGGGTAACAAGAGATACATATGCATGATCAGAATGCATTAATTAGCATATAAGAAGGTTTTTTTTTTTTTTAAATAATCAATTACAATAGTTTCTTTTACGACTGAACACATGTCATATCTTTTTGTGTCGCTATAGACTAGAACCACAACCATCACAAGAGGGGACTATCTGTAACCGCAATCGCACCGCAACTGAAACTACAACCACTACAAGAGGGGGACTACCACAAAAGGGAATAAATTTTCCCTCTCCGTATCTCGAACTCAAGACCTCGAAGTCTTAAGTACTGGAGCTCTAACCACTTGAGTTATTCACACTTGACCATTAATATATATGAAGTTTGAGATTTTTTTTATATAATTATTTTCTCTTTACACCCACTTTTTTTGTGCAGGGAATAAAACATCCTTCAGTCTTTAATATTTTGAAAACAATATATATATATATATTTATATATATATATATATATATATATATTAATTTGTGCCCATCTTCTAAACAGTCTAACCCAAAATTTTACCAAAAAACAGTAGTAGTAGTTCCACATGGAAAACATATTCACATCCCTTTAATATTGTATCTATTGTGTATATACAGAATTGATTGATATGTGACAAATACAATCTTGAATATCATGGTTGGTAACACTAACACATGAGGCGTCGGCAGATGAACTCCCCATAATGTATCTAAATATTTTTAGATCCCACTTCACCAACCCACTATAATTAAGCTTTTGTTAGGGGTGGGTTGTGGTGTCTATGCCAAAATTGGTTCTAGGCTTGTGTTTTAACTTAGGTGGCATGACATCAATTGGAAGTTTAGTGACGTCACGTCACAAGCTCTTACATTATCATAACGTTGGATTATTATATTTTATGGAAAAATTTCATTTCAAGACCCAACTTTTAGATTTAGTCTCAATAAATACTTATTTTACAAGTGTCTGAAATCATTTTTTTTTTTTTTCAATTTAATGTTTCTTTTAAATTCTTTTGTCTCAATTTAAGATAAAAAAAAACTAAAATTTTATTTAAAATCATACAAGATGACAAATAAAAAAAAAAAGATGCATATTTCATAAATAAAAACAATTTCAATAATCTGAAAAAGAATTGTCATAATTTCTTTAACTAATGGTGTACGTCTATAATTTTTATTCAACATTTTGTCAAATTCTCCTACGGCTAATCTAGAGTCTGGGCCTGATGATTTGGGCTTATTCCGTGGATAATTCTGAACTTAAAGAGCCTATGCACATATATCCGGCAAAACATACACTAAAAAACAAAATAATCTAGATATTTATTTACTTAGGTTTTGAAAAACTTGTGCATAAATATCTAATTAGATATTTTTTATTTTAAAATTGTGAATTGATTGAAAATGAAACCAACAGCCAACGGTGTCAATTTCCTTCCAGTAAAAAAAAAAAAAACGGTGTCAATTTCTTGGCCATTTGAGTCCACTTAAAAGATTCATACATAATGCAAATGCCTTGGCAGAATTGAGCACAGCATGTCATGTCACATGTGCACGCATAGCCAAATTAACTTTAAAATAAGTATGAAAAATAAATCAGTAACATAAATTGTCAGGTAAATGACGTAAAACAGCCCCATATTTGATAAAACATGCATAAAATATCCCTATATTTTATTAAATAAATGTATAAAACCCCCTAATATTTGATATAAATATGCATTAAATTCCCTCATATTTCATTAATTACATAATTTTTTTTCATGTTTACAAAAGAAATAAATCTGGTCAAGAAAAGAAATTAAAAAGAGTTGATTTCCTTTATTTTAGGCCCATTCTAGAATTAATTAAAGCCCAAATATTGAAGGCCATCATTTATTTACTAAAGCCATCATTTCAGTAGGTCAACATATGAGGCAAGCATACGTGGACAAAAATTGAGAAAATAGAAGCAAGTTGGTGCCTTTAATTGCCTTGAAGTCTCGCGCAATTTTTAGAATTGCCGTTTTTACACCTGCCCACATTAAAGAATGCCTTTTAATTTTTAACACTGGGGACCTCAAATAGGAGCACTTGCTTCGAATTTTCATTCTCCACCACTTACATTAGTTTAATTTATTTCCTTTTTATTATTAATATTGTTTTCATTGTAATTGAGATATTCTAAAAATTTACTAGAACTTTTTTTGTTTCAGACCATTGCATATTTACATTGTAGTTTATGAACTCATTTCTTTTGGTGTTTACAGGGACGGAGCTAGAATTTTTTCATGGTGGGGCACAATAAATATATAAATAAAATGCATTAAAAAAATGAGGTGCTAAGAACTGGAAATAAACAAAAAATAAAAAGATTATAATTAAAATGGAAAAAAAAATAAAACAGACTATTGGGTTTTGAACACAAAAGGGTTATAAAATGCACAAAATATAAAAACAAAGGGTTATAATTAATATGAACAATGAACACAAAAGGGTTACATATAATTAAAATGCACAAAAAATAAAAACAAAAGGGTTATAATAAAAAATAGACTGTTGGGTTTTGAACACAAAAGGGTTATAAAATGTACAAAAAATATAAATAAAAGGGTTATAATTAATATGAACAATGAACACAAAAGAGTTATAATTAAAATGCACAAAAATTAAAAACAAAAGGTTATAATTAAAATGAACAAAAAATAAAGGGAGCTGGGGTTTGAACACATGACCTGCAGTACACTAAAATATGTACATTACCAACTCAGTTGGCTAGGAGAACTTGCAATTATGCCTTGAATTTTATGTACTAAATTTGATACATGAATATAGTAAAAAAAAAAAAAAAAGTGGGTCCGTCTCTGGGTGTTTATATGGGTTACTCTAATTTTATATGCGTACTTAATCTTATTTGAAAGCATGCTATTCTTTATAATCATGATAATGTATTTAATCTATTGTTAAATTAGGTAATATTGAAAAAATTATCTCATTAATAAAATTTAGGTGTACCATCCAATTATTATTATGAGCTTAGGAGATGATTAACTAGTGGGAGTCACTCTCAAAAAAAAAAAAACTAGTGGGAGTGAATTAATGGTCTTTAATGCTATTTTAGGGGAGTATGACAATTGATTGGTGGAAATACATGTTTATGTTGTGTTTTTATTGAATTAAAATATATTAGAAGATTGTTTAATCCTTCTTTTGTCAGTTTGTGACCAACCCTATAAGATCAAACTCAAACCAGCTTAAATTTAATTATTACTCATAGATGAATGTCTAGATATTGCAATTGCCTTATAACTATTTTTCTCTTTATATTTTTATTGTTTTTAATGTATGAGCTTGTAGTCAATAGGATTGAACTAGTTTTTAATTGCTTTCTTAGTGACATGTATAGTTAGTATTTAGAATTAGTCATATTGTTTAAAACATATATTCCGTATTAAACTAGGGTGCAGAAGGTGAAAATCGCTAGTCGGGCGGATATTGTTTAGTCATATATTCCGTATTTAGAATTCTAATTTTTTTTTTTTTTTAATACTGAAATTTAAATAAAATATATAAAAAAAAAAAAAATCCAAAATAAGAAAAGGAGTACTGAGTACACTAAATCAGTTTCACTCCAAAATCATATCCCTCATTTCATCAACCAAATCCCTAGAATTTAGAAAGCAATCGGCGACCAAATCTTCATCCAAATCCAAATATCCATTTCAAATAAGAACCAAATCTTCATCTTTTTTTCTCCACGCCACGCACAAACTGGTGGCAGCAAGCAGCGGCGAGCATGGGCGGCAGCGAACGCAGGCGGATGCGAGCGCAGGCGACGGCGAACGCAGAAGGAGCTGAGCACGGGCGGCGTCTTCTTGAATCCTTCTCCCTCTCTCTTGTATAGTGAGTTAATTTGATGTAAAAATCACTGATGTGGTTGTTGTTTTTGAGATTAATGCTAGAATAATAATAAAAAAAAAGAAATACGCCTTGCCCGACTCGCCGCCTAGGCCGCCTAGGCGGCGCTTAATTCTGAAAACGATTTTATGCAACGCTTTGGGTGAAATCGGGGCGGCCGCAGCGCTTAGGCCGATTTTTGCATCCTTGGTATTAAATCAATTGTGTTTAAGATGGAATCAAGCTAATGTAAATTGCTTTTTCGTTGACCCTATATTAGTTGATGAATATTTGTAGTTTTTATTGAATTTGAGCATCAATGACACTCTGTAATTGGTGCACCCAATCAGTTAATTATATAAAAAAACGTATGTTAAATCTAGTATATGTAATTTAATTTCATATGACTAGATAAATATATTTTGGCCCAAAATTAGATGTCAATCTAATCCTTATTCTTGCATGGTCAACCCATCCCCTTGTACATGGTATATTTCTGTTTATTCTAAAAGTTTATACTATCTATTTGGAGAAAAGTATAACAAACTTAATTAGTTGTAAAATTCTTGGCTGCTCGGACGTCGCAAATATCTGGAGTTCATGTTATGAAATGCTGGGCATACCATTACCACTTCACAATCAGGTACAATCTCACTACAAAATGTACTCGGGCACCTTCCCGGGCAAGAGAGGAAACATGATTGCAACTTGTATATGGGTGTGTGTGGTTTGGGTTGTTTGGAAGTACTCGAGAAACAAGAGATCTTTGAAGGTACACATTTTAGAATTGAGAAGATTGTTGAGGAAATAAAGGGACGACTTTGGAGCTGGTATTCTTCAAAATTCTCAGTTTCAGGTAATTTTATGTTAAAAGATTGGTTTGTGAATTCTACAATCATTAGACATTTAAATACTCTGTAAATATTTCTCTTGTTGGGCATATCTTATACCCAATATAAATAAAATTACCTTTTTTCCGATTCAAAAAAAAAGTTGTAAAATTCTTACCATTATGGATGATATTGATTGAATTTCTAGAAAGTTAAGTTGGTCAGAAAATTGGGTGATGTCATCATATTTTATTTGATACTAAAGTTTTTGTAAGTGTATGGAATCAGGGACCTCACGCCCTCAAAGTTGGAAGCCTTTCGGCTCGCATATATCTCAACGGAATATACATAAAGAAAATGGAAAGAAAGAATAAATAAAATAGACCTTGTTGAGTAAAGACTTATGTATAACATATTATACAGATAACGCGTTTAATCATAAATGACTTAATTATAGTTGATTGATTAAATATTAAATTAGATTTAATATTTAATTTATAAAAAAGTAATTAATAATAAATTAATTTGAAATTAATTATTATTAACATTTAATTAAATAGAATTTAATTAAATAGGAATTCCCAATAATAATATTTGAAATATAGGATTTAATATATATGGAAATAAATCGTAGAGATTTGTCATATATGAAATTTAAATCCGTAGAGACATATGTGGGAAATAAATCTAAGAGATTTATTTAAATAAAGATTAGAAATTTTATTTCCCAATCAGGTTAGCTTGAGATTTAAGCTAAACCTCTCATATATATATGAGCTATTGGGAAATGGAAATGACACACAAACCAAGTAAAGTGGATTTTAGTAGGTTTGAGTTAAATAAAATAAGGGTGTTGTGAGTGTATTAATATTATATTTGTTTCCATTTTGGGAGTGTTCAAGTAATATTGAGACGTTCAAATAAAGCAAGTGTTCAAGTAATGTTGGGACGAAGGGAATAGTAATATATATATATAATGATACGGATGTTTTAAAGTAAATTAAAAACTATAAATTAGTATATAACTAGGTTATATATGACATGTAAATAAAAGACAAGTCTTTACAATTTTGAAGATTTAATTGTAATTTGATACTATATTATGCACTTTTTTTCCCTCGAGGAAATATATATTTTGCATATCATATGTATTACCTATTGATTGATATATGGCAGTTGGATAATTTGTTTGATGACTTGTGTGAATATCCTTGCCAACAATCATTGTCAAACTTTATTGTTCTTATCTTATGCTTAATTCCACGTATAGATGAGATGCCATATCTGAAAAGAATTTCTTTTCGCTTCAAAAACTGACTATTAAAAAAAAAAAAAAAACTAACATGCCTTTTAATATAAACTGGTGTTTAATAATGACATCATTTAATATAAATTGAGTGTATTTAAAAACAATAAATATAAGACATAAAGCGTATACATCAATTTTGATTTGGTTTTGACAGTTTAAATTATGTTTCTTGTTTTATTTTAATTACGTACATATATGAGGTTCTCTTCTCTCACCTCAGATTAGAAAAGTTATAACGAATTCACTACTTTAATACCGTTTAGTTGTTTGAAGAAAAACAAATAAAAGGCAAGTCACAAATTCTAGACGGCGGCTGATATAAACAGTATTATAGTACTAATATATAATCAAATTGTCAATTTACTAGTAGTAATATATAAAGTATAATATTATGGTAAGTGTATTTTGTAAGAATTAGTCACGTGTTAGAAGAGGCGGTCACGTAGTCTTTTTCTTTTTTTTTTGAAAGGACGTAATCAATCCATATTATGGAGTCTACGAGAAGACAAGTCAAAGGTGTCGTGCTTCAAAATCCAATCACCCCCTCTTTCTCTCTCCAATTATCTCACGTATATATATATATCATCATTATCTCACAATTCTCATTCATATATACAACACATTTATTCAATATTTCATTTCATCTTTAAGTTCAAAGCAGCACATATATTTTTAAAATTACATACATATGGATTTAGAAAGCGGAGTAGGAGGGATGGTAATGAAAGTGGGGCTCTTCATTCTAGTACAAGGCCTAGTCTATCTCATTCTTACACAATCTTCCAATATTTTCTCCAAGACACAAAGATCAAACAGCTTCAAGACTGTCCGCAGCCTCAGCATCCGCCGTTGGGCCGCCGCACTCGCCGACATTCCGGCGGGAAGTGAAGACTCCCCCACGGCGGCGAGTTCCTTTTTCCGGTCATTCAGCCGAAGGGATTGATTGGTAAATCCCATGTGTGCCTTATAATTATTTGTCCGAATTCTATCCTCTTTATTTTTATTTTTCTTTGTTGTATATTTTTTGGTTCCGATATATCGACTTGTAAGATTGATAGCAGAATAGCAGATGTACAAGGGCCGATAAAGTGGTATCATAATTCTTTTTCTTTCTTTATTCCCCAATTCTTTTGATTAATTTTAATGTATATTTTTTGGTGTTCATCATCCAAATTGCGATTAAATAGATATACCACATGATCATTAATGGATTATGTCTATTCTAGAGTCGAATTTTATTTTACCATGTTTTTAAACAATTTACCTGTAACTTATAAGGACCATGAATGAATCCTATTAATTGCGAGTCAAATCCTATTATTTAGTTCAGCCTACATAAGATTATGTACCTTTTATATCATTTTGTAGTTGGAGCATGATCCAATACCAATAATTGATGATCACATGTAAAAGTATGAACTTTTTAATTTCTGACTCTAAATTTTACCTCAGTACCTCTCAGCCTGGTAGTTAAAAATTTGAGTATTTTTTCCAAATAATAACCTGCAAGGTCACCAAGTATAAGGCTTATATTTTCTCGACTACAGATCAAAGACAATCCTAGAAGCCCAGTATAAAGGGCTGGGCCCATATCAAAGTCTAAAAAGCAGCCCATTTGTAATTTGACGCCCAAATATTATCGGATCAAAGTATATGAAAATACTAAGGGGGTGTTTTGAAACTCATCTAGCAGACTAGCACCCAAGATTTTTTTATTTTTTATTTTGGGAAAAATTAGGTAACACCAATTTGTAAAAAAAAAAAAAAAAAACTTTTAACTATTAAAAAGGAGTCTCAAAACACCCCGGAAATATGTAACAGCCAAAGGCCTATTAGAAAGCATTCATACTTTAGATATAGACACACGTGGAATGTCGTAATCGTCCAACAACTGTGGAGGCGAACTGATTTTAAAAACTTAGACCTTGTTATACTGAAATTTATGACTTGTTACACTAAAATATGCAACTTATATTTATAAAATATAATTATATATTTCAATGCAATAATCTACAAATTTCAATGTAACAAATTACAAATTTATAAATACACTATGAAAATGTACGGTGCACCTGGTGCATACAAGAGCTAGCCTAAGATAATTTCCTTGTCTCGATGTCTCTTAGCTCTTATTTAATCATAAATTCATAATTAAAATGATGTTTGACAAAATATAGGGTGAACAAATTTCACACAAAAATTTGTAAAACTGATTGAGGTGTATGATTTATATTACTAAAATGTATTAGTTGTGATAACTTAAGGGTATACCTTTTTAATTACATAAAGAGTATTATTCATAACACTAAATGATATGATTTATATTACAACATGAATATTAGTAATGATAACTGAATAGTGTGACTTACATTACAAAAGAATATTAATCGTGATAATTAAAGGGTCATGTATGTAAATATGGAACCAGTTTTACGAGTGAACAAGTTTCACAAAATACCTACTCTTATTTAAAAAAATTAATTATAATTAAGATTTTGGTGGCTTAATTTATTTTATTTTGCAAATGACTTGTGGGAAGTTTTTGGTAAAATAAAGTAACGTACTTTATATAATGCTAATTTAAATGATAATGCCGATTTATGATAATTAGCAAATAAAATGAAAATTATTAATAATGATTAGATTAACATAAATCAATTATTAACATTTCTGATTAATTATAATTGACATACATATGAAAAACGTTCGACAAAAACTCATATGAGACCGTCATGAGACGGGGTACAACCTAGCACAAATCATACCCACTTTTCTCAAAATGTTAAAGAGTCAATGTGCAACTTATGCTCCGTCTCGCCGTGAGACGGTCTCGTACAAATGAGTCTAAAAAAGTTCGCTTGACATATAGTATTAGCAAATAAAAATGCGGTTGATTCTTCAAGAATGTTTGCCGTCCCACTTTAATTTCATTCTTGGAGTGTTTCAAATAATTTAGTTGTTTAGTAATTATTACTCATGAAAATTTGAAATTTTTTATGATTAGATTACTTACTTTATGTCTTGATGATTAAACGTTCATTTAATTGTTAAATTTAAAAATAAATAATTACAATAAAAGTCTACTTGCACGATTGACTTTCCATTTTGGTGGCCGGCTTACGCACCGGATATATTGGTGTAGCATATTATATAAGCAAGACGGTGTGCTTCAACATAAATAACTAGTATGATTTATTACGTCCATTAGTATCATCATTAATTTGTAAACCTAATTTCTTTTTAATTTTTTTTTTATGTGAACCAGGTTCACATAAATTCTCTTCTTTGAAATGTTAGTATTATTTAGTGATTTTTAGAAAAACACAAACTAAAATAATTATTTATACTTCAGTATATCACTACAAAAAAACTGTTAAATATCGACGGATTTTACTGAATGCCATAAATCCATCACAATTATCGACGGATAGCAAAAATTAAGAAAATACCAACGAAAATATTTCCGTCGGTAATTAACGACGCCCTTTCCGAATTTTTTTTTAAAATAATTTCTGATGACATTAGCGATGAATTTTCGACGAATAGTAAACATTTAAAAATAATTAAAAAATTAGTGAAGAAAATTTTTTCATCGGTAATTTTTGACGAATTTTTTTTAAAAATATTTCGATAAAATTATTAATAGATTTTTTACGAATAACAAAAATTAAAAATAACTATGAAATTACTGACGGATTTATAAAATAAAGAATTTAAAAAGGGATTTAAAAAACTGAGGAAAAAAAATAAAGTAAAAAATTAAAAATAAAATACAAATAATAACATTTCGATCAAGAATATAAGCAAAATAAGGTAGTGTCCTAGTGGTGGTGTGCTTGTGCATGCGTCCATTGACCTGGGTTCGACTCTCTTGGTCTATGGTAATTATTATAATTTCAAAGAAGGAGAGAGCTTAGATGACCGACTTAAATCCGTCAGTATTTATCAACGATATAACTTATTAATTATATCGTTGATAATTTTGTGACGGGGTTTTTAAAGACGAAAAATGAGTCGATCGTCAGAAATTCGTAGGTAACCCAATTAATTACCAATGGAAATTAATCGCTAATTTCGTCGGTAATTAACAGTTTTTTTTTTGTAGTGTATGTTATATAGTGACATTTTATTTTATAAACTAAACAGTGACATTGAGAAATGAAAGGTCATTTGAATCCTGATGATAGGATACCTAGGGGTGTTTGGAAAAAATTATCCTTTTGAAAAAAGTGATTAAAATTAGTGATTATGAGAAAAAAATTGATTAATAAGTAGAAGTTGATGGTGTTTGTAAAAAAATTCAAAGAAAAATTGACGGTGTTTTGCAAAAAAAGTTAATAATACTTAAAAAAATATTCATAAGCTACCAAAAACCACCCTCTTTCAACTTTTAGCTTATAACTTATAAAATCTTATTAAAGGGGTGTTTTAGAACTCTAAAATGTGCTTTAGAAACACTTATTTTTAAAGTTGGTAGACACAACTTTTTTAAAAAAATAAGTGCTTTTAGAGCACTTTTTGTGTTTACAAACAAGTACTTAATCTAATAAATAAAAAAATATTTTAAAAAATAATAATAAAAAAAACACTCCAAATTATTTATGTACTGTAGACAATTTTAAATGATTATAATCACTTATTTTTTTTTTCAAACACACCCTCTTTGTTATAGCAATTGATGATATGACCTCATTTGTCACAAACAAATTAATTAACACATCTTTAAAGATTTTTTGCAAACACGCCCTCTTTGTTATAGAGTTATGCTATATACACAAAAGTGACAACCTGATGTTGTGTAATCTCGTACATCGATCGCGCTGCCCATGCGACCAGGTAAGAATTTGTCGCATGGCATATGCGACTGGATAATTTTTTTTTATTTTATTTTTATTTTGGGCTGATCGCGCCGCCTATGCGACGGAAATTGTCCATGTCGCGTGGACCATGCGACCAAGACCTGTTCGGTCGTGTGGAACATGCGACGACATATTTTTATTTTATTTTTCAATTTTTTTTAATTTCAAAATTTTTATAATATGTATTTATTTATAATTTATGATTTATAATAAAAAATTTATTTATAATTTATAATTGTTGACATTTTTGGATTTTTTTTTTTTTGCACTAACTTTTTAATAAGATATACAAACATATTAGTTTTTATAGATTTAAATAAGCAAGCAATTTCTATAAAATAATGTTAAAACATTTAAACTAGAGATAAAAAATTGGAATATTAATTTATCATATAAAACAATAAAATACAAATAAATAATTCTCCTAAAAAAAAAGTACTATTGTTGTTGCCATTCGTATCCGTTCCACCACCAACCAGGAGCTATATTTTGTGTGAATTGTTCAGGAGGATACGCTTGTTGATGTCCCCAATATGCAGGATCGGGGACCGTCGTGGTACCGGCATGATGGGCAATCGAGCCAAGATGAGGCATCATATAGGGTGGATACTGTGGATCCACACTAGCTTGATTGATCAAATCGTGAGTTTCTTGCCTCACGTGTACCAACATTTGGTGAGCTGACCTCGACGTGCCACTGACATAAACATTATTCTCACTGTGTGCAGTGTTGTGCACTCTCGGATGAGTAATGCTTGCATACCATTCATGATACTCATCCGTGGTACTGTCCTGCACTACAGCGAAGGTACCAAGGTCCCCGAGACGGTAACAATGATTTTGCATTTCATTCCAAAGTGCCACTGTGGGTCTATACACTTTTTTGTACCTCTCTGCACTGGCTCCGAATTTAGAACGTTCAAGATCTAAGTCGATCGGTGGTGGCGGTATGGGCTGCACTCTCCCATATTGCCTTGCAACCCTCCTCGGCATATACCCTTCGGCGAAGTCAAGAAATTGAATGCATCCATGAAATAATGAGGGGGCATGGATTCTAGCTGGACGACCGTATGGAGTCCAATTTACCTATAAAGTAAGTAAAATATTTGTATATGTCATTCTGTTAAGGTACTTAAAAAATTACTGAAGTTATTACTATTAAGGGTGTATTGAGAATGATAAACATACATTAGACAAAGGGTAATTATCCAACAGTTTGCGGTAATGGACAAGATCCCGTGTGTTGTTTTGGAATTTTTGGGTCTTGTTCCAGTACGATGCTCTTGGGTGGGCAGAGTTAAACGAGGTAGCTTCGCCGCGTTTGCGCAAGTCAGAGAAGTACTCGTATATCCAGCACTGAAAATTCAAAATGTGTTTTTTAGTTATTAGTAACATATGTTGATAATAGTGTATTATTTAAATATAATTGTAAATATTATTGAAATTGAATTTTTACCTCAATTAATGATAAGCAGCCCGACATCCATGTTGGTCCTCAATTCGGATGCCTTGCCAAGTCGCTATATAAAATAAGATAATGTCGCGGCTCCCCATGCATATTGAGGGACATACTCGAGATTACCCAAAACATTTACATAATTTTTGGGGACAGCATCACATGTTTTATCCACGAAGAGTGTACTCCCCATCAAGTACCACAGGTAACCTCGAGCAATAGAGGCATCACTCAGCTGCCCACTAAAACACGCCGTTCGTATATCCTTAAGGAGGGTGCTTTTGGAATTGCCTCGCCTAGATCCACACCTGGTAATCAATTCATTGTCAGGACATGGTCCGCTGCCAACGACGGAGAGGCCATTTATTTTCAAGCCTACATTGGAAAAAAGTCATTTTTGTTAAAAGTGAAATTAATTAATGAGCATGTACAAATTATAATTTTTAAAATATTAAGTTTATTTTCAGTTTACCAAGAATAGCGTGAACGTCGTGAAGTGTGATCGTCATCTCCCCGAAAGGCATATGAAACGTGTTTGTTTCGGGGTGCCACCATTCAACGAATGTTGTAATGAGGGGCATGTTGTTTGATTCAAACATCAAACTCCCGATACCCTCCAATCAAGATTGTTGAATTATTTCATAATATTCATGGCCTTCAAATAATGGATTCGACGACCAGGCGACAATTGATCTCTTTCGGGTCTGGGAACCAAGGATCTTTTGAAAATGCTACATATTTAAAAAAAGAATAAAATGAACACGTTAATTTACATATTTTAACCGTTTGAAATAATAATTAAAAAAATTGTGTATTTCACTTACTGGTTCTTCCCATATTTTTTGGCTTTGTGACATTTGAAAGCAAACAACACACTTGGATCATTGGGTCCTCAAAGCATTGGCGTCGTCGTCATCCATTCAGCATTTTGCGATGATGAGGCTTGTGTTGCCTGAGTATCAGTTTGGTATTCATTCTCATACTCATTGTTGGGAGATGAATTTAATAAAGATATGATTTTGATTAGATCCCAAAACCCCTGAGTATGACATGTTCAGAATAATCTTGATAGTTGAGTCAGGATTCAATTTTAGAGTATTCAGGATGTTATCTGCAAAATGTATAATCGCCAGATATAGATCGTTTAGATCAAGATTACGAAGAACTCAAGAAAGTTTCGAAGAAACCGGTTTCAAGATGAAATCGAAGTTTCAAGTTTCAAAGATGAAACGAAGAAATCAAGTCTCGATGGAAATCGAGATATCAAGACTCAAGATGAAATCGAGATATCAAGACTCAAGATGAAATCGAGAATCAAGACTCAAAGATGAAATCGAGGATATCAAGACTCAAAGATCCAGAAGATATCACCAAGACATCAAGACTCGTAAGACCCTCAAGACTCGTAAGACGTCAAGACTCGTAAGACCTCAAGACTCTAAAGACTCGTAAGATGTAAGATCAAGAATCAAGATCAAGAATATCAAGACACAAAGAATTATCAAGACTCAAGAATGTATTGAATGCTCAAGATAAACCTCAATGTTCCGAGGCAATCAAAAATATCTATCCGGGCGATTCAATATCGGAAAGATCGCGATTCCTTAGAAAAAAGAGATTTTGCCAAGACATTCAAATGCGCATAAAAGGAACTAAGACAAAGTGTTGTTAAGGTTATATCAACTCGTAGATTGTAACCAAAAGAGCCGCTGAATTGTCTACCTTTAAAACCGAGACAAAAAAGTCAAAAAGAGGAAGACAATATCAGACTATATCGACAATCGACAAATGACAAAGTCACCAAACGATGTCGGAAGTACTAAGTTCCGGATCGCAAAAAGTGAAGACCGGCTACATGAAAAAGGCTATTGCCTAAAACGTGTTAGGGACTGTCAAACCCTAAATATAGCCGTTTCTCACACGCCATAAGAGGAAACTCACGAAGCTATCTCTCCAACGGATAGTTTTTCAAGAGTGACCTTGGTGTATGCCTATAAATACTTGTGACCTTCTTCATTGAAAGGTTACGGGAAATTTGTAAGCAACTCAAGAGCTCAAACTTATTATTACAAGTTGAAGCACTCGAAAAACTGAGAATTTTCCAAGTGCTTTAAATCGAAGAGAGCTCATTCCACTAAGCCTAACTTGATAAGATATATCCAAAGCTTAGTCGAGATATTCTAGTCTTTGCATTGTACTTTATTGTAAAGGATATCTCATCCTAGTTGGAAACCAACCAAGAAACCCCAAACCCTTTGTAAGGTAGTTTGAGTGCGATTGTTGGTAAGATTGGAGTTGTAAAGAGTGAGTAAACTACATTGAGTGAGTAAACTACATTGTAAGGTAGTCAGAAAGCTCTAAAAGGAGAAGTGAGTAATCTATCTTGGATAGACAGAAAGCTTGTGTGAGTTTTGAGTTAGTAAACTACAGAGGTAGTCAGAAAGCTCAAAATTAGAAAGGTTAGTAAACTACAGAGGTAGTCAGAAAGCTCAAAATTAGAAAGGTTAGTAAACTACAGAGGTAGTCAGAAAGCCTTAGGAAGTGATTAGTGAATTTCTCTGAAAAGATCAGGGAGAGTGGACGTAGGAGCTTGAGTCTCCGAACCACTATAATCTGGCCGTGTTCTTTTGCTTTTGCTTTTGCTTGATTTATCTGTTTGCATTACTTTGTCTTGAAAGCATATTTTTCATCGATATTTCAGTTGGAATCAATCCAATCGAAAAGTTGCATATAAATTGAATCACAAACCTAATCACTATTCCATTAAAGGAAGGTTTTCAAAAAAAAGCTTAAAACGCAGTATAAACTAAGGGCCAACCATTCAAGACGTCCGAGTAGCTAGAACAGATAATTACCAAACCGAACTTACTCTTTGTGAGGGTTCAAGAAGTTAGTTATCCGATCCAAGCAACTCAGATCTCTCAAAACTCGGGACTCGATTTGGGATTATCTCGAGGTATCCGAAAGCGGCCAGATCACTGCTCGAGATAGACTTTTGACTCGAGAGCGATTTGTGCTTCTCAGACCAAATCATCGTGACAACCCCCCCTGTTCGACCCCAAGAAGAAAAAGTTTTAAAAACACCAACACGTATTCCCCCCATACACGTGTAAGACTCATTTGCACCGGACCAACAAGTGGTATCAGAGCGGGAGTTCAAAAGATCACTATTTTTAGGTGATCACCTGGACTGATCCAAAATTTTTAAAAACCCGTCTCTGCAGTGGTTCGCTTGACCACTTGCTTTGTTGACCAAAGTCTAAATTGCTTAGACTCCCGTGGTTTTCTAAATAGAAATAATTGCTGAATTATTTTTTAAAATCTCAGACATCATGCCTTCTACGAAGCTTTCAATGTTTTCAATTGAGAAATATGATTTGTGGAAATTAAGAATGCGGGCTCATCTGTATTCTAAGCATGAAAGAATGTGGAGAGTGGTTACTGAAGGACCATTCCAATTCAATTGCTTGAATCCCAGAGTTCTGTAAGATGAGAGAAATGATTCCGGCCCGAATTTCCAAAGTCGGATGATCAACTTACTCCCGATCGGGAGAAAGTTAATCAATCTTGACTATATTGCCAAAGATACAATATACAAAGACCAAGTGATGATGGTGTTATGAGGAAGATCTCTCATTGTGAGAATACAAAGGAAATATGGGATATACTTGCTGAGATTGCTAAGGAAAGAAAAAGAGTCTCAAGAAAGTTCCAAATCCTCGTAAGAAATGTGCTCGAAAAGTGACAAAGGATGACATCCGTCTCTACGGTCAGAGGAGAGGTAAGTTCTTCTATCTCATTGTTGCTCCTACACTAGCACAAGAGTTATCAAGTTCCACCAGAAATCAATTTGACCTAATGGATTCCTTTGAAAGTCTTATGAAGGATTATGCTGTTTTACAAGAACTGCTAAATGAAACTCAAGGGCAGAACAAAAGAACCGATCACGAGAATCTAAAATGGAAAAACTCTAGTATTACTGAGATCACTTCTCAATTAATGAGAACTACTTGATGAACTAGATGTTCAAAGTACAACTCTCGAGAAAAAGAAAGTTGATAGTGACCCCAACCCGGTGCTAGAGAAATCCAATGAAGAAATTCAGCTGATCAGAATTAAGTTCAATGACCTCTCTGAGAAGCATGAAACTCTACAGAAATGTGAGGATAGTGCACAGAAGAAGCTAACTCTATTGAATATTGCATCTAAAATAATAGATGAAATTCAGAGTTACCAGAGATCTGTCACTATAAAATGCTGGATTGGGATACATTCCAGGGAACCTCACAAGGTCATCCAATGTCGCATCAAGTAGCAAGAAGACAATCTTTGTTAAACCAAATGGCACCTACACTTCAAAATGAAGAAATGCCCAAGGTTGTAGACAAGGAAAAAGGACCCATGGTTTCAAAGAAACCGAATGATCGGTGTAGGAAAGCCCAAACCTCGGTGAAGGCTAGAAAACCCGAAAGCACTCACTTGAAAAAATTCGAGCAAGTACTTCAAAGCCTCGGGCTAAGAATGCAAACCCGAAAGGATCTACCTACATCAACCATCGAGAGGAATCTTCGAAGAGAAACACTTTCAAAGAGACATTCTCAACTGAAAAGACCAAGTCCATAGATTACTTAAAGACCCCTATTTCAGTACAGGAAACCCAAACCCCACTTGCCTAAGGGTAAAGGTTACCTGAACCCAAGTCAACAAAGATTCGCACTACCACACATGAAGCCAAAAGCAATGGAACAAAAGGCATGTACCCAAGAAAAATTCTAAGGTTCATGTTCATGCTAAGGCTAGCACTCATACACGGATAATCTTTAAAAGGCAATGTTTATGGAAGATGAGATCGACCACTCTAAAGTGATTAGAGTTGTTAGGCGATTGGATTCCAAAAGGTACAAATAACTGGTAGGACCCTATACCAAATGGGTACCCACGGATCTAACTGCTTTTTAGGTAAAATGAAAAGGGCACTAAACTGAATGAAGATATCATTAGCCCTGTTGAAAGAAGATCTGAGATGTCATTGTTGGAAGATGAATTTCTTTCTTGAACTTCAGAGAATTAGATCAAGAAGAACTTCATCGAGATCATGTAGAGAAAAAGGACATCGATGGAGAAAATTCATACCGATAAGCGAGAGTCGATATCTTGACTAAACCTTTGGTTTGAATCAAGATTTCGGAACTATCGATTGAATTAGGGATGTTGGATCCAGTGTATAGAGTAAAAATCTGAAAAATTGAAGATTTTCAGATGCATGAAGTTTTCTCGAAATTCTCTTGAAAACTCGGGATAAAATTGAAAATCTTGAATCGAGTCTCAAGAAACTCAGATTCAAGGTCAAGATTTCGAAAGATCTTGAACCCATTCAAGACTTCAAGATCATCTTCGACATTTTATCAAGGTCAATACTCGCAGAAGACCGATAAAGGGAAATTAGTCCGAAGAAGTAATGACTTCATGCGACTCATTTATTGCTTAAGTAAAACTTCAAGAATCATTCGCAATAAATACAAAACACCGAGGAATGTTTTTTATGATCTTTGAAATTCCTAAAAGGTCAACAATCATTAAATGCTCTGTTACATTTAATCACAAATGAAGTTAAAATGACGGCTTACTTTTTCGGGGATCGACCTTTTCGCGATACCGATTAATCGTGGATTAATCTTAACCGCTTGTTTTTCACCAAACCGCACGATTTCTTCCCACGATCTCGAGCTATTTAATCCTTTGAAAGTCATTCAAGCCAAATTTTATTGAAACCCTTCGTTCCCAAAAACCCTCTCGACATAAATCCCTTTTACCCAGAAAACTTCATCGCTCAAAACCCTAAATCTTCAAATCTCAAATGGCTCCTACCATGTTCAAAAAATTAGCGGAGACAAATAAGTCATGGTATGAGTACGTGGTTTCTTTGGAGAGTACCACCAATGCCAAGCACGGAGAAGAGGCGCTCCATTTAATCCGATTGGCGAAACTGACGAACCTCGTCGCAAATTGACCGGAGGTAGAGTATACTCCCGAGGTAATAGAGTTTGTCGCTAATTTGGAAATAAATGAGGATGATTTTATAGAGTCAAAGATTTCTGTTTCTCATCTTGAACAATCGATGAAGTATGTGGATTTTGTTCGAGAGCTCTACATTGTCCCTAAGAATTTAAACGACGTATTTGAGTTGTGCGATAGGGAGATGACCCCTCATTGTATATGTTGGGACGGGAGCAAGAGTATCTTGATGGGATTGTTGAGAATCCTGTTAAGTTTGAGGCAACTCTGCATAAACGGCATCTGAAGCCGAAGTACAGAGTATTGATGGATATTGTTGGAAAGTGCATCATGAGTCGATCTGGAAGCTTCGAGCAGATCATCACTCCCAAACTCCGACTAATGGCGGCGATTGAGGACTCACCCACCAAGGAGTTCAACTGGTTGAAATATCTAATCAAGGTGGTGAGTGAGCAAACCAAGGTCATAAAAAGGGAGGAGGATGGGGCAATATCTATCAAAGGCGGAATCCTCCACGCCACCAAAATAACCTTTATTTTGGAGATGTGCCGAGAGGAGGAGGATATCTTCATCAAATCTACTCCATTCCCTAAGTCCAAAATAATGTTCAAGCCCATTGCTGCAAAGAGGACAATCAAGGGAAAGAAAGAGAAGAAAGTGGAATCACCAATTGCGACTGCTACTGAAGAAAGCCAACAAACCAGGGGGAATGTTTTGTTGGATGCCAAGAAGGAGCATGGTGAGAAATTGAAGAAGCAGAAAACCCTTGCTCCAAAGCGCAAAAGGATGGTGGTTCTCACTGATGATGATGAGGAAAGTGAGACTGAGGAGATTCAAATTTCGAGAGCCAAACCGCCGTAAATCGCCTTTACTTGATTGCTCAGCCACCTCAAAAGGCATGGGATCAAACTGGCGAGCAAGTCTTCTCGAGGTTCTTGAGACTTCACTTAGCCTCGGATAAGTTTTCTCAGGAAATATTCCAAGGACCTCAGACCTCAGAGAAAGTACAGATTCCCTCTGAGGACATGCCGGCTCTGCATCGCAGAAGATGCTCGATTCCCGCCGAGGATGTGCCCACTCACCCTAAGAGCAAACCGAAATTCCCAATCGAGGAGGCGCCACTGCACTCAGAACCAAGCCAGATTCAAACTGAGGAGCTGCATGCCCAAACCTCAGAGTTTGCTGAGCCTCATGAGCCGATGAATTTTGATGAGCTCCTCGATGAAGCCTTATAATCGATCTTTTCAAAGAGAGTTTCCAACCAAACCGAGAGCCCGATGCTCAAGAAAGGTGAAGTCAAGAGACCGAATGGCGAAGCAAGGGGGAACGGTTCATCCTGACCACTACCCCCGAAGCTTAGCTCATTCCCCGACCTCCAAGACATCTTCTTCGATTGAGGTCAACGGTCTACATCCTCAACCGCACTCTTCCGAGATGCTCAATATTGCTTCATTCGCAGGGAAGACCGTGGAACGAGGAGACATCCTTTCTCACCAATTCTCGGAGTTCAGAAAAACAAGCTCCTGGATGAAAATCTCAGATTTTGATGAGCTTGTGAAGAGGAAGGGGTAATTTAGAACCGCCGGTTGGTTCCCCGAGCCCCAAAGACAAATCTCAGGATGGGGACCAACAAGGGGATGATGAGAGTCAATCTCAGAAGGAGAAATACTCAACCGATCTTGATCAAATTTGCCGTCGAACATCCTCGTGACCGGTTAGTCTTCGTGACCGAGGCTCGGACACCTGCTCAGGTGAAACCTCGCCTCAAACCGAAGCTCAAGTTCGGGACCGAGACTCGGGATGAACAACCAACTCAGAGTCACCCGATCGATCGATATACTCCTGAGATTGATCTCACCCCACTGATGGTGAAGCTAGAGAAGGTTGAGCCAATCCTGACCAAAGTTGCTCAGATCGAGGAGGCATTGGCCAACCAAGCTCAGAAGATTGAGAACTTGAGTTCTTCTTCGAATCCGTGCGCCTTCGTGAGCTCTATGACAGAGAAGTTCGACCTCCATGGAAGCAAAGCTAGAAAACAAGATGGAGGGGGTCAAGGCTGAGCTTAATGAAGAGCTGAAGCAAAGGCATCAGGAGCAGACACAAATTCTAGAAGCAAAATTGGTTGAGAGGAATGAGATGCTGGTGAAGAACGCTGTTGAGAAAATGAGCTCAATGCTCATGACCAAGATGACAGATATGTTCAAGGAAGCTCTCTCAAGCCAATTTGCTCATCTGTCTGAAGAATTCTCTGTGGCGAAGAACCACCTTAGGCGGCTCGAGAAGGAGCAAGATCAGATGGCAGGGGAGGTGCAGAGTGTCAGTAAAGAGCAATACCATATGGACACAACACTCTCCAGGCTTCTGCCAGAGTATGGTTCCAAGAAGGGGGAAAGACCTGAAGCTGATCTCAGGGTTTTGTTGGAACATACTCTGAAGGGCAAGGTAGTAAAGGAAGCTGAGAAGAAGATCATTGCCGAAGCCATGAAGGAGATAGAAGCCACTGAGAAGCTTAAGTTCAAGGAGGTGGAGAAGCCAGTCTACACTCAGGTTTCAGAGGAAACAATGCAGGAAGTTGCTATGGAGAAACTGAGTGGTAGAGGAAGGATTGAGACAAGCCAGGCTGGTGCTGAATTGCCCATCAAGAGAAAGGCCGTGGTGATAGAAGAGCCTGAGGGCAAGAGAGCAAAGGCTTCTAAGCCAATCCAGAGGAAATTGATGCTGGATATTGAAGAATCTGAGGCTGAGCCCAAAAAGAAAGTCTTCAATACCAGAAGCGCTCTGAAAACACTCCAGATTGAACAAGCGAAGAAAGCTGCTGCTTCTGTTTCTAGTGTACCAGTGATCAGAAAGAAGGTAGAAGAAGAGCAGAAAAGAAGGAGTGAGTTCAAAAAGTTCGCAAGCAAGAGGAGAGGGAACACTAAAGCACAGAAATGGCCGCACGTTGACAAATGGATGCCAGTCCATCTCAACTATGCATGGGAAGAAATCAAGAGAACCTTCTGGTTCTACTATGATGTGCTCATAGAATGGAGAGGGGAGAGCTCAGATCCGAATGAGGCTTTCATCGACTATCTCCTGACCTTCTATCCTAAATATCTTCAAGGATGGATAAATCTTGCGGATGAAGGAAAGGTGCAGATAACCGCCCCTGGTCCATATGTGTACCGTCCTCCCAGGCTGGAGAATGGCTGTGTGAATGGGAAAGCCATTGCTCAAGAAATATCTCAGTACGCCACTCAGTTAGGTCTGACAGGGAATAATCCTGATATCATCAAAGAGAGAGATGCGCTGAAAAGAAGATATTACGGAATGTTCAACCTAGAAGTCCCTGATGATGAGGTGGAAGAGCAGAACTGAAGAGCCGAGCTGGAAGAGCCAAACTGAAGAACCAAACTGAAGAGCAGAGCAGAAGAAGACAAGAGATGAAGACTCAGAAGATTCTTGTAATCCTTTATTTTTTTGTATTTTTGATTTTGTTTGATAAGATTCATTGTAACTTGTAACAGTCTACCTATCATCAATGAAAACTTATCATTTATGCTCAAAAGATAATATCTCATTATCTTATTTACATGTCCTTTAATTTTGATATGCCTGAATGATTGTCTCTGAGATTAATTGATTGAGAAATTAAGTATTTGGTGATGAATCCTTTGAGAGATTCATTACTGAAGAAATTGTTGTGAGAATCTCTGTATGGAAATTGTTGGGAGATTAATTGTTAAGAGACTCATTATTTATGGGGGAAATTGTTGAAAATAAAACCAATCTTGTAATGGGATAAACTGAAACTTGAGTATAGGTTAAAGTATGTGTGTAACAAGATAGGTTTTGGCATCATCAAAAATGGGGAAATTGTTGGGAGGTGAATTTAATAAAGATATGATTTTGATTAGATCCCAAAACCCCGAGTATGACATGTGTTCGTAATAATCTTGATAGTTGAGTCGATTCGGTTTTAGAGTATTCGTGATGTTATCTCGCAAAATGTATAATCGCAGATATAGATCAAAGTTAGATCTCAAGATTCAAGAACTCAAGAAGTTTCAAGAAACCGGTTTCAAGATGAAATCAAGTTTCAAGATTCAAGATGAAACGAAGAAATCAAGTCTCAAAGGAGAAATCGAGATATCAAGACTCAAGATGAAATCGAGATATCAAGACTCAAGATGAAATCGAGATATCAAGACTCAAAGATGAAACCGAGGAATCAAGACTCAACATGAAGACTCAAGATATCACCAAGACATCCAGAAGACTCGTAAGACGCCAAGACTCGTAAGACCCCGAAACTCGAAGACGTCAAGACTCGTAAGACTCGAAAGACGCCAAGACTCGAAGACCAAAGACTCGTAAAACTCGTAAGATGTAAGATCAAGAATCAAGATCAAGAATATCAAGGCACAAAGAATTATCAAGACTCAAGAATGCATCAATCTCAAAGATAAAACCTCAATGTTCCGAGGCAATCAAAATATCTATCTCAAGGATTCAATATCGGTAAGATCGCGATTCCTTAAAAAAATAGATATTTGCCAAGAAATTCAAATGCAGCATAAAAAAGGAACTAAGACAAAGTGTTGTTAAGGTTATATCAACTCGTAGATTGTAACCAAAAGAGCCGCTGAATTGTCTACCTTTAAACCGAGACAAAAGTCAAAAAGAGGAAGACAACATCGCACCATATCGACAATCGACAAATGACAGTCACCGAAAAGATGTCGGCACTAAGTTCCAGATCGCAAAAAAGTGAAGACCGGCTACATGAAAGACTATTGCCTAAAACGTGTTAGGGAGTGTCAAACCCTAAATATAGCCGTTTCTCACACACCATAAGAGGAAACTAACGAAGCTATCTCTCCAACAAATAGTTTTTCAAGAGTGACCTTGGTGTATGCCTATAAATACTTGTGACCTTCTTCATTGAAAGGTTACGGGAAATTTGTAAGCAACTCAAGAGCTCAAACTTATTATTGCAAGTTGAAGCACTTTCGAAACCGAGAATTTCCCAAGTGCTTTTTAAATCGAAGAGAGCTCATTCCACTAAGCCTAGCTTGATAAGATATATCCAAAGCTTAGTCGAGATATCCTAGCCTTTGCATTGTACTTTATTGTAAAGGATATCTCATCCTAGTTGGAAACCAACCAAGAAACCCAAACCCTTTGTAAGGTAGTTTGAGTGTGATTGTTGGTAAGATTGGAGTTGTAAAGAGTGAGTAAACTACATTGAGGTAGTCAGAAAGCTCTAAAAGAAGAAGTGAGTAATCTATCTTGGATAGACAGAAAGCTTGTGTGAGTTTTGAGTTAGTAAACTACAGAGGTAGTTAGAAAGCTCAAAATTAGAAAGGTTAGTAAACTACAGAGGTAGTCAGAAAGCCTTAGGAAGTGATTAGTGAATTTCTCTGAAAAGATCAGGGAGAGTGGACGTAGGAGCTTGAGTCTCTGAACCACTATAATCTGCTGTGTTCTTTGCTTTCTGTTTTTCTTGATTTATCTGTTGCATTACCTTGTCTTGAAAGCATATTTTCACTGATATTTCAGTTGGAATCAATCCACTGAAAGTTGCATATAAATTGAATCACAACCTAATCACTATTCCATTAAAAGAAGGTTTTTCAAAGAAAAGCTTAAAACGAGTATAAACTAAGGGCCAACCATTCAAGACGTCCCGAGTAAATTTAGAACAGATAGTTACCAAACCGAACTTACTCTTGTGAGGGTTCATAGAAGTTAGTTATCCGATCCAAGCAACTCAGATCTCTCAAAACTCGGGACTCGACTAGGATTATCTCGAGGTATCCGAAAGCTTTCGGGATCACCGTCTCGAATAGACTTTGACTCGAGAGCGATTTGTGCTTCTCAGACCAAATCATCGTGACAACCCGACCCAAGTGACCTCGATGAGAAAAAGTTTTAAAAACACTGAACACGTGTATTCCCCCCCATACACGTGTAAGACTCGTTTGCACCGGGATCAACACTCATGTTGACTTGAGTGATGAGACATTGAGGGACCATGGGGAGTGGAGTGATGTATGTGGACGCGCCCGACTGATATAATGTGGACGCGCCTGGCTGATTCAAGGTTGGGGTGAACAGATCGAAAGAAGGTGAGAATAACTTTCGTGAACCTGATCTTGGGGGTGATATTCACAAAGGGGGGTCATGATATCATTATGTGCAGGATTTGAAGCAAACTGCACCTAATGCATCTTCTTTGAAATTAAACTTCTATTGGAGGGGTGTTCAGATCGAATCCTAAATTTGAACCTAACATTGTACTCCATTTGAATTGTGAATCTTGTTGCGGTTGTTGATGCGTTTCTTGTTGCTGTTGTTGTTGCATTCGCTGTGAAGCTGTAACACATCGGTTACATAGTCTACACAAATAGGTGCATTCGGTGCAGTTCCTGTCGGGCGCGGGGACCATGCGACCGCAGGCTCCGTCAGACGCGTGACTCGCATTTTGACCGAATTTATGACTCATTTTGACCACCGAAAATTAATTAATATTTCAGATTTTAATTATGTTTTATTAATTTATTTTGCTAATTAATTAATATTAGTTTGCTTTGAAAAATTTTATTAATAAATTTTATTTCAGATTACATGGGAAATTACTGATTAAATAGTTTTAATTGAAAAGTATTAGCTAGTTCATTATATAGTATTAGTTCATTCATTGAATTTAATTATGTTTTATTAATTTATTTTGCTAATTAATTAATATTAGTTTGCTTTGAAAATTATTAGTCCAATTATCATGTTTAAACATGAAAAAAAGAGTACCAAAATATATTAGATATCATTAGAAGATTACATATTTAACATTACATTACGTAAGTTATTAGTATTAGAACATTACAAAAGAGTACCAAAAGAGAACTGACATTAAGATGCAATAAAACTAAACAAACCAATGCAAGGTCCTATAAGCAAGAATCAGAAGTAGTACAATAAAAATTAGTTTTATCATTTTCTGTAGTTCCTTGATTGCTTCAGGGAGAACCTTGATTACTTGAACCAGATTCTTCATCTCCTCAATCACCTGAGTGTCAGTGTCTTCATCTTGGCCATCATTCTTGTCAACAACCCCCTTATTGTTATCATCAGCCCACATAAAAAAATCACATCCTCCACCTTCACTTAGGGAGTCGGGACAGTTATGAAATAATCTTCTGTTGGGGAATGAGTTACACAGATCTATTCGGGGTGAATATTTAAATACAAATTTAATTCATTAATTATTACTAGCATGAATTAATCCTATATTAATTCAAATAATAATTGCAACAACATATCATGCATATAAAAAGCCACGTAAAACCTACGCATGCGAAATCTACGGGTTTACGTGAACGTACCTCTCCTGGATGACAAAGGGCTTTGGTCGGACGGACTAACCAAAAGGACTTCCCAAGTATTCCTTAGCCCTTGCTTTCGACAATCCGGGGAAGGATACTCGCGAACAATTAACAAAAGGAAAAAATAAACTTTGTTGCACCACTTATGTGGATTTGCTAATATTTCCAGCACATGGAATTGTACTTGGGAATGAACTAATCATCCCCTATTTATAGATAGGAGGTGGTCGAAATTTTGGGTCCAAAATCAATGTGGGAAAAGACTTTTCTTGGTCACCAAGAAATCTTGAATATATCTCATATATTCTCTTTCCCATAATTATGATATTCCACAAAAATTCCACCTTCCCTTGTTATGGGGTAATTTTCAAAAATTTGGTTCAAGATTACAAGATTTGGATCTTCTTGAATTTATGAGATATTCTTGTATTTCAAGAAATACATATCTTCCATAATATTTTTTCAAGAAAATCAAGAAAATCTTTCTTGCCCATAATATTCAAAAATTTCGAAATATTCATATAGATAATCAAGTGGGAGATTTCTTGAATTTAATGAGATAATCTTGTATTCCAAGAATACATATCTTCATTCCATAACAAAATTCAAAGAAAATCTTTCTCCCTCTTTTATCCATAAATTTCGAAAAATAGAGGAAATATTAAGCAACAATATTTATTTTATTTTAATCACCTTTTCAGTTATTGGACTATTTGTTGGGCTACTCAGGGGGCCTTTAGGAGAATTAAGATTGAACCTTCTAATGGATCTTGAATATCTAATATTGAGCCACAATATAATTCAAGCCCATAAATATTAATTAATCCCACTACATAATTAATATTGCACCATCCATCTTAACCCATATTACAAATCAATATGGCTCCCGGTCATTTTTTTTTTCCCGTTTTAAGATTATCTAGCCCATTAATTAATTCAAGCCACCAAAATAGCTTTCCGTTAATTAATATCTTTTGTCCTTGGTCGAGAACGGTTCAACATTATTATCCATACCTAAAACTAATTCCACTTGCAAGATTTGGTATGATAAAACTTATTAACCTCCCAGAAGGGGCAAATCAAGCAAAGCGTGCTTCTGCACATGATTCTTCGATTAAATCTTATCAATCACATGTGACCAATAATATTGCCCAAGATAAAAAGTATTGAATCTCTCCGATTCGCTACCCATGATAAGTCAAAGCAATAGTTACCAATCCCACGTGATCCTATTTAAGGGACGAAGGTTAAAAAACAACGAACCACCGAGGTCTAATTCTTCCTTGTTCATTCTCAAGAGTTTATCCTCCTCAGAGGGTCCTATTCAAATAGATCACCATGCACTAGTGTAATCTCTTGGTCAAGACAAACCAATCTGAGCCTTACACCTCAACTTTTCGCGATGGTTGTTCTTTTCCATCTAGGTCGTGAATGGCGTACTTTTAGTTACAAGGGACTGTTAATTTAATCTTCTCGTGATCCGTATCACTAAATTAACTATAGTGTAACACGTCATTTAATTATTGAACAGCTTATGCAAGAAATATATATAACATTCAATCATATTTAAAGCATCGATGATAAACAATTTATTTCAAAGAAATAAGTCTCGAAAATTCATTTAGATTATACAAAGTAAAAAGCATACTTTTCAAAGATAATCCCAACAATCTCCCACTTATACTCAAAGTCTGCTTTTAAGTATACTACAACACGTCTCGAGTAGTCCGTGACATCTAATGTCACCTACACGAACCTAATTATTTCTCCCACTTATACTTAAAGCAGATAGGGCAACGGTCTTGACACCCATTCCACTCACATGTCTCTCGAATGTATTCAGAGGCGCACTTTTTTGTGAATGGATCTCGCTAGGGTCATCCTCGACGCTATCTTTGCCACATCTATATCTCATCTCTTAACGATTTCTCGATAAGATGTCTTTCCTTTAATGTGTTTGTTTTGACTCGTGGACTCTTGGTTCTCTTTGAATTTTGCAATCGCCCCAGCGATATTACTGCACAAATTGAGAACACCATCCAAGTCCACTAAGAAGATCTAGAGCCCAATCGGTTCTTTTCACCGCTTCACAAGCAGCCTACTTACCCGAGTCCCATGGTTGAGTCAATGATGCATTTCGCTTCACACTCGTCCATTTGATGGCTACACTTCCCAAAATGGAAACACACTAACTGAGGCAAATAATTTCTGGAATCTATATCTGATTGGAAATCCGAGTCCGTGTAGCCGATGGGGATTGGAGTATCTGACTGATAAATCAACATTCTACCCCGAGTTCTTTTTAGACACTTCAGAATATTTTTAATCGTCATCCAATGCGCTTTTTCCTGGGTTACTTTTGATATCTTGCTACCATGCCTATGGCAAAGCGGATATCCGGGTCTCGCATACAAAGAATGCATACATAAGGTTTCCGATAAATTGGCACAAGGAATACCTTTCATGTCATCTATCTCCTTTTCGCCTTAGGGAACATTTTCTTGGATAGATGGATTCCAAGTCCGAAAGTACTTAATCATTTCTTGGAATCTTGCATCTTTCAAGCATTTCAAGACAGTATCTATGTATGAAACTTGCGATAACCCGATCATCATTTTCTTGTGATCTCGAGTGATCTTGATCTCAAGGATGTGTCCGGCTTTCCCTAAGTCTTTCATATCAAACTGTTTTGAAAGCCATGCCCTTACGTCTGATAACACCTTCACATCGTTCCCGATGATCACAATGTAATCTACGTATAGTACTAAGAATACCAACGCAGTTCCGACACGCTTTTATGCACACAACTTTCAAAATCGTTTTGATCAAACCCATAAGACTTTATTACATGATCAAAACTTTGGTTCCAAGCTCCGGATGCCTGTTTGAGTCCGTAAATGGACCTCTTGAGCTTACAAAACTAGGTGTTCTTGGCCTGTTTCAATGAAACCTTGGTGTTGTTGCATATAGATCTCTTTATCAAGACTTTCGTTAAGGAAAGTTGTTTTGACATCTATTTGCCAGATTTCAAGGTCGAAGTGCGCAGCAATCGATAAGAGAATACGGATGGACTTAAGCATGGCTACGGGCGAAAAAATTTCCTCATAATCGATCCCTTCTTTCTGAGTATAACCTTTCGCCACTAGTCTTGCTTTAAAGGTTTCAACTTTCCCGTCCGGTCCTCTTTTCCTCTTATATACCCACTTGCATCTAATGGGTTTGACCCCATTAAGTGGTTCAACTAGCTCCCACACTCTATTATGAAACATAGAACCCATTTCGGCTTTCATTGCTGTTTGCCAAGAACCTGCATCCTTATCTTGGAGTGCCTTGTCATATGTCCATGGGTCTGATTCCGGGAATCAAATCCAAGGACTCTCATATTCCCATGAATCTCTCGGGCTGTCTAACAACCCTCCCACTATGACGAGGTTCCGGTTTTGAAAACGTATCGTTTGGTATATCATCTAGTACAGTTGGCACTGAGGTTTGCCCTCTAAGCTCATTTAAGGTAATCTCACTTCTAGGTTTTCTTTGGTTCATATAGTCTTCTTCCAAAAATCTAAAGTGGGTACGGATGTCCACCTTTTGATCTTCGGAACTATAGAACATACACCCTTTTGTTCCCTCGGGGTATCCTACAAAACAACCTTAATTCCATCGAGGATCCATTTACGGTTTCCTTGTCCAACACGTGGTTTTCTCATGTGTCTCATACTGAGCTTGCGCCGGTCCACAATTCTTTGGGGTTTTGGGAACTTATTTGGATAAAGACCAAGTTTAGAATGTAAGTCTCCAAGGCATGACCCCGAATCCGACTCGAAGATCCGCGATAACTCATTGATGGTCCCGTTTTGAAAACCCATTTGCACGTCACGGAAGCAAAACGTTTGATTCGGTGCATATAAAAAAAAAAGGTTTCAATTTTTTTGCTTTTAAGCTCAAAAAGTCTGCATATGACAAGTAATAATGACGATAAAGAAGACACACAATTTTATAGTGGTTCCGACAACTCGTCCCTACATCCACTTCTTCCCTTCATGGGGCACCAACTAAACCAACTTAACCAATCTGGACTTATCACCCTCACTGGGATTGCCGACCCTCCCTTTTTCGATTGCTAGATGTTTACCGAACAACACTCAAACGGACTTATCACCCTCACGGGATTGCCGACCCTCCCTTTCCGGGATTCTTTAGATGTTCTCGGGAGTTCACACTCAACCTACAAACTTAACCTACCAACCTGTTTGGGTATAAGGTTGTTTGGTTTCCAACTAAGGTGAGATTTTCCCTTACATTTGTTTAGCCTCAATCTTAAGGTTGGGAAAATCTCTCTAAGCTTAGGATATAGCATTTGTGCTTAGATCTAGGGTAGAACACTTTTGAATATATGTGTGTATTTCTTGCTCTGTGTTCTTGAATGGAGTTGCTTGAATATTTGGCTTTTAATTTCCTTTTTCCATTATCTTCTTTTGAAGATAGTGCAATGTATTTATAGTGTGGATTTGAATATTACCGATTGGAAGGAATATTCAAATCCATACTAATAATCTTCCACTTTTTTTTTCGCGGTCCATTTTATATGTTATCTTCTTATTGAGGTGTGTCCACCGATTCTTTCGAGATTTTGGTGAAATCACTATTCATCGAGGATCGATCATAAATCACTTCCAGTTCAAAAAGATTTCCGAACTGATTTTTCTTTTTGGGTTTTACTTTTCATCGGGAACCGATTTACCCATTTTATCAGTCTATCAGATCAGGGTTCCGTTCGAAGCTTTTTCCATACCCTTCATCATCGATCAAAAGAAGTTCCATCAAAACTCATCATCTAAATCGATTTCATGAGTTCCCTCAACTTGTTCTTCCGTTCCCCCTCAACATTATTATCGTAAATTAGCTTCAAAAACACAAGTTGATAATGTTTTGGCATAATTAATCAAAACTAAAATATCCCAACACTCATCATTGATCTAACCATTTCCAAAAGAATTATGTTGCTTCGTTTCCGGTGCGGTGAGTCGATACAATCCTTTCATCGATAAGTAGTTCAAAAACTCATCGCCGAGGTATTCGCCTCCACGATCGGATCGTAGAGACTTGATACGTTTTTCCATATGATTCTCTGCTTGAGCCTTAAATTCTTAGAATTTCTCAAAGGTCTCAGATTCATGCTTCATAAGGAAAATGTACCTTGAGTAATCATCAATAAAATTACTCATAACCTCCTCTTGCTTTGGTTGACATTTGACTACATACATCTATGTGAACGATCTCTAACACTTCTTTAGCCCCATTCCCTCGCTCCAAATGCCATCTTGGTCATATTACCCTCCAAACATGATTCGCAGTTGGAATCGATTCAACTTGGAGACGCCCAAATAACCATCTTTCACCAACCTTTGGATCCTCTTTGGATTTATATGAGCTAATCTTAGATGCCAAAGAAGTATTTCGTTCACACTTTCTTTTGTCGGAAATAGTTGATGTGTTATAGGATGCATTTAAGAGTGAAGTGGTGTGCACAGCTTAATTTTATAGAGATTTTCCATCAATGTCCCATAACAGGTACACTCATCATTTCAAAAATGATTTCATTCTTATTAGAAGAAACTTAGTGTCCTTTAATCGAATTTTGGAAACTGAAAATGAATTCTTTCTAAAACTGGGAACATAAAGACAATCTCAAAAAAAAACTTTATCTTCAAAAGGTAGGTGCACTTCTCCCATCGCTTTAATCGCTACTCATGTAGCATTGCAATGTCTCGCTACTTGCGTAGTATTGCAATAATCGTTACTATCGTAAAGATTGCAATATCTCGCCACTTCCGTAGCATTGCAACGCCTTCTACTTTCGTAACGTTGCCCAAAGGTGATGAGGATCTCACTCCAACTAAGTTCTTGGGATCATTTAGAACCCGTGAAGCCAACATGATTAGTGGATCTCGTATCAACCACCCATGAATGAGAAGTATACGCCGCTAAACAAGTTTCAACAACTAGTGCGTGAGAATTACCTTTTCTTTCCGTCCCCTTTTGGGTTGGAACAGCAAAACCTCCATTGTCATCTCTCTCACCGCAGCCTTAAGCACTTCCTCTTTGGATTTTCCTTGACACAACAAGCATTCCTCATCTTACCATTGCCCTTTGGCAACAGCTTGAATTTTATTGCTTATGGCCTTTGGTCCTCTTCTTTATCTTGCCTACCTTTTGGCCTAGAAGATGAAGACGGACCACTTGTCACAAAGCTTGAGTTTGGTGCCTTATCAACATTTCGCCGAGACCAAAAAGCTTGCAACAAATTTGCTAGCAAGGCCAAAATGCTCAAAAACCTTTGGACAGAGAGTGAAGTACCAAATTCATCTGAGTCTCCAGATCATAATCTGCACTCAGAATCTCAAGTTTGTTCAGATGGGCCATCTATTTTGAGGACATAATCCCTTACGGGTTTGCCCTCCACCATTTTCAAATGATTTACGTCTCCATGAAGGTGATCCGACGAGTCCCGCATGTTTTGACTCGTCGGTTGGCTCATCCGATTTTGGTGTGTCAAAATCCACTTGTGGCTTTTTATGCGCTTAGGACAATTATAATTTTCTAATCAATATAGTTTCCATACATATTTGACTTTAAGTATAATAACAAAGGATTAAAAAGAACGACATCTTTCAAATAAACAACTATATGCAATAGCACAAGTATATCACAAGGTTCGATCACATGCATCATATTAAAATCTCAAAAAAAATATGAACATGCATCGCCCAACATCTCAAAAACAGTTTAAATAAGCCACGCGTGGGGTGGGTCATTATTTAAACACATTCAAGAAAGTTACAAACAAGAAACGAGCATAAACCTTTAATATCCAGATTAATAGTTGGCTCCCACTTGACCAATATAAAATTGACAGGACTTGGGAAGTATATGCATATCAATTTTATACCTAAGTAATAACCATGATTAAATACAGATTACTATTTCGCTTTGATCGAGCCTCGTGGGGAGGGTCATCGCCGCCACTAGTAATAACCCACAATCATCCGCTTAGAATTCATTCATGTGAAACCTATCTTTTGACCGGCCCCCGGTAGAGGAATTTCTCCAAAAGAATTCACAAATAAATAAGTCATGGAGGTCAAAATTAATTCAATTTTATTATCCTAATAAAATTGTCAATTAATTATTTAAAACATACTTAGTAATTTTGAAGTTGAGATTTTTCCATTTGGCAACCCTCATTCAAACACATTTAAACAAATTAAATAAAGCATAAGATAACACAAATAAATCAAGTAAAAAAGAAAAAAATAAACATATTGGGCACAAATTATCCAATCTGTTATGGTTTTTTTTTTCTTGACTTGATCTTGAAGAAACACATCTCGAATTTCTCCCACTCGCTCGCCTCGAAAAAAATACTTGCCTCGAACCGCCACGCCAAGCCTTGGCGGCGGGATGACGTCTCCGATCCGCCGCCACTTGACTGGGATGGCTTAGGCAGCCTCGGCACCGGCCGGCATAAATTTGCTTTGTCGCACGCTTCGCCCTCGGCGGGGTTTAGGGTTTAGCGAGTTTCGGAAGGGCGCTACAAGATTCACATACAAGGCTGGCCGCTCCTCAGATCCTCACAGATTCACAGATTCACATCCACATCCACCCCATCCGGCTGGTTCGAGCGCGCCCAGACTTGCCCGGCCCAAGCCTCATACAAGGCCGTCCGCTCGGCCTGCGCCATACGCCCGTGCCAGCGTACATACCAACGCCACGCCTCGCTTCTCGATTTCGCCCTTAATTCATCGCGGCTTTCGTTCTCGATCCTAAGTATAATTTATTTACAAAAAATAAATAAACCTAGATCTAGACTAGTCTATTACATTGATCAAATCAAACAAATCCTAGTCTACTCGTGATTTTCTCACGAGGCAAAACAAATCCGATCAAATCGAATTAAAAACCACAGGTTTATATGCATGCAAACTAAAACATTAAAATCCATGACAATTGGATACCGCAAAAAAGTGATCTAATAATTCACTATCCAATTTCAAATTTAATGTCCACGAATTAAATTACAATTTAAAAAATTGAGAGTCTCAAACAAAGGGCTCGATACGATTGTTGGGGAATGAGTTACACAGATCTATTCGGGGTGAATATTTAAATACACATTTAATTCATTAATTATTACTAACATGAATTAATCCTATATTAATTCAAATAATAATTGCAACAACATATCATGCATATAAAAAGCCACGTAAAACCTCTACGACGCGAATCTACGGGTTTACGTGAACGCATTTCCTCGGGATGGCAAAGGCTTTGGTCGGACGGACTAACCAAAAGGACTTCCCAAGTATTCCTTTAGCCCTTGCTCGACAATCCGTTGGAAGGATACTCAAACAATTAACAAAAGGAAAAAATAAACTTTGTTGCACCACTTATGTGGATTTGCTAATATTTCCAGCACATGGAATTGTACTTGGGAATGAACTAATCATCCCCTATTTATAGATAGGAGGTGGTCGAAATTTTGGGTCCAAAATCAATGTGGGAAAAAAGACTTTTCTTGGTCACCAAGAAATATCTATATCTCCTCACCCATAATTATGATATTCCAAAAATTCCAATATATCTCCTATTGGATCAAGATTATTCTCTTTCTTGAATTTATGAGATAGTCTTGTATTTTAAGAAATACATATCTTATTCTTTTCAAGAAAAAATCAAGAAAATCTTTCTTGCCCATAATATTCAAAAATTTTCAAATATTCATATAGATAATCAAGTTATTTAATGAGATAATCTTGTATTCCAAGAATACATATCTTCATTCCATAACAAAATTCAAAGAAAATCTTTCTCCCCTCTTTTTATCCATAAATTTCAAAAAATAGAGGAAATATTAAGCAACAATATTTATTTTATTTTAATCACATTTTTTCGCTATTGGACTATTTGTTGGGCTACTCGGGGGGCCTTTAGGAGAATTAAGATTGGACCTTCTAATGGATCTTGAATATCTAATATTGAGCCACAATATAATTCAAGCCCATAAATATTAATTAATCCCACTACATAATTAATATTGCACCATCCATCTTAACCCATATTACAGTCAATATGGCTCCCGGTCATTTTTTCCCGTGTTTAAGATTATCTAGTCCATTAATTAATTCAAGCCACTGAAATAGCTTTCCGTTAATTAATTTCTTTTGTCCTTGGTCGAGAACAGTTCAACATAATTATCCATACCTAAAAACTAATTCCACTTGCAAGATTTGGTATGATAAAACTTATGAACCTCCCAAGGGACAAATCAAAACAAAGCGTGCTTGCACACGATTCTTCGTATTAAATCTTAGCAATCACATGTGACCAATAATATTGCCCAAGATAAAAAGTATTGAATCTCTCTGATTCGCTACCCATGATAAGTCAAAGCAATAGTTACCAATCCCACGTGATCCTATTTAAGGGACGAAGGTTAAACAACAACGAACCACCGAGGTCTAATTCTTCCTTGTTCGATTCTCAAGAGTTTATCCTCCTCAGGGTCCTATTCAAATAAGATCACCATGCACTAGTGTAATCTCTTGGTCAAGACAAAACCAATCTCGAGCCTTACACCTCAACCTTTCGCGATGGTTGTTCATTTCCATCTAGGTCGTGAATGACGTACTTTTAGTTACAAGGGACTGTTAATTTAATCTTCTGTGATCTGGTATCACTAAATTAACTATAGTGTAACACGTACGAATTATTGAACAGTTATGCAGTAAATATATATAACATTCAATCATATTTAAAGCATCAGTGATAAACAATTTATTTCAGTAAATAAGTCTGAAAATTCAGTTTCGATTATACAAAGTAAAAAGCATAATTTTCAGTATAATCCCAACATCTTCCTCTACTTCTAGGCTTCTGAGAAACGTACGTACGACAAGCTTTTCCACAATATCAAATAAGGTTGTGTTGGATCCGACCAATAGATGTAGAAGACATGGTTTGTTCAACTTTTTTTTGTGTAGAACTCCTAATTTAGTAGTTGAATGTGTGGAGTTTAATGTGGTTGTGTGGTATATATATAGCAATGTTGGGAAAAAATTATGGAGGGAAAAAATGAAAATTGGGCGGAAAAAAAAATAAAAAAAGTTATCGCATGGTCAATGCGACCAGGGCTCTGCCGGTCGCATGGTCAAGCGACCGCAGCCTCTGTCGGTGCGTGTCAGACGCGACTGCGGCTTAGTCAACCGCGTGTCAGACGCGACCGCAGTTTCTGTCCGGCGCGTGCGTTCCGCGACCCACGTAATTATAATTTTGACCCGTTCATACTTCTTATAAATTCGATTCATTTTCACCAAATGCTGTATTTTCACTGCATATATCTTCTACATACATTCACTAATTAATATTTCATTATCCTCCTATACTCACATTATCTTCTACATACATACATCCTATATTTTCCATCCTATATTTTCAATATCATCCTCTTATAAATTTTCCATTTTCATTCCTATCTTCTATTTCGTATTTTTTTTAAACATGAGTTCTCATTACGATTCTGATTACGTTTCCGAGGATGTCACTGCTGATTTTATTGCTCCTAATGATGGTTTAATCGGAAAAGACGGAGTCGCTTGTTTTGTGAAACATGTTGCCGGTATGAGAAACATCACACTGGCCATTCGTACTTCTAATGCAACTCAGGTCAGGTATATATGCAGTGAAGGTGAAAAATATACACCGAAAAAAACCAAGAATGAGCGAAATACCAAAACCGTAAAAAATTCGTGTCCTTTTTCTTTACTTGCTTGGCTTTCTGATGCCGAGCGTGATAGGTGGCATATTGAGGTGTTGGAGGGGACACACAATCATCGATTTCCATCATTTGCAGAGGGTTCAAGACTTGGTCAAATAATCCCCGAACAGTACAAACATGTACAGCTCCTAGATGCAATGAATGTGAGCTCGAACAACATTTTGGGATATTTAAAGACAATCGATCCCAACAATAGTACGGACTCAAAAAGAATGTACAATTGTCAGCAAAAGGTGAGGAGAGAGAGCCGGGAGGAGCTTACCTCAACGCAAAACTTCATACACCTACTGAAACAAAGGAATTATAGGCATAAATATTAGTACAGTTTTTAATTATTTTTTCATGTCTAAATATTTGAAAAAAATTGAAAAAAAAATAAATGAAGTTAAGAGACTTAGTGGACTAAAATTATTTTTGGGAGGAATATATATTGATTTGTGACAATATATTTTTTAGTATAAAAGGTATTAATGTATAAAATGTTCCAAATTAGGGAGTATATGTTTAGTATATCAATGTATAATATATTTTTTAAATAAAAGGTATTAATTTTGATTTCAACTATTTAATATTATTATTAACTCAAATTCTCTATACAATAATGACAATCTTTATTATCATTTTTTACCACTATCATATTTTTTTTTTTCATTCTAATTCATTTTGACAAATATTCAAACAATCCCGTTCTATGTATATTGTATAGTGAGCATATCCAATATATATACAATAAACACATATTTATAATTTAACTATGATAATAAATAGGCCATACTGTAGTCTACATCAAATAAATATAACAGTTGTGTATTTCGATGGTTAATATAAGAAAAAAATTATTTATTTATTTAGTTTATATGCATTACATATGAAATGTTATTTTTTATTAAATACATAATTGTATTATATTTGATTAGTTTATAAACTTATAGGTACGCCTATAGAACAGATGCTGATAATGGACTCAAAGATATAGTTTTCAGCCACCCATGTTCGGTTGTAATGGTCAACACGTATCCACAAGTATTAATCATTGACACGACATACAACACGAACATGTACGGTATGCCTTTACTTGAGGCCAATGGGGCAACAAGCACTCATAAGACGTTCACCATTGCATATGCATTTATGATCCGTGTAACGCAGGAACACTTCGAATATATCCTACGATTTATTCGAGGATTGTACGATGATGAACTGCCAAATGTCGTTGTTACGGACAAGACTTACGCATTGATGAATGATGTTGATGTAGTTTTTCAAAATTCTCAAGCACAATTGTGCAGGCGCCACGAAGAACAAGTTGTATATAACCATGCTCTACACCTAGTGGAAAAGGGACTTAGCAAAAAGTTTGTTGATACTTTTAAAGTAAGATGGAAATATGAAGTCCAAGCGGGCACACGTGAAGAATGGGAATTTAGGTGGGATTCCGTAAAGAAGAAGTACAGTAGATTTACAGGTCTGATTTCGTATTGCGAAGATAATTGGCTTACGCCACACAAACGGAGAATTTTAGAGATGTATATCGATGGTCGCTTGCACTACGGAAACTACACCACGAACATGTAACCGTACAATCTTTATACTTTTTATCACAATTATTACATAGATTAGACTATTGAAACTACATATATTTGTAGGGTTGAACAGGAACACCATAGAGTGAAAAAAACCTTGGATGGCGGCAAGAAACACTTTGACGTGATCTTTAGAAAGGTTCATCAAGTCATGGAGTTACAGATATGTGAGATAAAAAAGCAATCGAGGTATAGCGCCCACAAGACAAGGACTGATATGCTAGAGAACCAATTCTACGGCGAACTAGTGCGCAATATCACGTCTAAGGCGTTCGACCTCATTATCGCAGAAGTGAGTAGGAATCTAGATGGTGCTATCTCAGGAGAACAAATGGTATTTCGTGCCACTGCGAGCTTACACGGTACTCTTATATACCTTTAAATTGTATAGACTTGTTTTGGAAAACATTGGATATAGATTTTTCTAGTATACCTACCACCGGAACAGATGATGACGGTGGTGGTAAGACTAGGAGAAAATTATTCGATGATGACATGGAAGACATTCTTCCATCCAATGTTGAAAAAAAAAAAAGTCAAAAACAAACACCAAATGATCGTAAACCTTCTCGAGTATGAGTACACAATGAAAAGTGCGAGAATCAAAAAAAGTCCGCTCAAATAAGGGGGTAAGGGAGAGTGGCGGCAACTAATGCGCAGACCAGATATTCCACCGGAAGTCGATCTTAGACATAGCACATCGGAAACACGCACGATGAGTTATTCAAGAGACTTTAACAGATTTCCCCAAAGTTCGGGTCATACCGACCACGATCCCCGAAAACTCCAAATTCAAAGCCCCAGAGGCCCCAAACTTCAAGTCCCCCTCAAAAATAAGATTAACCATCCAATACGTTTTTAACTCTCGGGTGGAGGACGATTTTCCTCCATATATCAAAAATTATATTCATTTCTACAATGATGTAATTGGAGATGGGAATCTAGCGGATTTAAATGGTTGCACTCGCGCAATCTCTACTAAGCGAGGACGAATGGGGTAGGTACGAATGGATCTTTATAATGAACTGCACATAAGACGTGATTTACACGAAAACATTTTAGGTGGTTACACAACCTTTTCAGTTTTGGCAGAATCACTTAATCACTTCAAAAATTCTGCCCCACCTGATAAATGGTTTGTATTACCTGAACATGGATACCTAGTTGCAACCACATACAATGTTTTCGTAATGTCATTTGGAGAACACAGCGGAACTTTTTGCCTTCCCGCAATAACAGATGAACGTCGAGGTCTTCCGACAAACAAATTGGTCTTGGGGAACGTGCACAACAACACTCATTGGACATTGGTAAGAAAACACTATATTAATGTTACTTTTAAGTTTATTTAATTTTTTATTTTTATTTAATTATAATAATAATATTTTTACTGTTATTTCAGTTGCATATGCCAGACGACGATCATCCAGTACCGTTTATATCTGGATATTGGGAACACTCACATGATACTTTTGTAAATGGTATACATTTACAATTTCTAGACAGGATAGAGCTATTCCGTACATTACACAACTTGGATGCGCCGCTAATTATTGGGCTAGAAAGAATAATAAACACAAATATTATAATTTTTTTTATTAATTATTAGACTTTTTTCTAGCAGCACGTCGTAGTGATTTATTTTCGGATGGAAATTATGTAATGTGTATATATTTTTTCCATATAATGTGATTTTTTTCTCATGTTTAAATTGATAATTGAACTAATACTTTTCAATGAATGAACTAATACTTTATAACCAACGAACTTATACTTTTCAATATATTAACCAATACTATCGATTGATGAACTAATATTGTGAATAACAAATAATTACTTTATAACCAACTAACTAATACTTTTCAATAAATTAACAAATACTAATCAATTAATGAACTAATATTGTGGATAAAAAATAATTATTACTTTTTATTTATTCAAATAATATCAATTAATTATTTAAATAAATTAAATCAGTAATTAAAATAAATCAGTACTTTTATATTAGCTAAATTAAATAATTCAATTAAAATGTGTTACATAAATTGAAAAATTCAAAATTTGAATTAAAATAAAAAATTACTTAAATGAGTATAAAATCTAAAAATTAGTTAAATTTAATAATTTAATTAAATGAGTTTAATAAATTTATAAAATAAAATAAAATTAAAATTCAAAATTAAAAAAAAAAAAATTCCGCGTCGCATTGACCATGCGACGCCGCCTTTTTCGGTCGCATGGATCATGCGATCGCAGTTTGATCCGTCGCATGTCAAACTCGACCGCCTCCTGGTCCGTCGCATGTCTGACGCGACCGTAGGTTCCATCGCCTCAGTAGTCACTTTTGTGGATATAGCAATGGTGTTTGTTATAGCAATTGATGATATGACATCATTTGTCACAAACAAATTAATTAACACATATTGAAAGACTTTTCACCTCCTCAGAACTCAGAAGCTCTCTGCCACTCTAACTACTACATATGTCAACTCCCAATTATAAAGATGTCAACTCATGTTATACAGCACCACGAACAAGAAGCGTGTGTTCAACGAAATCGCGCTTACAAGTTTCAAGTAACTGACTTTTTGCATTTAAAAATCTTAAACTGCCGAAATCACAATTATTTATTCTAAAAGTCAATGGATATGCAAGTTGACCAATGCAAATTCAGAATAAATTTGGATCAGCGCCGCATCCGGCTTCTCACACAATTCCGAAATTTCCTATCCTTATAGTAATTGTTTGACTTTTATATATGAAATAAATTCATTGGTTGGTGAGTTAAATATTGGATGATCAAATTTATATACATTGTACGAAATGAAGCAGAAAATATAACACAGCAAAATGAAAGTCATTAATAATTTTTTAGATCAATTTTGATTCGAAGATCATGTTCCAAATAGTAGGCTAGCAAAAATTTAAATTAAACTGATAATCTACATCATTGATGTGAAAGCATGTTGATCACAAGCATTGACTAATTATTATTTTTCAGAAGTAAACTGCAAATGGTACACCATCACCACCAAAACCCCTAATTTTCTAATACATTCGGAATTTGAGATAGTTTTCTCTTAATAAAATCACAAAAAAAAAAGTACACTTTCAAAGTTTTTGATCATGTAGAGCAGTACCATAAATAAAACTAATCGCCACTTTGAAAAGGCAAATTCTTCCAACATATATATAAATGTACACAACATATATATATCACACCAAACACCCCCTCTCATGAAAACACACACGAATAAGCTGGTGATTCGCAATGAATCTCATACAATCTCCAAACAAAAGCCCAAGATACGCATAATTCATATAGTCGCACCAAAAATCATCAAAACCGACGTCCAAAATTTCAGACAGCTTGTTCAGAGCCTAACAGGGAAGCCTTTGGAAAAGGGTAGTACTGGGAATATGAATATGATAATGAAGAAGGGCAAAAAAGTCTCATCCATGCAAAACAAGAGCACAAAAGGAGAAAACGCTAACTCGTGTTTTAGTTTTCTTGGAGATGTTGAAGGATTTATGCATGGTATGAATGAATTCCCCCTGCTTCCGTTCAGGTCTTCTCAAATCAACTCATTTGGTGATCATGTAATTAATTAATTCATGAGGATTAAATATTTCAATGATGTGTTTAGGCAGATTTATAATTACTGGGTCTATTACTAATTAAAATAACTAGTTTGTATGTAGAAAATTGAATAGGTTTTGTATATTCATTTTTACCTTTTTTTAAAAGGATGATTTAATTTTCTTAGACATCTTCGCGTTATTCAATTTCATAAGCAGTGAGATCGTAGGCGTGTTTATTTTTTGATTGGTCGAAAGTTTTGTGAATTTATTTTAAGGGAGTTTATTTATTTTTTCTCTTTCGAGTGGGCTTTTCATTTTTGGCAAATTTGGTATGTAATTTTAGATGATGGGCCGCTTGTTAGAAAAATTGTGATGTGTGTGTAGATGAAGATGATGTAGACTCAATACGAAAAGTCGAGGTAAGAGTTGGACTCTCTTTTCGTAAGATGATATTGTCCCGTACTCCGGTGCAATACTGTGTCAATGACAATTTTCCCCAAGATACAATGACTTTAAAACTTCACGATTGTTGCACTATGAATCGGAAGCTATAGGCGAACGGACTCCGGAACTTTCTTGACACGACTACTAATGCAAAAATCTAGATTGCTAGAATGATTTTGTATGCACTGAAAGCTTTGTGATTTTCAAATGATGAAAATGAAATCTGAGGAATCTGGGCGGGAAGAATCTGGGCCCTCCGATCGAGTCATTTGGATCAGATCTAGATCCAACAGCCCAGATCTCACACCTTCGTAGATCTAGATCCAATAGCCCAGATCGCACCCCTTCGTATGGGGCGGCTCGCCCCCTGCACTCGGATCGACCGAACCGAGCCGCGTGCTGAATTGGGTCTGATGCTCGCGAAGGGTCGCATCCGTCCGCCAGGGATCTCGGGTTCGATTCCCGCTTTCGGATGATGAAAATGAAATTTGGGGACTGAATTCATAGAAGTTGAAGAGTTGTGGTGTCTTTTGGTGAATAGGTGCAACTTTCTTGACATGAAGAATCTGGGTCCTCCGATCGAGTCATTTAGATCAGATCTAGATCCAACAACCCAGATCGCACCCCTTCGTATGGTGCGACTCTCCCCCTGCACTCGGATCGACCGAACCGAGCCGCGTGCCCGAACCGGGTCTAATGCTCGCGGAGGGTCGCGTCCGTCCGCCAGGGATCGCGGGTTCGATTCCCTCTGATCTCGTCGGACCTGGGTTCGAACCCCATAAGTTGCGTACTCGTGCGAGCCATGCGGTCCATTTTCACGAGCCATGACCGAGTCGCTTGCCTTCGAAAAATAAAGGCTCATCAGCTCCTCGCGACGACGCGTAAGTGCAAAGTGCGCCTCTAAAACGCCCAATGCGACGTGCCCGTGCGAGTGCGGTCAAGTCTATTAATAAGAAAGTCATTTCCATTCTAATTTTTCAATGTGGGATAGATGAGATTTCATTTCCCCAAACATTTTCCTCTTCAACTATTACACAACAAATTGTCAATCTTAAAGTATTAATATCTCATTCACACGAAATTGGTTGATAATAATCGTGATTGCCTAATATTTCGAGTTTAATAATGAGAACTAAAACACATGACATCGAATGTCAATTAGACCCCATGGGCCCATGGCGGCGCAATAGTAACATACTCCGTATCACATATGTAAAAACTTGTGTTCGAATTTTTCACACTATACATTATTGATACCAAATTGGTTGTATATGAGAATTGTATTAGGTTTATATTGCCCCTGGTAATCCCATTGCACCTCCATAATCAAGTACGGGTGCACTACAAAATGCATTCTGGATTTCTGGTACACTTCCCGGTAAAAGAGGTAAGGGTATGTTTGTTTCGGGACTCACCCGGATGGACTTAGAATTTGAAAACTACGTCTCATTATAGTTTTAGATTTAAAATTAGACTTTAAAATCATCTTCTATAAAGTACACCTATACCCCTATTTTTCACAAAATCCAATACAATCACATCATTACTTTCTCACTCTCAACACAATATAATAATATTATATCAATCATTATTAAATATTGATTTGACATAAAGTAAAATCACACCCTATCAAAATCTCAAAACAAACACATATTTTTTACTATTCATCAAAACTTTCAAATTCATAAGATTTCGAAGTCATGACTTCCCCCGCATACCTAAATCCCGAAACAATAAGGGGTGTAGCAATTGAGATTTGGATTTGTATTGGGTGGGTCTTGTGGAATTGAAGAAAAAAGATTTTTTTGAGGGAGCTCAATTCAAAACAAATAATATTATCGATGAGATAATGAGACGACTTTGGAGCTGGTACTCGTCAAAATATTCGATAATAGGCAATTTTCACTACAAGATTGGTTTGTAAATCCTAGAGATTTTTTAGATATTTGAACTCTTTGTAAATGATTTGTGTGTTGGGTATTTCTTATATCCAGTAGTAATACAAATTTTCTTGATTAAAAAAAAAAGGTATTAGGTTTATATTTAAAAATGAAAATTGAAGAGTTCAATTAAAAATTTAACTCGGCTCAATTTGAAGTAGATATTAATTTCACTTTGTTTACATAAAATATTTAAAATTAAATACATTATAATTACTGATAATTTATATACCTATCACCTTAAGTCGCATTTTAAATAAATTCAAGTGTTTAAAATTATACTACAAACATCAAGCGTGAATAGCTCAAGTGAACTTTTGAGCTCGAGACCCGAATAGGGAAAATTTATTCCCTCTTGTGGTGGTTGCGATTTCGATTACGGTACAATTTCGGTTTCGGGTGGTCCCCCTCTTATGATGATTGCGATTTTGATCTATAGCGAAACGAAAAGACGTGTCATGTGTTCGGTGATAGAAGGAATAATTGTAATTAATTATCTTGTAAAATATTGTAATTGATTACGTCTAAAACAAAAATTGATTGCCTTTTGGAAAAAAAAAACGGTTATTGTGCTAACTTTCCAACAATAAATATTTGCATATGTATTTCTGAAAAGGAGAAAACGTTGGTTTACAAACGTCGCGTTTTTACCGCATGTTTAGCTAATCTTTTGGGAGTAGAGGAAAAATGCACTAAACAAAAAAGCCAAAACAGCGGCATAATTTTATTGTTCTAAAAGTCATTATTGATCTCAACACTGTAAGCGCTTTCCTCTACGTCTCTCAACTTTTCCATCATTTTGATTGTCCCGATTTAGTTCGCGATTTCTTCTACATTTATAGCTAGAGGTGGTTAATATAGTTGGTTTTGCTGTAATCTGTTTAATTTTTGGTTTATTGCGTATTTTACTTTGTTGATCTGCTCCAGATCTCTGTAAAATTATGCTTGGAAGCATTTGCGTGTTTTGCTGATGAAATTTTCTTCTGCTTTCTGTTTATAAACACACTATTTTGCATCTGTTTGTGTCAATTGTTTATTGATTCGGATTTAATTGCGTGGTGCAGCGAAAATAATCTGGTTTCCGTAAGCAATGGTGTTCTATCGGAGCGTTTCTCTACTATCCAAGCTGCGGTTGCGCTCTGTGAGTATTTCCTGAAATCAGCGGTTATGCGTTAATTGCTGTTGTGTTTTTTTGCAAAGATGTGATTTAATTGATTTTTCAATCATTCGCATTATATAATAGGCTCAGCAGCCAGGTCTCCGCAATTCGGTCCGCTGGTTTCAAGTCCAGACCTCTTCTGATGTTGTAAGCCTCTTCATGTGTCGTATTTTTAGCATTTAATTTGGTCTGTTGAATTGTTTGGTAGTTTGTTCTGATAGATTAGTAGGTTGTCAATATTAGTTGCAAATACATCTTTAGTGGCTTCATTTCCACAATCCGAAGATGGAAACGTTATGGTAAAAGTGTATATGCTTTGTGGTCTAACACTAAACTGGTGTTTCAACTTGATAATAATAAGAGAAGCAAAAGAATTTAAGTGAAGAGCATTGAAGCTGTGAGCTTATAACCTCTTATTTTTTCTACTATGCTTTACTATTCTTGTTCTTTAAATTGGCTAGATGAACAATATCAAGAGGGAGTTTCAGTGTTGATATGTTGATAAAAAGCATATTTCAGGCATATCATAATTGATGGAAGAGATCCAAAAGGTTCTGTAAGGTCCTTGTTTCGAAAATCCAAAAGTAGGAGTTAGCTTCTCGAGGAAAAAAATTGAAGTAAATAAAATTTGATTCCATATTGTGCTCACACAAGGCCCAGGATTGCAGAATACTGATATTTAACTATTAGATCAAGAGTCTCTGTTGTTCCTTTACTTGCTTGTTTTCTTCTTTACTGTTTCGTGTTCTTTAGGAACGATGTCATAATTGCTGATATTGTGGTACCATTGATTCATTTTAGGACCTTCATGCTCAGCTGAAGGAACTAATTCCAGAACAGCAGGTACCCTTTTACTTGGCTAAGACCAACACGTTGATATGTACAGATAATTCTAGTTGTTTGTCTTCATCTGGCAAAAGGAGATGCTTCTTGGCTATACTGAAATAATTCAGAGTCCATTTTTATTTGTTACAGGAGCGCCTAAAAAAACTTAAATCAGAACATGGAAAGGTTCAGCTGGGCAACATCACTGTTGATATGGTAGTTCTTGATTTTATGCCTCCATAAAAATTTCTTCTCTTGGTCTTTTAGAAATTAAATGCGCAGGTGCTAGCTAATTTGTCTTACATTTTCAACAGGTTCTTGGTGGGATGAGAGGAATGACAGGATTATTGTGGGAAACATCGTTGCTTGACGCAGATGAGGTACACACCCTTTGACTAACTTATGACATTGTATATGTTTCAAGCAGTTTCTGTCACAAAATTTCTTTAATAGCACAAAAGGAACTTATTTAATTGTTACTTATGAATATGTATGCTTGTTCACTTATTTATATCAGGGAATTCGCTTTCGAGGTATGTCTATTCCTGAATGCCAGAAGGTGTTACCTGGAGCCAAGCCTGGTGGAGAACCATTGCCCGAGGGTCTCCTCTGGCTTCTTTTAACAGGAAAGGTAGCGTACTTGCTTTCCCGAATCAGCCCAGACACTTTGTTACACTATACCTTAAATATCTGTTTTCAAAATGTCGGAATATGTTATGCACTTATCTATACAAATGGTACTTATAATGAAATTATTTCATTATAAGTATTTCTTCCTTCATTGCTCTCTTGCCTTTTTATATTTTGAAGGTTTGTCTTTCGTCCTTCACTTAATCTAGGTGCCAACAAAGGAGCAAGTGGATGCATTATCGAAGGAATTGAGAAGTCGTGCTTCTGTTCCAGGTTCTTCAGCTCTGAAACTCATTTTAGATGTTTAGTCTATGATTGCATTAGGATAAAACTTTTGCAGATTTCTTAGCTGTGCATTGTGCCAACTACTTCACCTTTGTAATATTTAAAAATGCCAAAACATTTCAGTAAGCTATTTTCTGGTCGTTTACTGTGAAGAAGCTCTTTTGCTTCATTACTTCTGTTGCTATCATTTACCATTTCAGTGGTATTCAATCTGCTGTAATATTAGGGTCAAACAGAAGTGTCCTGCCTTTATCATCTTACGCACATCTTCTCATTGTTGAATTTTCGTTTGTGATTGCAGATCATGTATATAAAACCATTGATGGGTTACCTGTTACTGCTCATCCGATGACTCAGTTTGCGACTGGTGTCATGGCTCTTCAGGTTACAACCTGGTCTTGATGCATGTAGTTGTCCTGAATGCATGAGAATTAGCCGTACTGAATGCACCTTTAAACAACCCAGTTGACACTTCTCTTGTCATTCTGGATGCTAGTTAACTGATCATGCTTACGCATCTTTTAATGCTTTCACGATTTTGTATTTGTCAAATCTGAACTCCAATTCCTTAAGGCATTTTCTTGACATGTAGATTCATTCAACCTCCTCTTTTTGAAGTTTAATGGGTGAAAAAAGAAAAGCACCAGTTACTTGTGGTGAGGAGTTGAACTGTGGGATACAGTGCTTAGATTTACATTTTACACTATAAAATTTGATTCTCACAGGTTCCGAGCCTATAAGTTTCGTAATACTATAAAGACTGATGACTGTGTTAAAAATGGCTGTCATTGTGTGTGTGACTGTGCAAATCTCTAAATCACATTTGTTGTAAAATGTTTCCTTTAATAGTGTTTTTTAAGTACTAATCGGCTAATCTCGTCTTTTCGTACCCAATGGCTCTGAAGTAGAAGCATCACTGTTGAAATTAGTTATTAGTTTTAACATTCAACATATTGTTTGGGATATTTATGGTTGGGGTTACTGTGCTTGCTGGTTCCCTTGCTAGAAAGCATGCTAGCAGTCATGATGGATTGCCAGGAATTTATAAATCCTATAGCTGAATGTGACGAATGACTGCCATGCAATGAACTTGTGTAACGAGCCCCTTAATTGCCTTTTTTCAATATCCGATTTTCACTTGCAGAGTCTATTTATTTGGATTGGTTTTTTGTGTGAAAACTGTTCTGTTGACTAGAACTGTTTATTAAGTTTCCTCATCTCATACTATCAAAATGTGAAAGTATCCATTTTATGCATGGGGATATCTACTAACATTCAGATTATTGTGCCTTCTCAAGGTTCAAAGTGAGTTCCAGAAGGCTTATGAGAAAGGAATCCACAAATCCAAGTGAGATTTTTACTACAATTCATGAAACTATAAGTTCTCTCTTGAGTTCAAATGCTTATTAGTTTGTCCTGTTTAGGTATTGGGAACCAACATACGAGGACTCCCTTAGTTTGATTGCTCAAGTTCCAATTGTGGCTGCTTATGTCTACCGCAGGTTGGTTAATGGTCTCATTCGCAGTTGCTAGAATAAAATAGTCGTATTGTACTCATTCCTTTTCTTTGTGAAGACTTTTGGTTAATTTCTTCTCCGTTGTGTAATTATTCTGAAGTAACATTTCATTGAAATTGTAAAGAATGTACAAAAGTGGCAAAGTTATACCAAAAGATGACTCCCTAGATTATGGTGCAAATTTCGCCCACATGCTAGGGTTTGACGATCCTGCTATGCTGGAACTTATGAGGCTTTACGTCACCATACACAGGTGTGTTTTGGTATTTATGCAAATATATGCTATCAATTAAATAAATCACTGTCTTTCCCAGTTAAAATTGTAAAATCAGTTTGCCTAAATAATATCTTCATCCATTTGTTGCAGTGACCATGAAGGTGGAAATGTTAGTGCACATACTGGTCATCTAGTAAGTAACCTTACTATTCTATTTTTATTCTATTTTATTTTTTATTTTGATGAATACATTTAAATTGACTATTCTTATTTTGCTCTGCCTGATTTTGGGCTTGCTCAGGTTGCCAGTGCGCTGTCAGATCCCTATCTGTCATTTGCTGCTGCATTGAATGGTTTAGCTGGTCCTCTTCATGGATTAGCCAATCAGGTGCTGATTTTATTTCTGGATGTTTTCCGCTACTTAGTTTCCTGTTAAGTTTAAATCCACACCACCAATAATATCTGAATGATGCTGATAACCTTGGTTTCATCTTTGACATCAATTCAGGAAGTCTTACTGTGGATTAAAAATGTGGTAGAAGAGTGTGGGGAGAATGTCAGCAAAGAACATTTGAAAGACTATGTCTGGAAAACACTGAACAGTGGCAAGGTAAGTTGATACGATTTCGGAATTTGCAACATCTCTGAGTGCATCTATTGATACATGCTTAAAAAATGATTTTTAGATTCTCGTTGCTGGTTAATTGAGTTTATGTGTTTGTCTCACTGCTGTTTAGTTGATTGTCTGTTGCCACCTCTCTATAGGATATCTTTCTCACTTCAATGTAAGAAGCTTTGTTATTTCTTTAGATACATCCCATTCTATTTGCATGTTCTTATGTACCTCAGATGTGGCTTTCCACAGCACTAAATTTAAAGATTTTTTTAAATTTGTTTTATTTTAAACATGCAGCTATTTGGTTTCTTAATAAATTTGAACCGATGAGAGTAGCCTCTGAACATAGTTAATCTCGGGCGTAACCAAATATGATATTATTTACTTAGTTTTCGAATTTTACTTATAAATCATATATGTAGAAAAATATTCATAGTATTTTTGTTTTTTCATGAAAGAAATTTATGTGTAATGCTTTGGAGAAATATAGAAGGTTAATTGAATCTCCAACCTCCTGGGGGTGATTAGTATATATAACTAGAGGAGTGTTAAGTTATTTTAATTTTTAATTAACTTTTTTCCATGGATACTTGTAAGAATCCACTAAATATTAACCTAAAGTGCATGCAATTTATTTGCTAGCCTAAAGGTTTAGTAGCTTAACAAGTTATATTGTAAATTAGAATGGACAGGCCCTTTGTTCGACAAAAAAATATGATTTTAATCTTAATACTATTATGTGTTAGAAGTCAATTGTACAGTAAACTCATCTTTATTTTATGCCAGCTGATAGATTAGAAATAATAGCATAACTATAAACCAAAATGGATACAAAACAGGCTTGCATGTCAGGAGCGCAGTATGTCTTTACTTTTCTGTACATGAAAATAGGTTCTGAAAAATTGAGAGGTGGAATAGAGTAGTGGTGAGAATTCTTTGAGCTTATATAGTTCGTTTGATTTATATAAGTGATACTGCAGGTTGTTCCAGGATTTGGACATGGTGTCCTACGAAAGACAGATCCAAGATATACTTGCCAGAGAGAATTCGCACTGAAGCACTTGCCAGAGGACCCATTATTTAAACTGGTACTCTCCGCCTTTAAAACATTATATTTGCGTATTCAAACCTGACTTTGTTTATTGAAATCCGTCTAATTATCTCCCCTTTTGTTAATTTCGATCCAGGTTTCTAATCTTTATGACGTAGTGCCGCCCATACTGTTGGAACTGGGCAAGGTAAGCAATGACAAATTAATAAGTTTGTGAAGTTTCTGGACAATGTTAGAATCTTAGAAGGATTTCAATATTTAATTAGAGACATATGATACAGAAAGTAGTAATAATTGGTTATCTGGATAAATCACACTGCAGGATAATTTATAATTATTTTTGGCAAATCTGAAATTCTGTTGGCATTTCTGCAGTGCCTTCGTGGACCGAATAAAAATAGATTTAATTTGTTTTTCATTTTAGGATACTGCAAATGAGGCTGTTTTTTTTAATGGGTTTCAATCAATCAATAAATGATAAAAGTATTCTGTTATTATCCGATATCCTTAGCTTTGCAAATATCATCATGGTTATATCACATCCCGGTTTTTTGCTTTTGTAGGTTAAAAACCCTTGGCCCAATGTGGATGCCCACAGTGGGGTGTTGCTCAACTACTACGGTTTAACAGAAGCAAGGTATAAAATGTTTACAATCATAACCAATAAGTCCTGTCTTTCGTATTAATATAACAAAGAAAAAGAACTATAATTTTTTTTTTTTTTTTGCAGATACTACACCGTTCTGTTTGGTGTGTCGAGAGCTATTGGAATTTGCGCTCAGGTTCACTTTCCCACCAGACTTTTTAGCTTGTTTTCTATATAATATATATCAGTGTATGTTTTGCTGAAGTTTGGTATGATTCTGCGTTTCTGTTGGTTTAGCTGATATGGGACCGAGCCCTTGGATTGCCACTCGAGAGGCCAAAGAGTGTTACAATGGAATGGCTTGAGAATCATTGCAAGAAAGCGGCTTGAGGTTTGAATTTTTACCATTGATGACATGAGGGCACATAACAGTTTTCTTAATAATACTTGCCCGATTATACTACGTTTTTTTCTGCGGAGTAAGTGCAGTTGTGCCTTTGAGTTGTATTTCCATTGCAAGTTTTATTTGGATTATATGATATTTACGTCTCTCACTGTGTAGCCAACTTGTGTTTACCGATTTATGGAAGAAATGTAAATAAATGGACTGAACCACATTATTGTCCGAATTTATTTGGATTTCTGCTTCATTTTCTAAATTTTCTTTAAATTGTGATATATATGAAACTAATATCATTACATTTATAAATTAATATTATTGCTCTTATAAACTAATACACGTAACATTTAATGTTAAGATTTTAGTTTATAAGTGTAATAGTTCAGTTAATAAGTGTTGTGATATTAATATATAAGTGTAATAATATAAATTTTATATTATAAATAAATTTCACCTAGAATCTACTTTTAATTTCTGCACATCCCTCAATTGTGGGACATTTGTTGCATTTTATTGTATTTTTGAACGATTCTTTTGTAAACGCACTATTATCACCCTTCAAGATAGCTTTTGTTTGTTAATCTGCAAAACAAAGAAATAAATCTTGCAAATTCGAGAACAAAAAAATATGTTGTAAGCATATGAAAACATTAATTAAATTCTTTATGAGAATCAGGTAAATGAAATTATCTACAAAGTCATTATGCGGTTTGATTTAAATCTATAGAAAGAAAAGTATGTGAACTATCAAACAATCAATTATATAATATAAATCATTAACAACGTTATAATAATATACGATCATCATAATGTAGCATTATTCAAATTACTTCATTAGATTTAGGTATTAAAATATAAAACTGTTTTATTAGATTTACCAAAAGTTAATGTTAAAAATTTAAAGATTTCAATAGTATTAAAATTATAGATCCATATCATATATCCAAGGACATTCAACATATATCCCTTTAAGCATTACTATAAAATCTTGGTTTTCAGTAATTGAAATTTGTTACTCCCATCCCAATCCCATAGTTTGAATTGTTATGGCCTCTCTCCATAATTCAGCGGTCTCGATCGGAGTCCTCCACCGTCCCTCCGCCGGAGTTCACGCCCCTCCGCTCATCTCTGTCGCTCCTCGCCGCCATCTTCATTCTAACACTCATCTTCATTTAAGGTATATATTTTCTCACTATCTCAACTCTTCCAATTTAATTCTGTATTTGACTATTGTTCCAAATAGTTGTGCGTTCTTATTTTTATTTTTTTTTGTAATGTGGGCATATATGTTTTGGTTGTACGAATATTAGGGAAAATAATCATCATGGAGTGAATCATAATGATCATAACTAGTTGATTATTAAATTAAGGGTTAATAACAAATTGCAACATTATTGCTGCCTTTTTATAAATTGCAACTGGTAGTATTTTTTGAAACAAAATACATGTCTTAGTAAAAATTGACAAATTACAACCCCAACTCATTTTTTTCCGAATTTTTTATTGAATTTCTTCAATTTGATACTTGCTAAAATGCTTTTTTGGCATTGTGGTATGTACAATATATCATTTGTAGGTTATATATAGTCGAAAAGTTTCACAAAAATGTGAGTCGGGGTTGGAATTTATCAATTTTTACTAGCAAGTTGCATTTTGTTTTAAAAAATAGTACATATTGCAATTTGTAAAAACAACAATAATGCAAGTTGCAATTTGTAATTAACCCTTAAATTAATTAATGACAAGAAAATAATATGAGGAATAAATGATTATTGTGTAACAAGGTAGGAAAAAGAATTGAGTGATTAAGAGAGTCAACTTAGAAAATCAGCTGGAGTGAAGATCAATATGAATATTCCTTTCCAAAAATGGATGTATCATTTTATTTTAGTTTTGTGTTGCTAAGGCAAAAGGGGCTTCAGATGCAAAAAGTGTGATTGATGATGATAACTCCAGACCTTCATTGTTGAGCATATTGGCTGGAATGGCAGTCTTCTTGTTTGGAGGCTATGCCATGTTATGCTTATCCGCCTGGCTTATTTTTGGTTAATATCTCCACTTAATTCACTCCAACTTTGTCTTACTTTGTTTATTTAGAAATGAGAGACAAGAATTTTCCACTTCTTTTTTATTATCTTCAACTATTTGATACCAATGTGGGAAGACTTTGCTCTGTGATTGCTTGTAATGCTATTGCTTCAGGTTTGTTCAACACTTTAGCCTTATTTTGCACTAACTGATGAATCACTAGTTAAAAATTCAGTGTAAAAACTGCTTTTGGGCACACAATCCTTGGCTCATTTTGCAGAGAAGAAAATTATAAGGGAAACTGGTTTGGAGGAGAAATTTTAAGTAATTTATGTATTCTTCAATTTATATGGATTCCCATTTAATGAGACTATAGTCTGAAGCTGACATACAATAAAAATCACACCCAAAATAAAGGAGCAAGATTTCAATTATTAATGATAACATAATTCTTCTCTCCCTTTCTTTTTGGTGCATAAGGTTAAAAAATATAGCGAAAAAATTAAAATCAATGTAAAGATCAAGGGGGTTTTCTTTGATTTTTTTAAATAAAGATGAATTCTGTTTTCTTCTACAAAAACTTATCAAATTCATTTTTCATTATACACACTTTAAAAAAAAATGACCCCCCCCACTCATTCCTATTTCGACTGGAACGAATCTAATAATCTAATAATTCTTTGATTCCATTTAGTACGAAGATCTCTCCTATTTGCAAACTCAAAGAAAAGGTAGAAGCACTTATTTTAAAAAAAAACTGTATTTTTAAAAAAAAACTGATATTTGCAAACTCAACAATTTTTTTTTAAAAAAATGTTTTTAAAATAAATGCTTTTTACACCTTGTTTTTGAGTTCGCATACACACACAAAAATGGACTTAGACGCTAAAACAGAAGCCCTGTCAAATAAAGATCTTTTTTATGCCACAATTCAATTGTTAATATTATGATAGACAACTCACATATTGCGCAATAAGATTTAACACACAATATTCTATCTCTGAGAATGAATATTTATGATACCAAGAATGACACCATCTTCTCGTCTAACAATTCATCAAACTCTTCACATATTTTATTTCAACACTTGCAACAAGAATTGCAGAGACATATAGGTTAATCTGAAAAGAAGACATTAAAAAATACTACAGTATATTTCTAAACTACCGCTAGTTGGAGCTCTTTCCTTTTACTTCGAGGCTTTCAGCTCCATCCGTGGAGGTAAAATTACGTCGTTCATCAGAATTTGCTGTAATAACCGGCATCCAGACATCAGCTGTAGAACTCAACAGACTCCTGACCTGTGGGTCTTCAGCCATAGTTGAGGATATCAACTCATCAACATTGTCAAGCTTCGCAGATAATTTGTCCAACTCATTTGCTATCTCCATCTAACTCAAAATAACAAAATTTTAAAATGAAAACAGGATCAATAAAATGAAAAATAAACGATCTATAAGGCTAAAAATGAATGTGATTTACCTCATTTAGATGCTGAGCGGATTTGGAAGGAAGTTTTCGGACCTCCAATCCCAGGGCTTCAATCTTGGCACGTAACTCCACTTCTTCTTGATTAGTTAACGATTCTACCTGGAAAAGAATGGTAAAATATTTAGAGCAACACTCGGGTGCACAACTAATATTGTTCGATGTAACAACTAATACATTCGGTGAGAACAACTAATACTGACCAGCTAATACCCTTTAGTAAAACAACTAATACCAATTAAAAATGTACCTGAGGTGCACGGTGCAACTGACGCATAGAAGTATTTGCCAAATATATATGAAATGATGAGATTACAAAGTGCAAGCACCGGAATCCATGAAAGTTATTTTGGTAAATGAAAATGGGTGCAGGTCTAATTTAGGCAACTTGAGTATCCGAAAAAGGGAAGTCGTTACAGCTTGCTAAGTATTCTATAAACATCAGAAAAATATTGCTGAAATATATATGGTGCAGGTGGTACGTATATCCTATCATGTGGATCCTTCGGATTTAAGAAAAAGTAGTTTGTATCCTCTTCTTTTCTAATCCCTAAACCGATTTTCTGAGATCTTCATCAAGCACAATCGACTTCCACCATATGTAACCATTCTTGTAACTAGGTTTGGATATAGACATGAAGATTGTAAGCTGCTTAGTTATTTGAATGCCATTAACATGAATCCAGAAACCAACTGTGTGACACTATACTTAAAAACTGTTATCCAACTTCTAGAAAGGGGTGATTCTCTTCTAAAAAGAAAACAATCAACAACCTTCACTATCAGCAGGACAAATAGCATTTTCTTGTAATTGTGAACCAATTGTTAGGACTCATAAAAACATCTGCTGTAGTACGATTGCGATTCAAATTCAACCAACTACTCCGTATTTTTTTTCACTCAACCTGGGTTACACATGCTTAGATACAAGTAAAGAAACAGATATGTGAGTAATGATCTTCGCTTTGCTTCAGCTGACAAGTAAGAAAGTACTTGATCCAATGACTGAGAGCTTGCTACAATTTCTATTTTCTAGTGCTACGATGGAACTGAATTGATCAAATGGATCACAAAAAACATCACAACTGACTCAATTTCCCTTTACTTTTGGTGGATAAATTACCAAAAGAAAACTCATGAGTATTCCATTGGTGCTGCAAAAGATACAAGCAGTACATAAAAGGAAAAAAAGATCTAAAATTCAACAATAACTTGATAAAAATCCGTAAGAATTAATAACAATAACGTGGGAAGAATGGCAAAAATCACAGAGAAAGATAAACTGAAAATAAATACATCTTCAAGAATCACACGAACCAACAAATTATCACAATATCCGAAAGAATATGCATCTAGAAGATCAAATTAATGTGGCGTGATTTAATTTTACCAACACAGCGTCCCTCCAACCCAATAACCCAATAAAAAGCCGTGATCTTTCAGGTAATAATGGCACAGCGAAATAATTTAAAGATTTCAGATCCCACTTCCCAAAATCATAGGCAAGGAAAGGAAAACCCGGACCAGAATATCGATTTTAAGATCGTTAATCATCAATATAATTTGGAGCAGAAAAGCAAAAAGTTTAGCATATGTAATACATACATTCCATAAATGATATATAAACACATTGTTACAGAGTTTAGAGTGGTGGACCATCTGGAGGAGATTGGAGAGTAAGCCAAAAAGCTGCGCATCTGCGGCGGCCGCCGGCGGTGGTTGCGCTTTTCCTTCTTCCGCCATTTTTTTCTTATGTTTCCGATTTGCGGGAACCAAACGCGGTCTAAGAAACTAATGCGATTCTTGAGGCAGGCAGGAGGACACGATGTAAAAGACTAAAACACGCTTTTCCGAAGACGCACATTGCTCGATTCATAAATCGCGTTTACATATTAATTTCTTTTTGGGATATACGTTATTTAATATGACAAAAACTCATATGAGACGGGGTATAACTTAGTACAAATCACACATATCCCTTCTAAAGTGTCAATGCCCAATTTATGTCCGTTTCACCGTGAGACGATCTCATGCAAGTATGCCTCATTTAATATAGGCCGATTGAATTTTGCACAAAGATTAAGATTTTTCCTTGAAAAGGTAAATTAAAGGAGCAAAATTTCTATTATAAACATATTTAATAATAGTTATAACTTTAATATAATTTATGCATAAAATTATATTAGTATATAAATTAAAAAAAATTATTTTATATAAAATTAATTTTCTATTAAAAGAAATAATTATAATTGGAGCATTTTTAAATTTATTAATTTTAATAACACAATGGTCAACTACTCAACTTGAATTAATGAATCCTTGAATTTCGGATTTTTCACAAAGTCAAAGTTTAGACTTTTTCTATGCTTCGTTGTAAATCAGATATATTTTTTTTATAAACAAATATATAATCTATTACAATGAATCACAAATTTTTTTTTTTTCATCTTATCGTTTAACTATAACAATACCTTCTCCAATCCAAGCGTGAGGACGGTGGAGGTCATTTTTTCAACATTTATTAAAAGTTTCATCCACATTCTTCAAGATCTCGAATTAACGGATAAGAGGCGGAGAACCCCCAAAGGGTGAAAAATCCATTAAATCCCAATAAAGGGGACATCATGTCTCAACCCATTTATTGGTTTTAAATGAATATCACACTTTTATCCCAATTTCACATTTTCCCACAAAAAGTCCCAAAGTTTTGTCGATGCTTTTTCTATGATTTGTCTTCGTTGTAAATCAGATTTTTTTTTTATAAATACATATATTCCAATTATATACCTATTATAAATCATTTTGTTTGTGAGTTGTTACCAAATTAGCCACATAATACTCTATCACAACAATTAGGCGCTAGAAGGGGTGCAATTGAAAAATTCAAGAACAACGTTTTTTTCCCAAATCCAAGAAATCACAAGAACACAAATCCAAAAAAAAAAAAAAAAATCTAAAAGACTCATAACGGGCTCTCCCCCAAAGCACTTAAGATAAAAAGACATAACGGGCTCCCCCAAAGTACGAAAGTACGTAAAAGACTTCAGATAACGGGTTTCCCCAAAGACGAAAGACAGTAAAAGACTAATTAACGGGCCCCCCCCAAAGTACGAAAGACAAAAAACTCAGATAATCCCAATCACGAAAGCTGACTCAGATAACGGGTTTCCCCGGCACGGACGTCAACAACGGGCCACGACTTTCAAAAGATTTTAACGGGCTCCCCCGGGGCAAAAGACGTAAAAGACTGGTCAAGTACATCGACCGACGATCACACATCCCGGGTTACTCGCATAAACCCGAGGGGTCAAGATGCTCAATGCTCGCAAAGCCGAGGGCTTTCATCCACATTCTTAAGATCAAACAATCGAGCAGATGCAACAAAAGATAAAATCCGGTCGAGACATGAAACAAGATCCAACAACGCCAGATCTTGGGGGCTATTGTTGTGAGAATCCCCATTTATCCCACGCCGGACAAATTATCACATTTGGAAAAAAGTCCCACCGAACCAAATAAAGGGAGACCATTTGTCGTCTTTACGATATGTTTTGTCATGCTTTATGCACATGACTTGTCGCGTGCTTATCGATTTATGCGTGCTTAACGACTTGTCGTGCTTATTGATTTGTCGTGTAACGATTTGTCGTCTTTGGTCCTCTTTATATAAAAAGGACCTCATTCGTTTAAAGGACACACACTTTGAATGTTTCCCTTCATTCCACTTATATACCTAACCACATTTCGCGAAGAACTACGGTTCTTCCCCGCAAAGGTTCTTGTTCGATTAATCATTTTGTTTGTGATTCAAATTATAATTTTATAAAAACTAGCTAGTATTACCACTATTTTTCAAATATACTAGCTAGTATTACTATTTTGAAATAACATGTAATGTACCATATCTTAATATTCCCTTTTTGTGCAATTTTTTAAAACTCACTATGTACAATGTAAGATCCTCAAATGTATGTGACTATGTACTAACAATCGAATGTTGTAATAATGTTACAGAAACAATAAATTTAAATCTGTATAAGCAAGTCTCATAACCAAATTAGGTAAAACACAAACGTGCAACACGGTGATAAGAAAATCTAAACTTCACTTTGTTTTGTCTTGGAGGCAAGTTGAATACACCAATAACCAAAAGAAAACAACTAATCAAGAACTGAAACATTTAAGTAAAAAGATCTCAAACTAAAATTGAAAAAAAAAAGATATTTAATTTGATCGTACATCAATGAAATCAAATACGAGATGAAATACCATTATTTGGCATCAAACCCCTGGAATGATTCTTATGCATAACTCGGAAAGGGGTTATTTTGAATAGGAGGATAAACATGATTTTGATGAGGCTGATGATTATAAAATTGTGCATCGTGGGACGAATTAGGAAGAGGAACACTAGCCGAATGCGACAAATGTGGAGAAGCAGCCATATGAACGTGTACATCAAACTCACATTCGGAACAACAATAGCAAAATCAATTTCCTACAAGGCTGCAAGAATTGCAAAAAAAATGAGTTAAATTCTTGACAGGTTGGGAGTTGAATATGTCAAAACTCTACCATAATCATTGACTTGCAACTTTGGGGTTGACTTCTACAATTTTGTCTTTCTTGATTTTGAATATTTTTTAATTTTTGTTTAGAATCTATTGCTTGAAGGTTGAATTTCATTATTTTTTTTTTTTTAAAGGTAATGATCATGTTTCACCCATTCTATGATCCTACTACGTACATGGAAGAGATGATGTTATATTTTACTAATATATCACCCGTGCGTTGCACGATTTGTGATTTTAAGTTAATTTTAATTTTATGAATTGTGAATGTATATTTGTTTGATTTTTACTCTTTATTTTTTGATAGAATGTATGATTTATTTACATTTTTTTGTTTTTGTGTTTAGGTATGTGAAATGTTTTGTGGTTGAAAAGCAGAAAATACTTGCATCATCAAATAATTCAAGATTGAAAGATAATGTCTTTGCTTACAAGTTTTGAAATACTTCTTTGTAAAACATGTTATTTGTTGTTGTTTTTTTTTTTTTCGTCCTCGTCGCATATCAAAATTCTCGAACCTTCTTGGTTGGTTACTCTGAAATCGACAACATACAATTGTTCATGATTAAAAACTGGCCTTCTTAAGAGAAGTTTGTCGTTCTTCTATGATTCTCTCTGACTCTTGTTACTGGTCATAGCCCATAAGATCATCAACATAAAATGTCTTCTTTAGAACTTGATTACAGAAGAATATATGTAAATTATGATTTTATACAATTTTGCATTTTTCATGAATATTATAGTTTATGTTTTGATTGTAAATATCACCTGTAGTAGTCTTTGCTTCCTCAATTGAGCCTTCACCAATCAAATTATTTTCACCCAATGTACTTGGTCCTGCATCTATTAAATTTTCAGACGATGTCAGTTTAAGGGTCTAAAAGTAATTAAGACTTAATTTTATTTCCAGAAGAATTAAAAACCAGTTGTAAGTCAGAATTAAATCTGAGGCAAAAAGAAAAAATCACTAAAAAAAAATTGATTTCAAATTCAGCTTACGTATATATGCTTCACAAAACAATGAAAATATTTACCAATTTAATTATCCATCTGAATTTCATTCTGTCATACATTTCATGTCCAAACAAACAAAATTAAATGTACACCTTTTAATCATATAGTGCAAGCCCGATTGAAGCACACTTAAAACTTTATTTTTAGTAATGCGTCTTTAGCTTCTTGGTTGAATAATCCACCGTTTGTAATAAGTCTTTAATTTACTATGTAAACTCTTGTTGGCTATCCCTTATAACCAAGTTAGCAATAAATTTTTTATCTTGCCTGATCAAAAAAAAAAGTGAGTCAATAAAGGTTCAGTCCATAGCTAATTAAAATTAGAAAAGAGAAGGTCCGCCCAACCTTAAATCCAATAAGTCCCTTTATGCAGATGCGTAGAACAATGCTAACCCATCATTCTCATACTGCAATCGGTCGTCGTTCCCCTTCCTCCAGGTAAAGAATGCAGCAAAATCTGGATTCAAGTGTTGATATATGAGAGCATCTACTGTTTTGATCTTTTCAATTGAAGTTATTTACGAATTTATCTCAATTTTCTCTGAATCAAAGTTGAGAAGAAAAGAGAAATGACGATTGCCACAAACAATAGCACGTTTCTTTAGGTATATAAGATTGAACGTTTTACTTGCCGATTTTTACAGTAGATCCACGAAATAGAGATAAAATTGCATTTTAATATTCATATGTTTACATTTTTTGCTTCCTTATTAAGATCAAATGAACAGTGTTTAGATAAATAGAAGTTTTCATTATTATTTCAATAATATGTTCATTTTAATGAAATTGATTCATGTTTTTGTTGCAATTTTCATATGGATCTGTTCCATTGGCTTTTAAGTATAAATTTCTTCTAAATATGAAGTTTTTAGTATATGTATCGTCTTAATTTATAAGTTGTTCTTATAAATTTGTTCTAAATTTAAAAAAGAGAAATTCCTACAACTTAGACCAGATTAGATTCCACCACAGAAACTCAATACAAAATCAGAAATAGATAAAGTTTTCCATGTCAAGAATATAGATATGTTGTTGTCCCTCGTTGAGTAATGGCTTGATAGTGGGTATCTACACACTTTTGATAGTTGCGTGAATACGTAAACCCTGCATAAAAGGAATTAATTGTAAGAATCATTGAAAATTATTGTTATGTATACAATATATAATACATTTGCATTGCAAATTCTGTGCAAATCAGGTTTTGAACCTCAATGAGAAATGAGCAATTGTACCTCTATTGCATAGACTTGCAAAATAAATTACTTATTTATTCTATGTTGCTGAGTTTTTACGATTGTTACAGGTGAAATGCATCTTTTTTGCGTACCTCTTGATCATGAAACACACACACCCAAGTTGCTTGCTTCAGTTTGATTTTTAAGACCTTACCCCTTGTCCGAATGACTTGAAGTTTCATTCCGCAAGTAATCTTTGATCAAGGTAAAATGGGGTGTCATTATGATTTCAAATGTAGATGTTCAAAATGTGTGCTTAGAAAGGTAGTGGTTACTGTAAAATGCAATCTATTTATTCATATGTAGAGCTTTATTGGGGTTATTGTGTGAAATTTAAGTGTAACTGTATTTATTTAGGGGTAATTGTAATTAGGTGTAACCGTTTATTGGGTAGTAGGGGAGGTGGATAGTTTGGTGAAAGTGTAATTTGTTTATTTATTTATATGTATATAGGAAATTGGTGATTTTTTTAATATAATTATATCAAGTTTGGATAGTTGGGGAGTGATGGTTGATAAATTAATTGAAAAGAATAGATTGTGAAATTTAATGTAGGGAAAGTGAATGGGTGGTTATTGGGGGAAAGTTAGTGGGGCGCAATTGTATTCATTTAGTGATAATTGTAATTAGGTGTAATCGTTTTTTGGGTAGAGTTTTTGTTATTAGATAGGTGTCATTTTTATATGTTGAGAGAAAGTGATTAGTCCTTAAAAAAAAAAAAGAAAGTGAGTAGTTGAAAATTTAAATGAATAGAGTTGAATTCAATAGATTTACAATTTTTTTTTACAGATGTATTGACAAATTTAGTAATGAGATTTTGGGGGATAACAAAAGATTCTAAAAAAGGCATAAATTTTTGTTATTAGATAGTTATAGATTTTATTAATTAGTTATGTACACTTCATCATGTGGGGTTTATATTAATTAAATGGAATAGGTTGTGGTGGGCTTGGGATAAAGAAGCTATTTCAAAATCGGGCCTTGGCCATTGACAACGATGGAATTAAAAGGAATGGTGAAGTTTATGGATCATTTTTATATGGGCCTGGCTTTGTGCATGGACCAAATTGGAGGCTTTTAGCTTTTGAAAACTGATTATCTCGAAATGGTATTCAAAAGTCATTGTATATTTTAATTTTTATAGGAGATGATGCCAATAAGTTCTTTAATTATTAATTTTATATTTAAAATTTCCTTTCAATTGAGATCAAATAAGTTCTCATTTTTGTAACACGTTAATTTTTTGTTATGATAAATTGATGAAACAATTGTCTGTCAATAGTTAGCTTCAACATTTGATAATAATATAATATGGATGTTCTATCACGTGGAAGTGATTTTTTAATGAAATTTTATACTCCCTCCGTCCACCAAATTTATACTCATTTACTATTTGCACGTAGTTTTTGCGAGCGAGTTTTGTATTAGTAATTGAGATGATAAAGTGACTTTTAAGGATGAGTATGATAGATGATGGACTCATCTATTATACATATCCTTAAAAGTCACTTTATCATTTCAATTATTAATGCAAAACTCGTTTATTGAACTACGTGCAAAAGTGAAATGAGTATAAATTTTGTGGACGAAGGGAGTACGTAGTTTACTCGATTTGTATATTGCATTAGAAAGGGCTCAAATGCTGACTATTCTCTTATTTATTACAAGTTTACTATTTTGTGAATATCACCCTTATTAGGTTAGAAATTGAAACAAATCCAGATAGAACCTTAATTTATGGTAGTCTTGAAGGACGCTTTGAGAATTGTACATCCAAACTAGCTTTCTACTCAAATGGTGTAGAATTGTAGAATTGTACACAATACCCCCTGATCATTTATACTGTTCATAACATCTGATTGCGTATTTTCTACTCAAATGATGTAGAATTGTACATTCAAACTAGCTTTGAGAAGATATGATCTCAAGCCGATACATAACATGAACCCCTTTCTTTCCGATCCATCAAGAAAAATGAAAATCTAAATTTATTTCATATAAAATGAAAATGATCGTTACGATAATTACATTTTTTTTTTATTCAAATCAACATTAACATATTAACATGTTGCTAGTAGTCACCATGAATAAGAAAACATTCTATTTCATCAAAATAAAATGTTCAACATATACCATTTTGGGTTCGACATTTTAAAAATATATCCTAAAATATATAGAGGCAAAGAACCCTAACTCATGCACTTGAACTTTTGTAATTTAGGATATTATTTTATAAATATTATTTTCCTCTCAAATATTACGTAAAACGACGACGTGTAAAATAGAGCACATATTCCGAAAGTGCGCCAAGTGTGCTATGGTATTGGTAGAATAGCCTCTGGCGCCCCCCACACACACACAGCCGCACACACTTCTCTCTCAAGAATTATCCAAAATTCGAAGACTGTGTGCCTCTTTCTCTCTCTAGATATACGCATGATGGATGGTGGATTAGGGATCCCATGCTTCAAATCGGCCTCCTAAAGGATAAACAGGACAATGGAGAACCCCAATCTCCGAGAAAAAAAATTCAATTCTCTACGCAGGTTCACAACCCAGTGTTTCAATTTTTCCTTCGCACTCATTCATGTCGAGGTGAATTTGTTTTAATTTTTGTTTTGATTTTGATTTTCAAGTGTCCGGATACATACAGCAGTACTTTTGGCTTTCCGATTCGTAAATCCCTAGTTTTGCCGATTCAAGGTTCAGTTTTTTATTCTCGGTCACTGAGCCCAGCTGTCGATTTTGAATTTTTTCCCTCAATTACTTGTAATCTAGGGTAATTTATGCTTTAAACTGAATTGGGTTTTCCGGAATCCTGAGATTTGGTAGTTTTTTAAGCGATGGACGATGATAGCTTGATGGATGTGGATTTAACGGATCTTGATTTGAACCAAGAACCATCGGACCCACCTTTGCATAGGGTTGCTAGATATGGGTCCTTGTTGAATGAGTTGGAAACTGCTCATGATAGGATAGAGGAAAGGATTCGACAGCTAGAGGCTGTCACTGCTCGTGCAAGGCAACGCCAGAGGTGGCGCCACACTAGGAATTCTACAGAAATTGTTCATTCTCCTAATGAAGGGATGGTAGATGTGGGTCAGAGAGGAATCATTAGTGAAAATAGTAACATGAGTGTTGTGGAAAGGCCTTTTGAGAGGGGTTATAAACGGGATAGTTCCCATTTGGTAGCTAAGGCATTGGAGACGGCAACTTCTGAGGTTAAGAAGGTTGAAAAAGAGGGTGGGAGCTTTTATGATTGTAATATATGCTTGGATGTGGCTAGAGAGCCCGTCTTGACTTGTTGTGGTCACTTGTTTTGTTGGCCATGCTTTTATCAGGTGGCTGATATCGATTCAACTTCGAAGGAATGTCCAGTTTGTAAGGGAGAGGTATTGGAGAACACTGTGATTCCCATTTTTGGAAATGGAGAGAGTGAACGTGTGAATGAGACGGAATTGGGCATGAAGATTCCTCCGAGGCCCAAAGCCCGTAGGGTTGAAAGTGCTAGGCAAATGCGTGTCACTCAAGGTCTCTCCCATGTTCCTGTTGCAGAAGCACTTAGGCGAATCAGGATTAGTATTGGTTCAATGGGAAATCAAACACAAGAGGGTCCCACTGGGATTCTCTATTTGGATTCGGACTCTCAGGCGGGGCAGAATGCTGAGCCAGCTGGAGGGCCCCGCATAAGGATCCATCAGGTTTCGAGGGTTTTATCTGAAAGTGCTGCTTCTCTTTCTTCTCTCTCATCTGCTTTGAGTAATGCAGAGAGGCTCGTTGAAGACCTGGAAACAGTTATCAACAACAGGATATTACTACGAAATGATGCACGTGCTTTGTCACTTGATGTTGTGAACTTTTTGAATAGGCCTTCTTCTGTTATACGACATAATAATCAGCCTACAAATGCAGCTGCTAATAATACTGATGCCGTGCCCAACACTTCTTCTTCCCAATCAACTGATGTCTCTGGTTCTGTTCGTGCTCTTTCAATGAGGGCTTCTAGTGATATGAGTCCTGTAGCTGCTCCTTCTTCGTCTTCTTCTTCTCTTCGAAGAAGAATGCCAAGGAATTTGGATTTAGAGGGCCGTGATACCCGGGAGTCAAGAAGAAGAAGATTGAACTAACTTCTTTCAGGGAAAGACGGTAAATTTACTTATCTTGCTGAACTTGAACTCTTGTTTGTTGTATTTTACAAATGGGTACTGAAACATTATGTTGTTTTTTCGGTTTATTTCTACAATGCTTTTTTATTTCCGAACAAAAGGTTTAGACTTTACCTTGCTGAAGTAGAACCCTACTGGTTAAGTGAACTCTTGTTTGTTGTATGTTACAAATGGATACTGTAAACATTATGTTGTTAATTCTTGTTTGTTGTATGTTACAAATGGATACTGTAAACATTATGTTGTTTTCTTAAAACCTTCCATGGCTTCTGAAGCAATACCCCTTTTTTTCACATAGCTTCCATTGCAACCACCCACTCATTTTTCTATATCCCTCTGGTTTATATTCATAAAAAGTTTTGAAACCCTGACTGATTCTTTTTAAGTGTTAAGAGATAATTTTTTATTTAAAAATAAAAAATGTTTTTTTTTATTTCAAACCCTATAGGTCTTTTTTTTGCCGAGTTTGTATCACATTCATTGTCTTACCTATCATCTCCCTTAGAACTATGCTCGATAGCATTGCATTTTTACATGGTTTATTTTCATTTCTGATCTGTTTGTGTTTGCTGTTTTAAAGATCTTAATAAGTCTTTTTTTTTTGTATCATATTCATTGTTTGTAATTCTTTAGTTGCCATGTTTTTTTATCTGTGTTTGCTGTTCTAATGCTTTGGTAATAGCCATGTTGTTCGTTTCTGACTGCTCTTTGATTTAGCACAAATATTTAAAGATCTTGCTTCCTTACAGGTTTATATCTTTGTCCACATTCAATGATTTCCCTATCATCTATCTCAGAAATCCACGTGGCAATTTTGCTCCTTGTTTGCTGTTCAAATGCTTTGAGAATAGAATGTCTGCATTCTTTGTCACCATGTTGTTCGTTTCTGACTGCTTTTGGTAATAGCCCAAATATTTTAAAGATCCGTATAGGTTTTTTACCTTTTCCACATTCAATACCTTCTTTATCTTCTTACTCAGAAACCACGTGGCAATATTTCTCCTGTTTGCTGATTTTTAATGCATTGTGAATATAACGTTTGTATTCTTTGTCGCCATGCCATTTAATGATCTTTCATTTAAGATTGGTTTCTAGCTTGGGAAACAAAAGATTTGTTTGAAGATTAAGTAGATAACCATAAAAGACATAGTATCCCAAATTTTTTCATTACAATTTTTTAGGCATAAGGTGTTCGCGTGTTTGCTCCTTGACCTCCTTCAGAAAATAGAATTTATCCAGGTTTGTTGGAGTTGGCTTTAGGTACCAGGGAATAATGAATTCTGCTAGGCTGGAACGGAATTTTATAGGACTAGCAAAGTTTAGTAGTACGGAACAATTAAGGTATCATGTGAGTGTAACATAAAGATGCTAAGATAGATTTTCAATAAAATGATAGAGAGTACACGAATTTCTAATTCTTGCCACATAGCCCACTACATGTAAATTGTACAATGTCAACGCACTAGAAATGAGTGAGGTCTGGCGAAAATAAGGAAGGGTGAGATGCCCTATTTGAAGTGATATGAGTATCAATGTTGGTAACAATCTAGGAAATAGGTGTACCTAAAGTTGCATGAGAGAGAGAGAAAGATGCATGTACTGAACCCTAGTTAGGTATGGCTCTCTTCAGTTATGTTGATGTGAGGTTAACATAGTTGATTCTATTCATTTTGTTGGCTTGTCGTATTTGTATTCATATATTTGGTGCTCTTTTATAAGAAATGTTGTCTGGATGTCTACACTTGGGTCATAATTCTTTGCTTAAATGAAATTTAGTCTTAATTTTACGTATCGTTGCAGCTGTAGTGAAGCCTATAAACTGTATCAGCTTTCCAATATTGCAAACTAGTCTTATTAAACAATGTCATGGATCTTATCTATCTCTGCATAAGGGCCAATTTTTCTTCCACTGTTATTCGTTGCCCTATGTGCAATGTACGCTTCTTTTACTATCAAAACATCGGCATATCTCATGTTCGTCTGCCATTCGACATAATGCTGTGTTTCTGTAAAGTGATAATGTATAGGCTCTAGGCATGCTAAAAAATAACCGGAACCGGCGGTTCGAACAGGAACCGCCGGTTCCGCGGTTCCGGTTTGGGAACCGAACCGACCCCGAACCGAAACCGTAAAACCCACGGTTCGGTTCCTGTTCCATCATTTCTAGAATTGCGAACCGCCGGTTTTGGTTCGAACCGCCAGTTTTTTGGTTTTTTTTTTTTTATTTTTTTATTTCAATGGTTTTTTAGATCTCCTTCAACTCAATCCAATGATATAATCATTTGTAGTCTACTATTAGTTTTCTGTTAGTTTTACTAATTTACTATTGTTGCATTTTAATATTGTTCTAATGTAGAAATGTTTGATGATGTATCAATTAGACAATTATCATGTATTTATAATTGTCTAATTATAAAATTATGTATGTTTTAACTATTGTAAATTTTCATTTAAATTCTCATAACAATAATTTGTCATCTATATGTACATTTCTTCAAATTTTAGATCCAAAAATTAAAAAACTTAAAAAAAAAGAAAAAGGGAGAAACTGTGGAACCAGCGGTTTGGAACCAAAACCGAAATCGCCTTGGCCGCGGTTCGGTTCCGGTTCCACCCTCAAAATTTTTGGAACCGCCGGTTCTGGAACGTGAGCATCTCTAATAGGCTCCCTTAGAACCAAAAAGGAAACCACTTTGTTGCATTTGGTATTTGGTATGAAGATTCGTTATACCCTTCTTTGGTGGTGTATTAATCATTTTTCAGAAGCTAAAAGCCCTCCAATTGCTCCATGCACAAAGCCCATACAAAAGACGATCTACCCCTCCCTCACCATTCCTTTTAATGCCACCGTTGTTAGGCCCGATTTTTTAAAATCATCAGCTTCTTTGATCCAAACCCAACCAAGCCACCAAAACTTTCTCACGGTGAGACGGAGCATAAGTTGGGCATTGACGTTTTAACATTTTGGGAGAGATGGGTGTCAGGGGCGGATTTAAGGGGTGCGCTGATCAGACTCAAATTCAGTGCAACTCTTCTTCAAGTTCTTTGTATTATATATGTTATATGTAATTAATTTGAATTGTTATGTTTCTAACTCAGTCTATCTAAATTTAATTTTTTTCTAACTCAATTAAATTACTTTTTTTTTCAAATAGAAAATACTAAAAATCAACACAATAATTTAACATAAATTTCAATTTTTTTTATTTATTAATTATGTACAGTGCACATATTTAATTAATTAATTTAAAATATAAAATACCATTTAATCTACATTCACTCATAAATTTATTTTTATGTTGTGTTATGTTCTTTTATTTTGACAATCAAATTTTACTATTTAACAGTATATGAGCAACTTATTAAGTCTACATATAGTGTCATTGACATATATTATAAAATAAATATTGTACTACTTCCATCCACCAATCTTATGCCTGATGTTTTGGCACATGTTTTAAGAAAAAAGTAGATAAAGTAAGGGTATTATGGAGTATTGTAAGATTTATTTATTAATAAAGTGGTTGGTTGTGAGTGAAGGACAATGACATTTGAAGTAATTAAATAATGGTTGAGGAATAAAGATAAAGTGAATTTTTCCATAAATGGAGTGTGCATAAGATTGGTGGACGGACAAATAAGTCAAGTGTACATAAGATTGGTGGACGGAGGGAATATTAGTTTTATACATGAATAAATCTTTCAACTTTACACAAAATATCTGATGGGCTGGTCTAAGTAAAGTGGACGAATTTACATGGACTTTACACACAATATCTGATGGGCCGATGGCTGGGGATGATTCAATTGGATTTGGACTTATTGTAGTGGCTCGCTAGATCTCCATAAAACTGGACTTTCGGAGGGTTGTACTTTTATGTAGTTATTATTATCGGAACCAACCATATAAAATTAAAATTTTATTTTGTAAAAAAACAAAAATAGAAAACTATCCTTAATTTCAACATTTTATTATTATAAATATTTCATAGTATAATTCTAACTTAACCTGAATTTCAACATTTTCACCCAGGAATTAATAATTCAAGGGAATATGAGTTTATAGGAGTTGGTAGCTCCAAAGAGATTGGAGGAGAGCATGATAAGCCCAAAATGAAGAAATAATCATGGCACATTCATGGGTCCTCATCCTATTGTGTAACGCCATTTATAGCAGATGAATTTAACTGATTCATTTATAACTTCATTTTACACATAAATCTTGTTGGCCTTGCAGATGGAAATTTTGTTACAGATTCAAAATGTAATGGGATAATAATAGAGGCAAAAGTGAAATAGAGAAAGCAATAATGAGGAGTAAAATCGATATGAAAATGATGGGTTGGCACTTCGCAGATGAAGCAGTCAATATTACAACAAAAAAGAAGCATCTAATCAATGCTACAATTATTGCACAACACTTGCCCCTGTATGTGTGTATATATATGCCTATATCTTAAGCTAAAAATTTCGGATTATCGACGGGGCTAGGGGTGGGAATAGGTCAGGCTATCCGACAAAGGCTTATGGCTCGGCCTACGAAAGCCTAGATTGGCGCGGATCGTTTAGTAAATAAATCAGGCTCAGACTTTTTTAAAAGTCTATTTACTTAAATAGGCTAATTATAAGCTTTTTCGTAAGCCTTGTAAGTTCAACAGACCGACCTATTTAATTATATATATATAACTATATAATTATAAATAATATTAATAAAATAAATAATATTTAATACTAATAACTAGTAGTGATATATATCTAGCATGCTAATATAAGCAACACAACACGACAATTATTTATTTTTATAATGCTTTAAATAATTTTATAATGATTTAAATATTTTAACAACTATTCACTTTTATAATAATTTTGTTATAGTTTTTGATGATTTGATGAATCACTTAGTATTGTTATTTGTATACTTAAATTTTTTATAGGTGCGATTTATAATTAATAGTAGTCTTAGTAATATTGTAAAAAACAATCTCTTATATAGATTTTTAAAAGGTTTTCAGGCCCGATCTATTTACTAAAAAAGTCAAGTCTAGGCTATTAAAAAAACCTATGATAAATAACATGTCAAACTTAGGCCCAAAATTAAATATCAGGTCCAAACTTTTTTATGTAAGGTTTGACCCAGTCTATTCTCACTCCTAATGGGGGTTTATAATTCTAAATATATTGATGACAATGATTGCAAATGTTTGATATTTCTCCCCTACACATTTTGCATTCCATGGCCCTAGGGATGGCAACGAGGCGGGTATGGGGCGGATTTGGCAAAACTCAGAACCTGCCCCGCCCGTCATATTTTTGGACCCACCCAATATTATGTAATCCCTTCGTCCCACACTTGATTGAACATTTCACTTTTTGGCTCGTGTTTTATTGAGCGGGTTGTTTATAGTATATGAAATGATAAATAGACTTTTAAGACATGGTAGGATATATGAGTGGTAACACTATCGTACCCCACCTTAAAAATCTCTTTATCATTTCAATTATTAATCTCTTTATCATCTAAACATAATACGAAATTTAGAAAAAGAAAAGGAAGCATATTGATAAGTTATTAATTACAATTTTCAAAGTTTAGATTATTTAAAGAGTGGTAGTGGGATAATAATTAATGGGGTGGGGCAAAAATGCTGAAAGAGGGACATGTCTGGCCTGAAATAAAAAATAGAGCATTCACGTGTGCGACTTTTTAATCAAACTATGTGGATCAAAGCCTCATTATATATACTAATCATCATCACCATAATTAAATTCCTACATAACCTTAAAAAGGTGAGCTAAAAAATAAAATAGGCAAGTGAGAGAGAGAAAAAGGAAAGGGGGCATTATTAAGGTACATGTTTGGTCTACACCTACTAGTTATTGTCCTTTGTGTCTTAATTATTTAAGCAGATTAATTGTACAGAGTCTCTAAAAAAGTATCTTTTTGTTGTCTGAAGAGAGATGGAGCTGGGGTTGAGTTTAGGAGATGCATCAAAACAGAACAACAATTCTTACAAATTACATCATCAAACTCAAACTGCTCTTCATCTAAATATTCTTCCCATCCGGATTTCTTCCCTGCCATGCTCTTCTCATAATGGTACTTAATTTATTTATTTCTTAATGGTCATTTAATAGCCTTTTCTCTGATTTAATTTAATTTCCTTTTTCTCTTGGTTGAGCATATGATAAATTTTTTAATGGTGTTGATTTGGACTGCCAGCTCTTCGGGTATTTTAATGATTTGAAACAAAACCGGGTACCTTATTTAATTTGATTGTATTTGTACATGCGTGTGTGTGTGTGTTACAGTGTGTATGTTCACCTATTGACAGTGTGGTACGAGACATGCCATCCATTATTCTCTTTACAATACAATACAATACAATGATATATATATATATATCTACATATTTTTTAATTTAAAAACAAATTGTACTTTTTTATTAAGGGAGTTCAGAGAATGGTTCGTCTGGGAACATGGGGCCGGCGGCGGCGAAAGCGTCGTCGGCAAACAGTGTGGGGTCCATGGAGTTAGGCATGTACCTAAGAAATGTCAATCAAAATGAAAACGACAGAGCCAGCGATGACGATGAAAATGGCGTCAACAATCGCAAGAAACTAAGACTCTCCAAACACCAATCTGCTTCTCTACAACAAAGCTTCAAACAAAACAACACTCTCAATCCTGTTAGTACTAATTAATCCTCCTATATATTCATAACAAAAAAAAAAAAGATTTTAGCATAATCTGCTTCTTTTATCTGTTTGCAACTTATACAATTTTTTTTATCTTTTATTACAGTCTATTTCGTATAGTATATTATATGACAAAAACTCATATTCATAATAGACGGGTTACAACTTAGCACAAATCACACTTATCTCTTCTAAAGTGTTAAAGCGTCGAGTGACACCGTTTTATACAAGTGTTTTCCATATTATATTATAATTGGGTTAAGAAACTTAAACTGGTTGCAAATTGATTAAGAGATCACAAAACGGTTTTTAAATTGATATCATCCCTATATAAGTAGTATGTATTTATGTCATGATTTTCTTTTTCCAATTTGAAATTGATATTAAGCATGTACTCCCTGTGTCCCAATGATATAGACTTGTTTTCCTTTTATGGATGTTCTAAATATATAGGCTTGTTTCTACATAAAGTAATTTTTTCTAGTTAATTTACTAATATAACCTTATACATTAATTATGTTGGATACTATAACAATTATTAAATAGGGATATAATAGAAATTTTGCTTGTTTAATTTACTTTTCCAATACAATTTATTAATCTGTGTGAAAAGTCAAACAAACATATATATTTGAGACGAGGGAGTAATTAATATGTTATTGTGATATTGGGCAGAAAGAAAAGGTGGGTTTGGCAAAACAGCTAAATATGCGAGCACGACAAGTTGAAGTTTGGTTTCAGAACAGAAGGGCAAGGTGCGTACTTACATTTAATTCACAAGTATACATATACGTATATACACAGGCTAATGTGTGTATTAATGTAATTTAAACGGCAGGACAAAACAGAAGCAAACGGAGGTGGATTGCGAGTACTTAAAGAGGTGTTGCGAGACGCTAACGGAAGAAAACCGGCGGTTACATAAAGAGTTGGGAGAATTGAGAGCTCTTAAAACTTGTCCGAATAATCCATTCCACGTGGCCACCACTCTCACCATGTGCCCCTCCTGTCAGCGCGTCGCCGCCGCCGCCGCACCTCCGCCACCTGAAACCACCACCATACCAAGATTTTTAGCCTTTTCCCAAATTAGACCAAATCAACCTACACCTACGAATCAGAGTTTCACTAACATCTGAGCTACAGTTTATTAATTATTGGTGGTTCTTTAGATACATATATAATTATGTTTGCTTATTTGTATATATATATAGTAGGAGTATATTTTATCCCTTTTGGAATTTCAAGTTAGTTGTGTTTGATGTTGGTAAATTTTAGTGGTTTGAACCTTGAGCATTTATTTTTAGCCTTTTTTTTAAAAGGATTTTTTAGCCTATTTTAGTTGTCAAACTTATGGGATAATTTAAATGTAGGATAAAATAGTTTGCCGAAAAGAAAAATAAATTTTAGAATTGCCGCTCTTTATTTTCCGTTTTTGAAGTTTTGCAGAACTGTGCTTCAATTTTAGATTATTTTTTTTACTATTATCCTCTTTCTTCCTTTTGGGCAAAACAAATAATTGGGCAGTGCTGCGTCACATTCTAATGTTTTTCTTTGAGGTAGTCACATTCTAATTAATATTAAATGTCTGGAGCAAAAAAAAAATTAGGATTGAAATTAGGATTCAAACTCATGACGTTATATCATGGCATAAGTATATATAAGTAGCAGACGTAATTGATAATGAGTATGTTAATATATAATTGTATCATTTTATTGATTGTATGAATTGACTTTTTACCTTTGTTTGATTTGATCAAAATTAATTGGCAGAAGTCTTGATTGAATTCAAGTTTATAGTGAATTCTATTTTTTAAAATATCATTGTTATGTATACATAATATTATTATTTTTTAATATTTTAAACAGTAATAGTGTGTATGTAAAATAATATATACAAGATTTACGTGTCCAGCGATCAAATTAATTCGACTTTAACTTTTTTTAATCACAGTCAATATTTAAAAGTTTTTCTTGTGAGAGGGAATCCATGCATGCAAGTTGACCTGACTCTTTTAAGTGTGCTTTAGCATATAATCCACGAGAAAGCAGTGGTGGCCACTTCATATTTATAAGTGTTTCTAATAATGGTTCTTTTATTTGAATCGCTTTCGTTAAGATCAGAAAAAATCCATTATCCCAAAGCTTTTGTGTGGAACCTAATATCTCCAAATAACATATGCTAATCACAAAATGAAATAATATACAACCTTGTGATATATTGATTTTTTTTTTGACTCAATGTGATATATTGAAGTTGCTATATATATATATATATGACTACCAATCAAACACGGAACAACGAGCCCTTTTCAATCAAAAAACCGACTTTTGTTTTTTGCAAGGTATTCCAAAGGTGTATCGATCGAAAGGGAGGGCGGCACAAGGTGAAGATCAAGGCTAGATTGACAATATATATATATATTTTTTTTAATTTTTTATTTGGTAAATCATGACGCTCGAGTCTATATAAAATCTCGGTCAAATTTAGAGATTTAGTATTCAATTATATGTGGTGTTGAAGAAAAAATTAATTAATATGGTTGAGTTTTGTAGTATCTATGAATGTCAATTATTAATATTAATCTGATTGTGTATGTTGTGTCCTATTCTATCCACAAAAAAACCCATAATAACTGCCGGTTAATTATTAAAAAAGGGGTGGATGGTTGATGATAAACTAGGTACATATATATTCTATCAAATCACAACTTTTTAGAAGAAAATGAATGTTGAGGATAAGGTTGGTGTTACATCAATAAAGGTTGTCTTGAAAGCCATACATTCAAACATTATGACGAATTCTGATCATTAACATTATTGGTGATCATCACAAGTTTAACTTTTTTACTCCACTTTGATACATAATATTATATAAACAAGCATATGTTATTATATCAAATAATTGAATGCACCTTAAATGTAATTTAATAAAATAGTCAATAATATACTCCTATTTTTCTTTCATCAATGATCAAACTTTAAGTTACAATTTAATAAAAATAATATATAATTTAATTTAATCAGGTAATCAATTGAATTCAAGTATAAATACTCTTCCACATGTTCCTATCAAATCCAGAAAAACTCATAGTACTCAATTGTTCATCCACACTAGGACTCTGATATCAAAAGATAAATGAAGTAAAATATTATGCGAGCATAATTTCGATTACAAAAGTAGATATGTTGGATCATATTCTTTAGTAAAAGAACCACCAATCACAAACATATATTATAAGTTGTGAAATTGGGATACTAGGTTGTTTCCACCCACCTAAACTAGAAATCCTAAGGAATCAAATCAGTGTGTTGGTTTGCAAAATTGAAGGGAAAAAAGGAAGCATCAAACAAACCTGTCTTACTGAGGGCCCAACTTGCTCTCATTTAATTATATATATACTCTTTTTGAAACGTAAAATGATTGTTTAAATTTCGAAATTCATTAAAATTAAAGAAGTAAGTATATTATTCGAAATAAAAGAAATGGACATACAATATTTTAAGCAATTAACACTATTAATTTCCAACAAATTGACTGCAAGAGTAGCATTCAATCAGTGGGAGCGATTGAAGCAGGCAGCAAGATGAGTTCAATAATTGTTCAACGATTTATATATTTGGGCGTTGAAATTTGGGTAATAACCAAAGTTTGTTTTGAGTGTGTGAGACACAAATCTTCAATCATGCGACTTAAGAGACAAGAATTTCAAGGGGATTTTTATGGTGGTTCTACTTTCAAGGGGAAAGGTTTTTTCTCTAATTTGTGTTATTCTTTAGTTAATTTAGAAATAGAAATACGTCTATTAAAAAAATCAAGTGGAATATTAATCAAAGCTTAAATTTAAACCCTTACCACCACCCGCCCTCATTTGAGTGGAGACCCAAGTTCGATTCCCCCTGGAACGAATTGGAGTTATGGGAGTTATAAGGTGGATTTCGTTTGGAGTTATGGGAGTTATAAGGTGAATTGACAATTTCGTGGAGTATTTGAGTGTTTGGTGTACTAACTACTAACAATTAACATCTAACTTTGCCCGATAAAAAAAAAAAGTGAAACCCACAAAAAATCTCTGTATACATTTTTTTTTCTTTCAAAATTTATAAGAAAATTATAAAGAAATGGAAAGAATTCGTTTCTACAGTAGACACAGAACATGATGAAAGTTGAGTGTCATAGTATCAGTCTTCACGCACATTCCCATAAGCTTGTCGAAAATATCAAATCAAATTTTGCAATCCACTTAAAAATATACTACTATATTATATGGTTTATTGTTTCTTTAACTTAATACAAATTTGAATATGCTCTCGTTCATACTAGTAATTGTCATTTTGGAGTTTGAAAGTGTCTTAGCTCATGTGGTTGAAGCACCACTGCCCAAATTAAGAAGTTCTGAATTCGAGACACGTTGCCCTCACTTTAATGGGATTTAAGTGGTGGGGTTTTCCACAGCCCTTTATGGGTTTGTCTTTGACCTCTATGGGTTTATTGTAGGTATACTCCGTCATTTATGGGTTTGTTGCCCTCTATGTGGCGGTGCCAAGAAGTAGAAAGATGTGTGACACCTTGTGATGGTTATTGTCGTTGCCGTTGCGGTGGCAGTTCTGGTTGATAGCAAAACGAAATATATGAGTCACGGCGTGAAGTGGATAATGTCTTAGTCCGGGCATAGTCCATATGCCACGAGCTTATATCTAGGGTTGCTCCTAGTTTAGCGAAATTTGCTTCATCCTCCTCCGTTCCTCACGCTTGGTTCGAGGCAGGTCTTCCCCAAGTTGGGATTTGAAGAATTAGTTTAGCTAGAGAGATTAGTTGTTCTAGTTGAGTTGTATTTTTCTTGTAAAAAAATTGTCATTTTGGAGTTAAATTTATTTTTAAATTAATTATCTTTTTAGTTATTTCTCCACATTCCTTGCTAATTTACTCCATATGTATTTCTAAAAATCTATTATTTAATAAGAAATATCTTTTATTCTCTCTTTTAGTTTGATTTGAGGATAAATATATCAAAAGTTTATTTTCTTAAATTTATACAAAATTTTCTAAAACGATTATAATAGTATGAAACGGGTACGGTTTAAAGTTCAAGTAATCTAAATATGTGAAAATTAACATAATATATTAAAAACAAAATTTTACTCAACACTATTTCAGTCCATTCAAACGCAATTCAACTAATTATTCTACAAAACCTAATACAATTTGAAAACATGGTAATAATTCAAGCAATTTTGGACAACAATATACTGGATTTATCTCGAATCATACAAGCCCACCAATTAATAACGAACACTACCTCGAAAATGAAAGTTGCATAACTTGTGATTGAAACTGTTGCCTTGTTTAGAACGGAATTGTTACGAAATCCATATTTTCACATTTCGGATTTCTATAATTTGTGGTTTTTTCACATCTATACATTTTTTAATGTTGTTATTGCAGAAAAGGAAGAAATTGTATTCCCTCCAACCGAGTCTCAATTTGGATTTTTTTTAAAAAAAATCGAGCATTCCTGATTGAATTTGAACTCATAATTCTAACATTAAATAAATATTTTTTTTTGCCTAAATCAGAATTCAAAGGTTCATCTCTCAAGTCCTTGGTCAAGTTTGTTGTGTTTTATGGGCTTTCACATTTTCAATCTATTACATCAGCTGAAGAAAAACAAATCTATAAATGGTGTGCAAAATCTAAGGAAGTATACGTAAATCAATGTTTTCATAACCAAAAATGTTAAGTTAATGTAAGATAACAAAAAACATATAATCACTACAATAATACAATACATTTAATAAAGTTTGCAACTCGGGGCACATATGATTTAATAAGTACCAAGTTTATATTTCTAACAATAATTAAAAAAACCAATCTAAATAATGTTGTTGGTTGAACCGACCAAAACACACAACTATAATACGTAATAGGAATTAAAAATTCATACGAAACCATATAAGCAGCAACTACAAAGACAACCTTAACCTACAAATGAAATTGGTTAATTACAGGTATGCTGCTAATTTAAAGTTCAGTCGAACTCTATAAATGTTTTGTTTACATCTGTCTAACGACGATCGCACTTATGCTACAATGCTTTGCAATCTGGTGAAAGACGATGCATGAGGCAACTAGGAAAAAACGACAAGCAAACTGAGACAACAATGCCCATAAATGCTCTTAAACGCAGCAAAGCATCATAACATGTCAATTATGAGCAGACAATCAGACATTTCGCTCCTACATCTTAATATGTGGTGTTCGTTTTAATACCTGGTGCGTTGTGAGGCCGTCAGTTGGCAGGAGCAGATTCATTTTTGAATTGTTGATCTACCATAGGCGGCAAGAGAAGAGCAAGTCTGGTTTTGTATCTTGTAATTCGTTGAAGTCTTTCTTCTCTTAACCTGCAATAATAAATTGCATCAGAAATGACTTATAGGGATGGCAATGGGGTGGGTTCAAACCCGGAACCGAATTGAACCCGCCCCACATTAGAAGAGACCAACATTAGCATAAGCAGAAAAGCCACCATAATGGCATTCAACACTTTTGTTGGGTAAAAATGTGTTGGTTTACCTACGATGACTATACCTATTAGCAAATGCATCTCAACATTATTTTCAAATTCACATCAATGTGAATAAGTAGCGTTAAACAAATGAACTCCAGAAAAAATGTTTCAACAATAGGAAATTGCTATGAGATATGTGTCTGAAGCAAGGACCATATCCCAGAAAACAATCAAAAGCAACATGTCATATAAGAACCATAGTTGTTTAGGGTGCAAGGCGCACCAAGGCACAAGGGCGCGCCTTTTGACCAAAATTGCTAAAACTAGTATAAACTTAAATTAAACATATTTGCATCTAAGTAACTAAACTACACAAATTTAAAAAACACATGTCTTTACTAGTCAAAAAACTTAAATAAGGGAAAAAGAAGAAGTGGGTGTGAGCAGGAAGAGGGGCGCTGTAATTTTACTTTCAGTCTTAGAAGGTAAAAACCCTAGTTTTACACTTCTCCTTATAGATAAAAACGTGTGTGTACTATTCTGAATCATAGACACATGTTTTTCTTTGCTAAACTTTACAAAAAAAAAAAGCTTTTCAGACCTGCGCCCACCTCACCCATGGAGATGTGCAGGCCCTTGTGCCTTTAATAACTATGATAAGAACTAGGAAAGGAGGAAGCACTTTTACCGTGATCGAACCCTCTTGGCACGCTTGATATGTCTTTGTAAAAGCTCTTTCTCTGACATATGCTTGCAAGAATCATTATCCTGAAATTAGATATAGGTCAATGTGCTTACTTCTTTGATTCACTGTTTACAGATAAACAAATTACAGTCCGCTGCAAAAGAAACTATAGGTTGAGTTTGGATTGAGGAATCTCAAATGCAAGGATTTGAAATGAATGGATTTCAAGTCCATCCATCCAAATTGCTAAAGAGTAGTTGATAATGATACTGATGGATTTTAATTCCATATCAATTAAAAAATCATCAATAGATTTGCTAATATGGATTTTAATTCCATCCTCAAATCATTCAATCTAAAGTTGACCTAAGAGACCTTGATATTGATTATATTCCAAACGAGTAAAGTTTATGATACTGGGCTAGTTAATTTCCTACTAGGTTCAACACTTGTGTTGAGAACCAGATAACCAGGACCATAAAGTTTCAAGAATACAATTCTTGAGGAATTTATTTTTCAAGGCAGAGAAGCAGGATCCCTGAAATAATGGTGACAATAATAAAATTGTCAATGAAAACACATGAATTAGAACTTTGACAAATGCCAATTTCAAATTTTAAACTGTTTTCAAGTTGCAGGGTTTACGGAGATGGTTGTTTTTATAGATTAGGATGTAATTACAATTTTATTTTATTTTTTTATAAAGCCAGCGCACTCTTGATAGAGCTGTTCATCTTGCTCTTAAAAGTCACTCAATATAAGCCATAACAGGAATCTTTTTAAATTGAAATGCTGACGGTAGAGTTGAAACATGCAAAACCAAGTGGATCCAGACCATAATATGCAATTAAAGAACTACATTAATGATGTGTGTATAGTATTACCAAAATGCATTAATCTCAGTACACTAGACATTTCATGAATTGAACATCCATTCATCTTCAAAGACCTTCGAGAATATTATAACAATAATACCATACAATTTAAATTTGAACAAATGAAGTTATTTACTGTTTATGCCACTGTCCTTGATTTTGAAATCGATAAACTGAAAAGGAACATTAACTTTTAAGATACAGTTTGAAGAACCAACCTCATCTTCCTCTTCTTTGTCTTTCTCCATTTTATCTGGCAAATCTTCAGCTTGTGCAGCTACAGGCAAAGGTCTAGGAAGAGGTCTGGCAGTATCCGAGTACTGTGGCTGCTAAACACATGGAATGTCAGATAAATAAATAATCAAGCAACAGCTAAAAAAAATTCTTAAAAGTCCAATTGGGTTCTTATGGAGCTTATAATGAGCACATAAAATAAAATAAATACTTTTACAAAAAGCAAAAGGGAATATGCAACATATGCATATCCCTTCTCCTAATTTGGACACAAATAGTTATAAGAAATGGTCTTAATGGAAAAAAAGTCTCCACATTCTTTTCAAGCATTACCAAGAGAAGATGGATTTAAGACGTGTGAAATTTTTAGGCAAACTCCAGTAATATATTCACTGCAAAAGGCAATAGACACGTTTCATTATGAAGGACACATGTTTCATACACTTTTTGTCCCAAATTAATGTTACAATGGATGACACCTTGTTTTATTATTAATTTATTATAGGCCCCAATTGAGTTGTAACCTTTTATTATAGAGTAGGTCTTGGTTGAGAAGTTCTCACGGTGAGAAGGAGCATAATTTGGGAATGACGTTTAACACTTTGGAAGGGGTGGATGTTAATTTGTGCTAAGTTTGTCAACCGTCTCACTCTGAGACCGTCTCATACAAAAAATTGACTTTATTATAATATGTATAGGCCTATTAGCGAGTTATAAACCTTGAGGTCACATCCCTGACATAAAATACCTGAAAGTGATTGAGTATGATATACAATTATTTATTGACAGGTGAGCTTATAGAATTTTCTTGTAAATGAGGACAAATATGAGTTGTAAACCCATGAGAATCCACGCGTACTACAATAAATACCCCCAAAGTGATAGGACAAGCTATGCCATTATTTACCAAGTGAGATTTATGATTTTTCTTGAGTGATATCCGCACCATGAATTTATCACGCTTGATTCCTTATACAGGATGTGACAAAATAGGACTTTATTACATTCAATATTTATCCTCTCACTTAAAGTAACTGGATGTGACACTCCAACTCCCAACTATTACAGGTAAAGGTAATAGCGTAACAAATCTTAGATGCGCAGCAATGCTTGATGTAGAGATGATGCAAAATAACAAGGGAGAGGCATACTAAAACTAATAATCGTGTTTTGATCCTAATGTTCACTAACCAGTTGTAAAGCTTGATGAAGCAACACTTGCTTGATATAGAGAAGACTCTAGTGACAAGGAATTGACTAATAAGTACACTTCAACCAGAAAATAACAAACGAAACAAAAAAAAGTTGCCACATAACCAGAATTGGGTCCTTGTGGTCTTTTCATACATGTGCCTATATTGTGTAGTAATAACTGATATAAACAACACAAAACAATTTCTGTAATATTATCAAATGCATTCACAAAAGCTTTCAAGAAGAACACCTGAGTTCCTTCAGTAAAACCATTCCTCAACCATGATCGACATAGGGCATAAAGTGAGGCCTTTCCATTTATCCGGACCTGCAACAGCCGGAAAATAAATTGTCACCAACACAAATACTAAAATTAACAGCAAAAGAAAATGGCAAAACTGGAATAAATTATTTAATTTACCAATGCTTCATATAAAATTCTTTTAATAGTACAGGTTTACTTAATTCTCTATAAGGACATGTCATGTCATCAACAAAACTAAACCTTTTAAAACCAAAGCATACCTTCCTATCTCTGATAGTTGCAAGAGATGCATCCTTATTTCCATCCCTGCAAATAAAAATAAAGTACAGTTTTTAAGAATTTCCCAACATAGGAAATTAGCACTATAACAAGACAGATAGAAGTGATGCCTGATTAGAGAGAGAGTGTGAGGGAGAGAGCAAGCGAGAAGAGCATAGATGTGAAAAAAGATTTACCTTAAATCTTTGTAGTTGTTATTATCAGAAGCAGAAGGTGTACCAACCTGTAAAAGACCGAGAAAGTATAGTCAGGAATCCATTAGAGGATAAAAGATGCATTTTCCTTGATGCTCAATACCTGTGAACTACATTATTAGCTAGCTTGCATTAAAAGAACACTCTAATTATGAAAAAAAAATGCAACATAAAAATAAAAGTACATGGGACAAAGAGTAGAAACAAAGGGCAGGGGCAAAAGCCAAAATAAATGCAAACGTTACGGTAAATTTTCGTAGAATGTTCATTGCAATAACGCAATAGTTCAAAGACAGATGCATAGTAAAGTCATCTTGATCAGTTGATTTTAACAGCAAATCAGAGTGAGCATTTTATCTCATTTTAAATGCAAACATCTTTCTGAACTAAACTCAAATCAAACACCAATTTCCCAAAACTATTTGCTTCATCATCCCAACAGATCAACCTAGCTAAATCCAAGAAATATAAATTGATTCAAATACCCCAATTATTTCTTCCAAACTCAACTACAGAATTAACAGGAAAACCCAAAATGGAAAAAAATTTAACTACCTTTGGGTGTTGCGAGGATGGAAGAGGAATTCCCTTAACCACACCAGGCATTACTCCCGCACCCGAAGCATTCGCCATGAGAAAGTGCGGCGGCATCTGGTTGGGCCTGACAAAAACCGGGTTTCCCTGACCCTGATCCATATACGGAAACATAAATGGCGGCCGCGTGGAGGGGCGAGCAGGCGGCAGCGGTACTGGCCTGGTGAGGAAGCCGCGTCCGGAGGAGGCGACAGGGTATAGAAGCTGCGACGGATCCGGCGTGTGGGAGTGGGGGGGACGGGGCGCTAATTGAGGGTAATTAGGGTTTGGATTTGAGGGGAGTCTAGCTGTGGGCGGCGAATAAAAGGGGTGAGGGTTTGGGGGTCGGGCGGGATTTTGGAAGAGCGGCCGCGTTGTGGCTGTGACTGCGGCGGCGTTGGAAGTGTCCGGCGGCGGTGGGGTGGAGGGCGCCATAAGAGGATGTAGCAGAGTGGTGCCGCGGGTTTGCGTTTTGAAAGTGTGTTTGGGGGCTCTGATTTTGAAAATTTTGAAAATATATTGATTTGATATTTACCCTCCAAAGAAACATTTACACGCGCCAATATATAGGCGCCGCGTGTCCCTTTACCTGCTTCTCAATTTTCGGCAGTTCTATTTTTACCGCAGTAATATGAAGTCGGTCGGTTTTACACTACCGGTTCTTTTATACGACCGGTTCAAGAAAAAGGTTCGACCGTTCCATTAAGGGTGGAATATACTCGTTAATTCCAAATATTTCAAGCACTAAATTTTTTTATTTTTTTTTTCCAACTCTTGTATTGATAATTAACATATTTTGAATCTTGAATTCCTAGAATTAATGTAAATATAGGATTAAGTGTCTCAAGGTGGATCGATGGCTATCTTTGAAGGTGGATCGGACTGGAAATTAAAAACGACTATGTTGATCTGAATAAATTTCTGAATGTGTAATGATCTTTTTATTTTCTTTTTATCCAAAAGGAGCAAAAACCCCTACTATTTTTTTCCACACCCATGTTTTAGCAAATAAGGCAATTGATTGCATTATACTTAAAAGGGTAGATGCGTGTTGATCAGTGCGATCAACTCTTAAAATGAATTAATTCATACAGAGTTTTACTCTAACTTGAAATAGAACCCCCATTATTGGACGGTATGTTCTAATCTCCCGGATTAATCGGCATTTGGACCAAATACCGAGTTATCAACAAAAACAAAAAAGAAAAGAGTTTTGAAATTAAAAAAATATATATACATGTGATGTGATAAAATAACAGTAGTAGACAAAGTCTTATATACACAAAACATACCTTGAAAGTTTGCAACGGTTGAGTAGTTTTAATGTTAAAGTATTTTCATTGTTTCATTAAAAATATATGAACTGGTGCATTTTGTTTAAAAAATGATAGTTCCACAGTAATTGTAAAAACTAACTCATATAATACAAATTGATCTATAAAATTATGGGACTAAACATGTCTAAAAAATAGAGTATCATACATCTGATCTAGTAAAAGCAAGTAAATGACAACCTCAAGCTAACAAGACGGTTGAGGCTACAACTAATTTACTTGAAAAAACAATCAAAACAGAGGCTATAAGCACAAAATTGATACAACTCCTGATAGACTTGCAAGACATGTGAAAAATCTTGTAGAATAAAATCTAAAAGAAAAAGGAAAGAAAAGTAAAACTAAATATATCAACATGAACAAAACTTTTTACATGGAACAGGTAACTTGTAACTAATATTTTACAGACACTACAATAACACAAAAAGAAAAACCCCATCCAGCTACTGGCTTAGCCTATGCTAAATTACTGAACAAGAACATCAAAATGTTCGGAATGTCCACTGAATATGGCATAATACAACACTCCTGAATCAACCCCGCCTTTTTTCCAGCCGCAAAAATAGCAAGCCTTCGACCCAAAATATTAACGGTCTTGTTATTCTCTGTCCAATGCTTGCCCATGTAAGAAATGACCGCCCCCCTCTGTCATAAGGAATCACAAGAAAGAGAATACGACTTCAATGAAGATTTCATTTGAAATAGAAAGTAATGTGAATACAATAGTTTTTCTCGTTGGTTTCCTTATTATGTGGATGTGTGAGACAGAGAGAGAGAGAGTAAAATGCATACCACTTTCACCGTCGGATAAATCTGCAAGCCTTGCAATGGCATCGGTGAGTGCTAGTTCATGCTCCTGTTTCACCAGAAACGAACATATTCAACCCATCTGAAAGTGCGAGAAAAATCTGTATGCACCAGGTGCACCGTGCAACTCAAGTGTATTTTAGAATGGTATTAGTTGTTTTACTAAAAGGTATTAGGTTGTTAGTAGTGGTTGTTTTCACTGAGAAGTAATAATGGTGCTAACCTTGAGAACTTTCTTTGCCCTCTCAATCTCCACAGGATCTGGATGAGCAGTACCGAACACCCTCTCCACCTGCCAAGGTCGGATTCAAGAATCATTTAACGAGTAGCTAGCTAAAATGAAACATATGCATGAATTGAGCCACCATTGCATACCTCCTTAATTAGGGTTTCCGTATGAAGCAACTGAATATCATCAGGTCCCTTCTTTCCGATACCATTCTGTGATGGTGGGAAGTCTTTCCTAGATTGACTTTTGGTCAACCCTCTTCCTCTTCCGGAACCTGGAGCATGGTCCCGCCCAGGCGGTCGGCTCATTCCACGGCCTGGCCCACCGTAAACTTCATGACGAGAAATTCCAGGGTCTTCACCTTCCCATTTAATATCCTCTGGAGAAATCTACAGTAGAAATTTCAAGAAAATTGCAATTTAGGTTTTCTTTGCCCATAAGAAGTACTCCTATATTGTCACAGAAAATAAGCTTTGCCTCGTAAGTCGTAAGAAAATATAGGGGAAGTTCCACAGCATTACCGAAGGCAATAGGTTCAAACTTGACACTAAGGCAAAACTTTATAAATATATCATTCAACATGAATGCACAAGACATACCATAGCATGGGAGTAAAACTAAAATAATGTCCTCCAATGAGGCATAAATCAATGAAGCAAACCCAATGTCCTCCAATAAAGTAAATCCTTAATCACGAGGACACCTAAATCAATGTCCTCCAAGGAGGCATAAATGATCACATCACACTGTAATGGTATCAAAGCCATTTAACCACCGAGTAAAACTAAAAATGCAAAATTTTCATCATTTTTTTACAAAAGATTCCTATTGAACTCAGCAAATCCCCTAGGGATTTTTTATTTTTTTTTTTTGGGGGAAAGCACTGTAGTATCTAGATCACTTTCAACCCCCAAGGGTTGGCCTAGTGGTTGTAGGCTTGGGACTTAGGAGTATGCTCCTCTCTAGGTCTCAGGTTCGAACCCCCTAAGGTGCGATCAACTCTTGAGATGGACCAGTCCATATAGAGCTTAGCTCTGGCTTGAAGTGGGGCCCCCGCTAGTGGACGGTGGGTTCTGGTCCCCCCGGATTAGTCGGTCCTTGGGCCGGATACCGAGTTATAAAAAAAAGAATCTAGATCACTTTCGTAGCAGAGAATAATACTAGCCTTAGAATCCAACACATAAAAGAATATTCCAATCTATATAGCATGAGAATTTAATGTCAATTGCGTTATATCACTTTAATAAAGATATCAAGACATGTATATCAATTCATCTGATTCTACAACGCAGAATAAAGCATCTACCTCTGATAGGTTAATCCATTCAACTGTTTCATTCTGAGTACCTATATCATAAACAAGACAGTGTCGACCCTGAAAAACCAGACACAATTTAAGAATTAAATGAACAAAAGGAAAGTCCACAAACACCAGAGATTAATTAAATATACCTCAATTGGATTGTAATCAGTGATAACAGCTTCATAGAAATTATTATCATCAGGCCACTTGGTCCTAACTTTCCTTCCAATTAATGAATCAAATGAACCACCTTCTGCTGGTTCACTATGGCGGTTAGCAAACTGACCTCTTCCAACCAACCCAGGGGGATGTTGCATTTTCATCGAAGATGAACTAGGTGGTATCTATTGGTATAATACTAAAAGTAAGCACCAGCAGATTGTATAACAGAGCAAAAATTAGCAATGAAGATTTATAACTCACAGGTTTATGTTTTTTGCCTTTAGGCCCAGTACTGGGCCCACGCTTTATGGCTGATGAGGAAGGCTGGTTCGTTGGAGCCATTGCTTGTGGGTGGAAAGGTGATGGACCACCAAAGGATTGGGAAGGTACTGAAGAGGCTATCTTCTGCTTTTTACGAGAAGCTGAGATCGAAGGACTGGGGACCACATCATGTACTGCTTGATTTGCTCCATGCATGCCTGGTTGAACTCCACCCGGTTGTCTCCACTCCCTGAGTATTTCCAATATTATTATTATTTTTTAATCAAAATCGGGCTATTTTTGTCGAAAAAAGAAATAACTTTCTAACAGATCTTGTTTAATGTGCAAAACCTTATTCGTCTGATAGTCTCATCTGCATTAACCCTGCTGAGAAGATCTCTGTGCTCCTCATTTGATAATCTTAACTCCTTCCTAAGCTCAGTTATTAGTCCTTCCTTCTCCTGAAGAAAAAAAAAAGGCATTTCACTGAGCGAAATATAAACCTGATCAAACAAGTAAGCCACGTTAGATTCATGTGATCCAAACTATACCCAAGTAAGGGAATCAGCTTGAGCCTTAAATGCCCTTAGAACTGAACTGTAAGCTTCTTGCTCAAGCTGGTGAATTTTAGCTTCCATATCGGTCTCCTCATACATCCTGGGATATGGGTGAGTAGCCAAGGGAGCGGGCCTTCCATTACCAGAAATGCGGCCACCTCTTGACATTCTATTTTGATGTGGTGGCGGAAAATCATCATCAGTTCCTGCAACAGCATCAGTTAAAAACAGGGGAGAAACTAAATATACGTGGCAAACAAAGCCCATAAAATAATCAGGCACTAAGAAATCCGTATTATATGAGAAGTAAGACCTCGCAATAAAGCTATTACAACTGAAACAAATATAATTATTATCCAACAAGTTATAAATAGTGAGTACATTTTGATAAATCTATCAATCATAGTGAAACTAGATTTCCGCACTAATGAACCAATTGTTTGATCATCAGACAAGTTAATAAATATCTGGGCACAATGTCATCTAACCTACATTAATGCAAAATCAGAGACGTGGAAGAAAAAAGTAAGCAGGACAAATTTGCATTTATTTAAGCACATGTATATATTTTTTACATCCATTAGTAGTGTATTCAAGTAAGAGTGGATTCCAGTTACATGTCCAAAATAAATACTAATATATAACCCATGCTCCAAAAATATATAATTGAGATTTACCACAAAGCATAACCCCATATTGATATCCCATGGTCCCATCACTCACTTAACCACAACACTAATGACTAATCAAGCATGTCCTGCTTCGGTTTTCAGAAAAGAACAAAACTTTCATCATATTTGAAAATTTTCTACCTTGCAAACATACTTGTTCTCTCAAAAGTTTACATGGTAGAAGTTTTATATCAATTCAACTTCTAAATTCTATCTCTCTTAAAAGTCGACCATCAAGTGCTTCGAACCACATTATATTCAATGCAAAAACACAACATTGATCCAATAAGGAGCTGAAAGCACCAAACCAGTCCACTCTAAGCAACCATAGCTACTATCAACCAAGAACTAAAACAGAGGTAAAGACCAACCGAAAGATTCCAACCAAGAAAAAATTACTTCAATACTTAAAGACTGCATAGCAATTCATAAACTGGAAATAAAAATCAGTAAAATCACTCATTGAGGAAAAAATCAGGATTATCAATCCAAACCCTATTCGGATGGTCCCTACAATTGCAGCTACCAAAATGTCTCTGACACGACAATGTATGTAAGATACAAAACCCTAACTCACTCTCAAACCCTAACCCCAATAAACCAAACAAAATTACTACGAAATTAATGTTACTCGGGTAACAAAATCGAATCTTTAGAGCTCTCAATCTAGAAAAAAACTCACCACTACTATCGTAAGCCTCGTAGTCCATATCCAGCTCAATTCAAGGAAAACCCTAAAAGTAATTCCCAAATTCGTACGCCGTTGCAGAAAACCTTGAAATTGTTTCAGATTTCCCGAGTTACCGAAGCATAAACGAGCAGCTGCGATTTTAGTTCAGTTGATTTGGTGTTGGTGCGCGGACGTGAAATATGTGTATCGAATTGGGTTAGGAATGCAAGGGTTTGAGTTCCGCCTTTGAGATTTGTTGTTTCTTGTTCGAAAGTGTTTTTGCCTCGCTCCAGGAGAGATTCCACACGTGTGGATTGAAAGGTGTTTTTTTTCTCAAATAAATTAAATATTTTTGTACCATTTTACGTAAAGAACTGCTTGTTTGCTTTAATATATGCTAAAATAAAAGGTAAAATTGCATTTTTTTGTAAAAATTGAAAGTGTGTCAATCTTTCAAAAAACATACTTCATTTTATTTTGCCTGAGTCCATACTACAATTTATAAATTATTTTGTAGAACTCTTGATTCTTGGTGAATTGGAAGTTTGTTTTATAAATTATCCTCGGAATTAATGAGACTATTAAATGATCCTAAGATCTCTGCAAATTTATATTGAATAAGATAAAACCAATTGAATCATTTGTTTTGAGTAGAACAATGAACAATGTATTGCTATAACTTGGTTGAATTATTACAACTTAAAACTCATACCCGAAATTGCTAATCAATGCCACAGAATTTTAATGGAACTCAAGTTAAAGCTAGCCTTAAAAAGAAAAAATAAACGTTTTCAATTCAAGCTCAAGCCACGATTCAAATATGTAATATATTGGGCTCATTTACATTTGAGTTGAGCCCGTATAGCTTTGGCCTAACATATTTTTCCACTCTTCCATAATTTTACACGTTTAAAACTCCCTTGACAATCTTTCAAATCTTCTCTCTAATTTGTTCATTCACTTATCAATTTGTTCACCATAAATCATGAAATTTCCGGTGGGATTGATTGCTCCTCACCAATATAAATAGAACATTTTTGTCAATCTTTTGAATAGTTTGATTAAAAAAGATACTGTGATATAAATACAGAACCGGGGGTTAAAGGAGTGAGGGATAATCTTTGTGAAAACTCCCCATTGAAAATAGAAGATGTTCTGAACCCGTTGTTTCTTTTCTATTTTATTTTATAATTTTTTAGGTTTAATTGGAGTCGAAGATTAAAGAGGGAGGCGGCGAATCCACATAACAAAGTAGACCGTTTAATTGTGTTCTAATGTGCCATGTGTGAAAACTGAAAAAAATGATTTAACTTTTATAGTCTCTACTAAAGTTAACATGTTATTTGTGAAAAGAATGTAACAATTAATTCTACAAAGACAGTTAAATGGTACAACTAATACATTTATTAATTGATGATGAACAAGACAGTTAATTAGCAGGCCTAATTATTTGTTATTCAACTGGGATTGAATCATAGTCTGAAGCTGCTTGGCTTGTTCTTCGATCCTCATCTGCAACTTCTTTTGACTCTAAACACAATCAAAAACACATGATGCATGCAATGTAATTATTAAATAATCATTGAAAGTAATTAACAAGAGAAATTACTTAGAAATCAATTAGTTGATTTTTGGCCGGCCGATAACGAGTTATTAAAAAAAAGAGATTATTTAGAAATCAATTAAATACCTCCAATTGGTCAAATAAATGTCTCTGAACATCTATTTGTATCCTCAGAGCTTCCACAATTTGCACACCCCTGGTAACCCATAAATATCGTGTGAATAAAAATTTGTATATTTTTGGCCCTATTGGAGATATCAATATAATTATTTTCCTGATTAAAAAAAATAAAAAAATTGTATATTCAGACGAGGAATGACTTCGTAGGCTTACGTTTTAGAGTCGATCCGCTCAGCATCGCCTGCATCTCACCACAAACTTTTAGTAACACAATTAACACTTTATAGTAAAAAGTACTAATACATTATGTTTAGGTAAACCTTTTTCGTGTAAACTGTTTTACTGTGCAATTAGTTCGCAATGTCATTTTCAAGTAAAACAACTAATACTTTTTAATAAAACTACTACTATTATTGAACTGATGTGTTATAATAAAACAATTATATCTTGTTTAAATAAACATATACCTTCTGTTGAGTCTGGAATTAGATGAGCAACCCGATGTTTCTGAGAAAATAAACAGAAAATTATGAGACATGTGATAATAGAGCAGATCCAAAATTAGAAGTTAATTATGGTAATGTTTATTTAACCTGTAAATGGCTTTTAATATGAAAAATGGTTAATCCACTACAGTTCATTAGCTTGAGGATTGCCTTTGGTGTGGCCTCTGCATTTAACCAAGAAAATAAGTTCAGTTTCCTACTTCATAATAAGAGTTAGAGCCCGTTTGTTACCCTGAAAAAGAAGGGATAAAATGCATCAATATCTTGTATACTTACTTTTGGGGCCGCCTAGGCGATCTACGCACTCCATAAATCTCTTGTGAAGATCTTCGGTCCATCTTATTCGCCTCTTGTTCTTAATTGCCTCTTTTTCAGAGACAATCTGCTTTTCTAGCTGAAATGTGCTGCAGCATGCAATAAAAAATGTAATCTTTAACCAAAAATGTGTTATAAACTTTGACCTTCCTAATAATATGAGCAACATATTATAGGTGCATGATATTGTTATTGGAATCAATTATGTGATCTAACTTTGATATGTAAAATACTAAGACTGTTTCAATTGATTTGGAATTAATGAGCACATATCTTATAGTAATCAATAGGTGATTATGAGAATCCCAATTTTAATGTGCTATACATGTATTAGAGTCTGTTTTCAGTCACTACTAAATACTCCAGAATCACTTTTTTTCCAAAGCTGGTAGATTCAATTTAAATAAGAAAAAAAGTGATTCTGGGTTTTCCATCTCATTTGCAAACACCACCTTAGTTAAGGAAGACAGCAAAACCAATTTAGTTCAAAAAGATCTGCAGATAGTGTACCTGTGATTTTTACTGTGCTAGTTATTGTTTAATCAAAAAGATTTTTTGGTAATAAAATATCCTTATGCATATAACATGTGGCAATACTTACTTGGAAGATGAAGAATTGTGAGATGTAAAGCCAACATTTTTGTCCAAAAAACTAATCAGATACTTCTGATCAGATAACATCTGCTGATTCTGGTGGTGCTTGCATTCGTCCACAGGCGATTGAATCAAGTATGTACCTTTACCACAAAAACAAGATTGAACAAGTGATTGTAAAGTGTCACTTGATTGACCATTAATTTTATCACCCAAATCTGCAGCAATATCTTTCAAAGGACTAAATGCTCTGAACTCAAGACTGTTCCTAGTTACCTCAACATAATCTGCAACATCTGTGCAAGTAAAATATATAGTATATAATCCAGTGAACCGAATTATAACAACTAGAAATTAAAAGACGAGTTCTTGATTATTAATTTACCAAAGCCCGGATTTTGATTTGTACTTCCTTGTAACATCCTCAATAACAGATCAGGAGGTTGTGTGCAATCTTTCTGTGATGACAAATTCTTGGAATAAAAACTCTGCAGATTGTTCATTTTTTTGTCAAAATCTTTTAATGAAGTAAAGATCCAAGAATATATATGGTAAAATTAGTTGGTGGAGAAACACAGATATGAACTCCAAGAAAAAGGAGATTGGACCAATGAGAAACTGAACAAGAATGTCCACATTTTCATGACATTTTATTCTCTCATTTGTTATTAAAAAATGTATAGAGACAGATTAAATGCAGAAGCAAACAAGAAACTATCAATTTAGGTCCCGCTTTGGTTGGGGTAATGGAAGTGGGTAATGAGATAATTTCTATTAATGTTGTTTTATAGTTTTGATAAACAAGTAATAGGAATAAAAGTAAACAATTGATTACCACCACACTCACCGCACCTCACATGATATTCATTATTGATGTTCTAACCAAGCAATAACAATGCAATCAATAACCTTCGGTGATTGACCCCTCAATGATACCCATTACCATTAACATTTCCAAGTCATACCAAGCGGGCCCTTACCCAACATAACGACTTATACACGTGGCAATTATCCTACAGGCTATGTTTAATTTTTGAAAAATTATTGGCAAAGTCTTTTATGCACGAGGATACAGTGAAATTCAAGTTTATTTTTAAACATGCAACTTGTTTTAATTGGCACAATTTTATTTTTCAATAGATATTTTAAAAATACATTTGAATTTGAATTCTTAAAATAGTAAAACGTTCTTTGGAAAAGTCGCGTGCAGTGAAATATTCCAAAACAAAGTGTCGCAATATCCTGTGGATTTTACATATGTGCTAAAAATGGCATTCTTGATTCTTTCATTGTTTAATAGCACAATTAACATAAGTAATGTAATAAGTAAAATCTTTATTAATTACCACTGAATTTTCGGCTTGGATCCCCTGTTTCATTTCCCTATTCCATCTCCTATTCCACATCCTACATTTATGACAAGTGTATATATCACAATATCTACAAATATGAGAATAACACCCTAACATAATCAAATAAACTATTTAGGAAATTATATTTATTTAAGAAAGCTAATTAATTCCTACCAAAATTCATTCCAAAAAATCTTATAATAATATATATGTTGAATTAATTTTATGTCCCACACACATATATAATTTTTTAAAATAAAAGTTTTCACCAAAATTTTGAAACTTGTAACTCTAAAAATAGAAAAATTAAAATATATTTGTTCTTTTTATATTTGGATTTTGATTTAAAAAACTACGTACATTTTTTCTTCTTATTAACTACTTAAATTTTCTTTTCCTAAAAAAATATAATTAATTATTATATATAGTGTATAAAAAAATTAAAAGTCATGTAACTTTAAAATTTTAAATAAATTAATTAATTTGTCTTTTTAAATAAAAATACAAATAAATTATGAAATATTGAAAATTTCAGGGCATTTATCGAACTGAAAATATCAAAAAATTTGGTATAGTAACAATATGCATATTTTTTATATTTTCATATTGTTACCGTACATAAAATTTATATATTTTCAATTCGATAAATGTGCTGAAATTTTCAATATTTCATAATTCATTTGTATTTTTATTTAAAAATACATATTAATTTATTTTTTTTAAGTTACAAAACTTTTAATTTTTATATTACCTTTCCTATAATCTCAAACTTTATATAATAATTAATTATATGTTTTTTAGGAGAACAAAATTTAAGTAATTAATAAGAAAAAAAATGCACGTTCAAAATCCAAATAAAAAAAAAGTAACATAAAAAGACAAATATAAATTAAATTTTATATTTTTAATAAGTTCAAAAATTTTGTAATATTTTTTATTTTTAAGTATGTTATATTTATATATATATATATATATATATATATTTGTGGCTTAAATTAATTATCATAAATATTATTATAAGATATTTTGGAATGAGTTTTGGTAGAAATTAATTAGATTTCTTAAATAAATAATTTCCTAAATAGATTATTTGGTTATGTTAGGGTGTTATTTTCATATTTGTAGATATTGTGAGATGTACATTTATCATAAATCTAAAATGTGGAATAGGAGATGGAATAGAGAAATGAAACAGGGGATCCAAGCCGCTGAATTTTGAGTTATTTTCTTGTCGCAATTCTGAGGTTCCAAAGATGGAATTTGGATTTCTTTCTGGTTTTTTCTTTTGTAAGATGGAATCGCGTGATAGAAACAACTTATCTGAAAAACCAAGGTCTTGTTTGGTTGTACATAAATTGTATGCGGCAACTTGTGCTTTCGACAATCACTTAATTTTTGTTTCAAGGAATGTACAAATGCAGAACAAGAAAGCGCTTCTTTCCTAGTTGGTAAGTGGTAACTAAGGCCTAATTAAGCTATAATTGACCCTTGAGATTCTGAAAGGACTTTTTTAATAAAATATTATTTTTTTGCTATATAACTGGAGAATATATCATTGGTGTCCTACTACTTTTTGGCGTTGCCAAAACACCCAAACAAAGAAAATATAATTTTAAGAATTGTTTTTGTTCAATCCAGAAAGAAAATTTAATATAGTGTGCCTACAATGTATGTTGTTGGAACAAAGACACTTGAAATGATCTCTTTTGAAATTTGTTCTTTTTATAAGAAGTTATTATGAGTAATGATAGGGTGATACTATTATATTTTATCATTAGTTTAAGGGTATAATTAGACCCCTCAATTAATATCTCAAATTATGTAAGCCATTTAATTTAATTTTTTATTCGATGTATATATAGATTTCAATTTCTCAATTCGAAACTAATATACATTTCTCTCAAGACTCAAGTCTCAATTGATAAACACACATAGCGTTAATTTTGTTGGACGCCTTTTTGAAACAAGAAACATCGTTAGCCGGGAACTTCTGAAAAACAATGCGGCTCCTAGTTTATTTTCTAATTTATATCCATTATATTGGATTGGTAAATTATAAACCAAACTCTCAGCATTTTCAGGTGATGTGATGATTGGTGAAATTTTGAAATTATATTTTGATTTAATTGATTTTAGTTCAATTTTTTAGTTGATGATGATTTTGATTGGTGAGTTTTATTGTGCTTTGGATAATCATTTATATTAGTTTGTATACATAGACATATGTACTAGTACAAATGATAGTTGCACATGTATATATGCTTAAGTAGACTTATGTGAGTTGTGATTATTAAAATGGAGTAGTTACACGTTTAATTTATTCTAGGGGGATTATTTACATTACTCATCAATTGACACTATATTTTAGTGGTAGTTTGAGTGTTTAATGAAGGGATAATTGAACTTTGAATTTAAGTACTTAAAAGACAATGACCATGTATGTAGATGTTATGATTGCATTGTACATTGGTCACCAAAGTACATAGTAATAAATAAAACTCTCCCTTCACGATCATAGAAGCTTTCGGGATTTTTTTTTTTTTAATAAAAACAATCTATTACATTTTTAAGTTCTTTATACCATCGAGTGCATGACATATCTTTTTGTCTAGCTACGATCGGAGGTGTAAACGTGCACACGACACATCCTTTCGTCTCAATATCAATCAGAACTGTAACTGCACATATGACATATTTTTTCGTCTCGCTATAGATATTGTAATTCACCGCAAAGCGTCAATACCATCACTACTAGAGGGAATAAATTTCCTCACCGTGTCTCGAATTCAAGACCTTAAAGTCTTAGGTAATGAAACTCTAACCACTTGAGTTATTTTCATTTGACTAGAACCAGAAGCTTTCGGGAATCAATTGCTCATCAATCGATCAATGGATTCATGTAACCCTCAGATCGAGAATCGATTGCCCTTATTATACTTCTTAAGAAATGAATATCATCGATTGATTATAGTTTCGAGAGATGCTATATGGATATTTGACCGATGGGACATTTATGATATGAGTGTCTGTCATGTTGAGAACACGATATGGCGAGTGTCCTGTCGTGTCCAGGACATGACATGACATGCTCCCTGTCGTAGCCTAGACTCGACATGGCATGCTCCGTGTCGTGTCCTGTACACGATAGGACCACAATTTTTTATTAATACTGGATTTTTAACATTTTTTAATTCTGAATTTTATTTGAATATTTTTTAATACTAAAATTTTAATATCTTTTAATACGATTTTTTTAAAATATTTTTTTGAATACTGGATTTATTTTGAATAGTGGTTTTTTTTTTTTTTATTGGATTTGTTTTATGCAAAAGTAGTTTAATTAGCTGGTGTTACTATCATGTTTTTTTTTATTTAAATATTTTTTACATGTTTCATTGAAAAGTATTAGTTGGTTGTTTCATTTAAAGGTATTTGTTGTTTCATTGCAAGGTATTAGTTATTTCATTGAAAGGTATTGGTTGTTTCATTGAAAAGAATCGGTTGTTTCATTGAAAAGTATCAGTTGTTTCATTGAAAAATATTATTTGGTTGTTTCATTGAATAGTATAAAAAAACTTATATACAATAATTTCAAAATATTAAATAATTGAAAGGTATTAGTTGTTTCATTTAACATTATACTCCTACTAAATAATTTGAATATATTTGTAATGTTACACTAATGTTGTTTTACAAATTAAAAATTATTAAGATAAGTATAACAAGTAAGTAATGAATGATATAACAAATAACAAATTAAGCAAGTTAGTGAAAAAAACAAGCATAATTAAATTGTAAAATGGTAATATTAGCCTCTATAATTTTTTTTAGCATCATAGTTAGATTTATGTCGCGGTGCATCCCAGGTTGAATAACATTGTAAATTGAAAATGTAAAAACATCATCATACTCCATCACCATAATCATCACCACATCATCACACTCCACTTCCCATCATTTTGAAAGTCCTATCGGTCAAATGTGCATTTAACATTTGTGATTAGTTTCTTATTTCTTGTCCATTTATCTGGTTTGAGAACCATTTTTCTTTCGTGTGGATCTCATCTGCACCAGGTGCACCATGTATTCGATAGTGTATTTTAAAATCATGCAACTTGTGTACTGAAATATGTAATTTGTCAACACTGAACCGTGCAACCATTAATACGAGAAATATATTGCACTACTTTTTCAAAATAAATTAAATATTTAAGATATTTCAATTAAATGATTATAAAAATACACGGTGCAAATGATGCATGCAAGACTTAATTTTTTTTTTTAGCCAGCCACTGATGTATTTTCTTGTTTAAGGAATAAAAGTCCTCTTTTTTTTAAAAAAAAAAAACACTCGTTTTTTTCTGCTCTTTCCAAATTAGGCACTATTTGATTTGCTACAATTAATTAGGAAAAAGAGTAGTTTACGACGTCGTAATTGAAAACCCTAGAACCCCTTAAACCTTTCACCTTCATCCGTGGCGCCCTCCTTCTCTCTCTCTCGCCCCAAGAACAGAAATGGCGATGGACGACAAAATTGAACCCTCAGCTTCCAACGACAAACTGAATCCCGTTTTATGCGAAGAGTGCAACATTAATCCCTCAAAGTACAAGTGCCCCGGTTGCTCCGTTCGCTCGTGCAGCCTTCCTTGTGTCAATTCTCACAAGAAGCGTACCTCCTGCACCGGGAAAAGACCCCTCACTAACTTCGTTCCGATTTCTCAGTTCAATGATAATCAGCTTATTTCAGGTGATTATTTGACGCGAACCCAGTTTCTTTCTGTATTTTTCCTACGTTATTTTATCAGTTACGGCATCTTTGTGCATTCTGTTTTTAAATTCCCTGGTCAAAAGATTGAGTTTTTGGCTGTTTTTATCTCAAGTGAGTTTGATGGAGTGTTTGATTCTTGAAGCGCGTGATTCTCCTGCTTCTTTCTAGGATTTTTCCCTGATCCGTAATGTTGGGATATTTGTTTGTGCTGATTGTAAATTTTTTCACATTTATGGTGGCAATAGTATTTTAATTTCTCCTTATCAATCATAGTGCATACATCTTGGTGGTTGATTGTTCTTTCTGTGAGAATTGAGCTGGTGATTGTAATTTGATTGTGGTTCTAGCCTCAGAGGAACAACATTACATCAGTAGAGTATTTAGATCTACAAAAGCTAGAAGTTTTTGCTTAACCGACTTATTTCAGAATGGTTTCGTCGCTTTTTAGTGGTATCCGTTGCTTAAGGGATTTGATTGTATTTGTTTTTAATATTTGGTAGACTACAGCATGCTTGAGGAAGTAAAACGAATTGCTGATTCAGCTCGAAGAACGAGATTTAAGTTATGTGGTAATTCTCATTTTGCTATTCCCTTCCCCCTCAAAAGTCTTCGAAATGCTGCTTTGAATCGTAGGACAAGACTTCAGTTTCTTTCCCATGGAATGTCAAAAAGAGTAAGGAATAAGACTTATTACGATAACAGGTAATTTCCAAAACTTTTTCTGTGTGAGGCTTCTATAGGCTCTTGGTTCAGATGAATTAAAACTTCTATGTAGGACCCTCACCTTGATTAAGATTAATAAACACTCAGTAATGTTATCATTTGTTTCCAGGAAGAAATTCATATCTTGGACCATTGAGTGGCGGTTTCATTCAACTGATGTTGTGTTGCTTGATCATGGGTGAGCATTTTGGCTGGCAGATTGACAATTTGACATGAATAAACTCTTTCTCATCGATATATAATCATTATTTAGAAGGCTCATAGCTCATACGCGTTCACTTGCTGCAGAATACACGAGAATTCAACTCTCTCCTCTGTGATTGAAAACCACCTAAAACCTAGTCCATGGAACCATCCTTTAAGAGAATTCTGTGACCTGAGCTTGGATTCTCTCAAATTTTTCATTCGCAAATATCCAAAGGTTTGTTTTGCCCATTCTTTACTGTTTGTTAATTTATTCTCCATCTTAATTCAAGATTTTGATGTTAGTTGTCTTCTACTGCGAGGTATGTTTGTCTCGCGATCAGCAAAGCAATATTTTACTTCCAAAATACTAATGCATGTTTGTTTGCAGAATTATTTAAGCTATATTTCAGATCCATCATAATCGTAACCTATAATTTTTTTTTTTTATTTTTTTTGATCGGACAAAGTTAGTTGTTAGATGTTAGTAGTTAGTACACCAAGCACCCAAACACTCCACAAATTCACCAAGCCACCTTATAACTCCCATACTCCAATTCGTTCCCAAAGGGAATCGAACCTGGTTTCCCACTCAATTGAGGAGCCCAGTGACCAGGTGGGCTAAGCCACCTGTTTGCCTACAGTCTCTTACATTACTTTTTTCCCTCATAGACACACTTTTATTCTTCACAATATAATAATCACACTATCATTTACATTTTCACTATATTTTTCTCAATCCTACCCTACTATATCTCATCAACCAAACATACACAAAAGTCAAATTCACCTTTTTACTATTCTACTATTGCTAAGTCGTGATTTTCCCAATCCTCCTACAGCACGTAAAAAACATACTATTTGCCTTACTCAAGATAGATTCAAATATACTGAATCTTAGCCATATTTGGCTTTACTTATCTAAGTTGAGATATCAAATTCATGTCTAGCTTTTGTTAATTTTCTACTCTGTGCAGGGGCTAAAATCACCTTACTGTCAGCTAAACATAAATGCACCAATCCGTGATCAATTCTCAGGCATTGGTATTCTGGAGTACCCAGTAATTTACGTCTTCTTACCCTCTCACAGCTATGATTTCGTTGTAATAAATAATGTCATTCCACGTAAAGTGGAGATTAAGGAGCCTGATCATCATGATTCCCCAAGTCCTAAAGGTGTGACATTTAGGGAAGAAGAAATTGACGACGGGGGTTCTTTAGATCCCCATGTATCAGATCTCCTGAACAATGCCCCTGCGAAGAACGTAACTGATAATAAATCGAAATTGGGGCAGAGCCCACCAAATTTCAACAGGGAGAACGGGGATACACCGTCTTTTCACAGTCAAGATAATAATAATACATGCCACAAGACCTGCATTGAGGAGTTGGCTGAAATTGGTGATCTGGAATTTGTGGGGCCAGATTTAATCGACGTGTACCCAGACATTACTGAAGATTGTAACCCTGATGACTTTTTCGATTTTGATGGGATATTGTTCGAAGAGTCACCGAATGATATGGGGGGCAGTGAATTATTAATGGAGGAAGAACTAGAGGAAGGAGAAATAGCAGGATGAGTAGCTCATTCTATTTTCCTTGAAACTGTGATGAGGTGTTTTGGGGGGTGCTGAACACCGTACAGGCTTATACTTGAAACCGTCGCTAATAATCATAAAGCCTTGTGTCTGAAATGAGGAATGAGTTGTAATTTGTTCCCCAATTTTGAAGTTTTCAGGTGAGCCTTTTAGAATTTTGTTCTATTTTAGTCTAAGTTCTTGTTTTCCAATTGTGAAGTTCTCTAGATATTTGATTAAATGTAAAAGAAAAAGAAAGGTAAAAATCTCCTGGTAAATTTAAGCTCCTATTCTCTTCCATATTTCCTCTGCGTCTCTTTGTCGCTGATCTTCTGCTAATTCAATACATATCGTTCTCCGATAAGTTCTTTCTTCATGCGTCTCTCTGCAGTTTTCATTTCGTTTATTTTTTACCGTCTCAACGTGAAATATTGCAAGTCAATCCAATACCTCAATTATGTAAACCATTTGAATAATCTTCTGATTTAATTCCGGTTGAGTCAAAATTTTGGGTGAATAGTCCATTCATTCTGAAATCAAGTGCTTCATTGGCAATTGTCTCTTAAATTTTTTTCCTTTGGTACATTGTTATAGGACGTGTTTCATGATAAAAGTCAAAATGTGACCTGATCATACAAACACTCTGATTTCTCTCTTTGCATATTTTATATGTGTGTTGGAGTTCACATCCCATAATATTCTGGTTATTTACTTTTTAAGGAATTATGACTTCGTCTTTATAGGTGATTTACTTGTTCATTCATACCTCAGTTATATGCCTTATATTTACATCTGTAATTGAAATTGGAATATTTATCATTTTGTTTCCAATTTTTTTTAGCTTTAAATTATTATAACTTCAGTTTTATTAGGAGAGAGATTTGATATTGAGACATCGAGATTTGTTTCCACATGGCACATTGAAGATGTCAATGAAACCGTGATTCATTTTATGGCCCACATAGTGATATATTAATCGAATCCAAGAGTTATATATTTTTCTATGTGTTGATATTCCATTGAATATGAAATTTGGTTTATGGTATAGCTATACAAAGGTTTGTAAATTTTCTCAGGTACCACCACTAGTATTTACAAATATGCAAAGTTAAAATCCCCACAAGGTTGCAATAGGAAATTTGTAATTTTGGGTACAATAGTTCAAGGATTGTCTCTACATATAAATATTGATTCTACAGTATCGACGAGGAATTTCTAATCTCTCTCTCACCTAAAAAAAATTACAACAAAAGAATTTAAGATCATAAGATGAATTTGTCAAATTCCTTCTTTTTAAGAACCAATTTTATGATCATGTTTTAATCACAGTTGACTTTGACAAACTCCCGAAAGTTCATACTGTTATAATGTGCTAGACGTGCCACATTTATTCTGTTCATCAAAAGTATTTGTTAAATTTAGAGATCATAGTATGATTTTTTTACTTGAATATAAAAAGAATTATTTTAAGGTACAAAATTTTCAAAATATTTTTCTAAGATACAATTGCATTTGCACGTATAATCAAATTCGACTATATAATGTGCATATTCAAATAAATATGTGGAAGTGTAAAATAATTTCTTCATTTTAGAGTGATGACCCCGAATATATAATGCCAATAAAAATAGATAAAATGCTAAAATGGACATAATGTTTTTTTTAGAAAAGTAATTTAGGGAAGGTTGTGCTTTAAGGAGAATAATTTTACGGACTTAAAAATATAGGACAATATATTTTAAAATATGTAAATATATGACAATATATTTTAAAATTTGTAAATGTGGCACAATCGAGCCCGAATAAACAAAACCGGGCTGAAAGTCATATTAGATTTGGGCTTATTCGGGATTAATTGACCTACATTTATAAACTTAAAATAGAATATTTTATATTTATAAATTTTAAAAACATTTGTCCTATATTTTCAAATCGGTAAAATTATTATTCTTAAAATACAATTTCTGAATTAATGTCCAAAAAAAATATTATTCCTGACATACGAGATAAGTTTGAAAATTACTAATGAAATCCTTAGAAAATAAAGTTTTTAGGTAGCTATTCACGTGAATAATTCATCTCACACACGCTATTAACCAATAAGTGGGTGGTCCTTTTTGGCGCCTAATATCTCAAATTTTCCTAACTTCATATTTTATGTTCGAGTATTACTTCATATGTATCCTATCTCAGTTAATTAGCTCAAAAGCTAAAAAATTGTTTTGCGAGAAATATCCTTAATTTCATTTTAGGAAATATCGATCGACATCGCAAAAAGATTTGAAAAGTGATAGAAACTTTATAAAAAATAGAAATTTAACACGAAATTTTAGAGATTATTATGACAAGTCATAATGCACATTAATTTAAAATTACAACATATTGATATTTTTAAATTAAACATTTTAGTAATATATAACGTAAAATAATTAATTAATATTTATACAATACAATATAAAATAGCTAAAGTAAAATTATACAATACAATTAGTAACAAAATGATAACCATTAGAGTTCAAACATGTTTATTTCTTATGTTGTTCGTCGAGTAAATTTATTGTTTAATAAGTTCGCAAGTCCTTTTCTTATGTTAAAATTTTAATTTACGTCTTTTAATATTAAATATTCAAATATTTTACGAAAAAATTTCTATTATGAAAATTTGGGCGTGATGGAGTGGTGGAATTTTATTTGCTTTAATTTCTACCGTGATTGATAGTAATGATTATTTTTTATTAAAAGCTTTAATAAATTGTTTGATTTATTTGTTATCATGTGAATTAATTGCTTTTATGATATTTGATTGACAAGTTTATAATAGCCAGAGACTAGTTCACGAGTTCGGAATCATAAAAGTTGTCCTTGTAAATGACAGGGTTATTAAAACGGCCTTGGAAAAGTTCGCAGAGCTATGACAAAGTCAAGGGTCTGATAAGGTACAGGACCGATAAGTCTTAGGTATATAATATATCGTGCTTAATGGTCAAGTATACATGGGTATAATATATGTGGGCAAAGTATATGTAACAAGTTTCTATTGATAAAATATTTATTACAATGTTTTGCATGTATCTATGGTAAAACATTAATGACAAGATATGACAAAATATATGTGGAAAAGTATATATGTCAATGTGTATTAACAAAGTTTCATTTGACAAAGTATATATGATAAAATTAAAAATATGTAAGATATATAATAATTTGCAGCTATCCATGATAAAGTGTCATTGATAAATCTATTGACAGAGTGGTGGGATTTTACAATTAGCACTACTAATTAATTTAAAGTAACACTCCTATGATCCAGATCTAGGTTTATGCATGAACTCTATCACTGTTATATATAAAAACTAGGGTGTTTTTACGTCGGTCGAAATAGTGATCGACTTGTTAATGGTCGTCCTGAATTTAATTTAGTATGTAAGTCGTCAGAAATCGACACGATCACCGTTGTTGTCTAAATTTAATATGTCTAAATTATTTTTTAAATTATTTTTTGTCATTTACCATCTTACCCTCTCTCAAACCAAATTAAAAAATAACATATTAAAATTATTTCTTCTAAACCTAAAAATCAATCCACGAACACAAAAATCAATTCCACATTTCCACCACCAATTTCAATAAAATATTAAACTCATGCTCACAAAAATCAATTCATCATCGTCCCTTTCATCCAGCCATCAATCCGGCCCAGAATTTCAATTTCATCCGGAAGCCACCACGCTCGTGCCCACAATTTCAATTTCGGCAAGCCATCACCATCGTCCCTTTCATCCAGGAGCCATCAATCGTTCCTTCCATCCAGAAGCCATCGCCATCGTTTGCCGGCTATGCCAGAATAGACATCATCATCGCTATTTCTGGTGTTACGTACAAATCGCCGGCGACGCCAAACCAGTCACCACCACCATTGTTTCTGGTGTTGCCCATAATTCACCGGAGACGACCTACTCGACCCGGCGACCTCTCTCCCTTGTCGTCCAATTTCTCTATTACTCGATCTCTCTGATCATCCATGATAGCCAAATACCTTACTCTTCATTCACAGAACAAATGTATGACGATATATAATATATTCTTTGCAATTGTTCTTGCTTCAATTTGCTTTATTTCTACTCTTGTGGTTTGGTAAAATTAATCTGATGTCTTATTATCTTGCTTCAGTTGCGCTGGCTTCAATGTGCTTTATTTTTTACTTTTGTTTTTGATTAAAAATTAATCTGATTTCGTAATATACGGGTAGATGATGAAATTTCTTACTATTGCCAGAAGTGTTCATGATTAGTTCAATTGCTGCAATCTGATTTTGTATTGCTGCAGACTTTTCTTATATTTAATTCATCATTGTTATAATTGATTTATGTCTGCTTATTATATATATAGTATATTATGTTGTGTGAGTGCGAAATGTGTGATAATGAATTATGCATGTGGCAATATTTCTTCAGCCCAATAACTAATTGGTGTTTCTCTCAATAAGCAATTAGTTGGAAACATATCAAATTTTTGATGCTATATTAGGATGACAAATCAGACATATAGCTATCTGAGCATGATTTTCAGTTTCTACAACTTGCTGAAGCGTATGAGTTACTAATATGTATGTATCCGTGTGTTGTAACTTGTAACGGAAAGTAATGGCTGAGTTATCTGTTTTGTTGTCAGTGAATAATAGTGTTTTTGTATATATATGTTTGTAAATATGTAGTAAATAACTTTGTTAAGAAGCTGCCTATCTTAATTATTTAAAATAAATATGTCACTCCAGCCATATGGCCGGCTTTAAGAAAATCTTGGGATGTTTTCTAAGAAAATGTTCTGGAAGTATAAGATCCATAGCCAGCACTCTGAAAATTGCCTCGTGTGGTGAGTGTCTTAACAAGACTAAGACTTCTACTTTTGTTTTTATTTTTGGGCTAAAGAGATTTTATGCGTCTTGGATTTGTCTGAATTTATAGTGTTTTCTTAATAACACGCCTTATTTTGTAGGAACTAAATTATACTTCAGCTCTGTTATAGGTATATAATCCTAGTGTATAGAGTGCCATAGAAATTCAACTCATATGTTGGTTTTTCTTATACTTTGCTCAAACCGTAGACTGATGCTTGACTCTTTATTTTTTTTTTTTAAATCTAAATTACATGTGGAGTACAAAATTTCAGTTAAATTGTTGTTTATATTTTGTTGGAATAATTGCTGACCTGGAGACTTGGCTGTTGTATTAGGACTTGACAACAATATTGTAGATCTTAAAATCATGAAAAGCAATATTTATTCTGCTTCTGAAACATGGTATTAGTAGGTCCACTGACTTCTCCCACTGTATATTGGATTATATGTGGTGGTTTCAGTTTAAACTTGGTAGCCAAGAGGATATAATGTAGTCTTGGATTTCTGTTGCAAAAATTAGTGGCTAAATATGTATAGAATTATGAATTTACATCCCCCATTTATTTTTTCTTACTAAATGTCTAGATTAGCATCTATTTGTAGATTGTGATTCTCCTCACGTGATATAAACTCACAATTTACCCGATGTTCAATCCTAAAGGCTAAAGCGAGTCATCTTGTAATTTGTTCAGTGGTAGATTATGAACGGAAAAATCGGTGAATTATACAGTTTACTATGGTGTGCTGTTTGTTTTTGTCTGATTTTTGTATATGAATCCACTCTTTCTGTCATCTTTTGTGAACAGTTAGGGGAAGAATTGTGGTTTACAGTCGGGGGTCAACACATACCTTTTGGTGCATCACCACATGTATAATTATGTCCAAAGTATCAGAATTGAAGAGTTTGGGATGTCTAGCCAAAGACGATAAAGAAAGGCGCTTTCGGGAGGCAACCCTATGTTTATTTAGCTTTTATTTATGTTATTTTAAGTGATTATTTCATTTTTTTTATGTTTAGAGGACAGAAGAAGATTTTAGATAAGGCGTGGACACGGCTTATTTGAAAAAGATATTGTTTAGAAGTGGCAAGATAAGGCGTGGGACACGCCTTAAAGAAATACTTCTTCTATGATTTGCATGTGTTAGCCATGTTTCCAGTTTTTTTAGAGACTGAGATTTATTTATTTATCATTTTGTTTTACGTATTATAGTTGAAGAATTTATGCTTGGTTCTGTACGTATTTGATTGTGGTGTTATTGATGAATTTACGTCGTGCCTCGATTATTCAATTTATTTGGTTCTTGATATGATATGCAAAATGCCCAATTTATGCTTGCCATTTTTCTAGGAAAAGTTCATTTTACGTCCTGTAAGTTTGACTCATTCTAAAATAAATCCTTTATGTTTTGGCTTTATCATAATTTTTAGTATTTTAATAATTTAAATGTCTTATTTGGTTACACTTTTATTTTCAGATTCAGAATTTTTTATTTAAATATTTTATTTGGTGTATTTTTCATTTATATAAATTATTCGTTTATAAGATAAATGATGTTGATTCAGGGAATTCATTACAACCAAGATATTTTACCAAATGCATTCACTTGTTCTCCATCTTATTTTGCATACAACATTTCACATCTAATTTAGTGAAATTTAATTAGCAATAAGCAACTAACGATATCATCATATGCATAAAATAAATCTTCCAAAAAACTATTTCACAATGTACATTTCTTTAAGAGAAAATGACTCTAAAATACAAAAAATTGAGGTAAGTGACTCTAAGGTACAAAATTTTTGAACAGTGACTTTAAAATACAAAAGGTGACTATTTTGCCCTTAATGTCAAATAATTATTACAATTCTGGATTGGCCCAAACCCTATTTCTTCTCACCCTAATAACCAATCTCCTCTTCTCTCTCTCATTTTCAAGATTTACTTTCTCTCTCTCTTCCTCCCCCTCCCAAATTCACGGTCTCTCTCTTTCTCCCCTCACAAAATTCCTCTCTTCCCCCCTCCCAAAATTGCAGACAGAGGCAAAGGTTTCTGCACTTGGTGGTTTTTGGAGATGGTGGGATCACTACTACACATTTGAGCTTGGAGAGCTCCACTTGGACAATCTTTTTTTCGAATAGCTCACCAAGTGGTCCCTTGGAGAGCGGTTCTATTAAAAAAAAAAAAAAGACAGCTGTTAAAAACCGTTGTCCAAGATCAAAGCTTAGACAGCGGTTCATAACCGCTGTGCAAGGGTACTTGGAGAGCGGTTTTGAACCGCTGTCCAAGGTAAAGCTTGGAGAGCGGTTCATAACCGCTCTCCAAGTGAATAAATTTTTTATTTTTTTTTGTAAAGCTTGTATTTTTTGTTTTATTTTTTTATTTTTGTAAATTTTTTTATGTACAATTCAAATATTTTATTCTTTAAATTCTCGTGTTATTTCTTTTTAATATTCGTCTTATATAATGAGATTAACACAAACTCTTATGTAAAACTTGTTCATAATATTAAATTCATATTATTACACTTACGAACTTGTATCACTATTAATTCTTATAAATTAATACCTATAATATTTAATATTCTTATAAATTAATTCAATTTTGTCTATGTATTACTTATTTAGATAGAAAAATACTATTACTTGTTTAAATAGAAAATTATTACTTGTTTAAATATAAAAGTATTACTTGTTTAGATAGAAAGATGTAACTTGTTTAAAAAAAAGTATTACTTGTTTAGATGAAAAAATATTACTTGTTTAAAGAAAAATATTACTTATTTAGATAGAAAAGTATTGTTTGTTTAAATAGAAAAATATTATTTGTTTAGATAGAAAAATATTACTTGTTTAAATAGAAAAGTATTACTTGTTTAGATAGAAAGGTATAAATTGTTTAAAGAAAAATATTACTTTGTTTAGATGAAAAAGTATTAATACTTGTTTAAAGAAAAATATTATTTATTTTGATAGAAAAGTATTACTTGTCTAGAAGGAAAAGTATTACAAATTTAAAAGAAAGGTAGTTAAAAAAAAGTACAAGTAAAAAATATAATTTTAATTTAATTTAAATTTAAATTTATATAAAAAAATTATTATATAAAAATGTGATTGAATTAATAAATAAGATAATTGAAATAAAGAATTTTAAAAAAAATTGTAAGAAAAAATGATTTTTAGAACATATAGAATTAATTTCATTAAGTAAACGCAAGAAAGCAAGTGCCCGAGCGGAATTGATCCCCGCTCAGGCGCCCAAGGTCCCGTGTTTTTAACCGCTTTCTATGTTGCATCTTGGAGAGCGGTTGTGAATATCTTGCACAGCGGTTCATAACCGCTCTCCAAGTGAATATCTTGCACAATGTTTTTTTAAATTTGTCTAGCTCCACTTTTGTTAGACAATCAGCATTGGAGAGGAAGTTATAACCGCTCTCCAAGGTCATTTTTAACAGCTCTCCAAGCCCAAATCTGTATTAGTGGATTTTGCAGTGATGGTTTTCGGAGATGGTGGAATTTTTTAGTGAAGATGGTGTTTGGTGGTGGTTTGTGCGGTGGTGGTGGGTAGATTCGACAGTTTTTGGGGCGGTGGTTGTGGGTTTTGGGGCGTTGGTTGGGGGTTGGTGGTAGGCGGCAGGGCGAGGTGCCGCAGAGGCGTTGGTTGTGCCGCGGAGGCGTGGGTTGTGCGGGGCGGCACGGTGCAGGGGGCGACGGAGAAGACGAGCGGTAAGGATTTTTTTTTTTTAAACTTAATATTTTTTTTTTGTATTTGTTTAGATCTGAGAATTTGAGTGATATATCTTTGTGTATGTGATGGGTTGCGAGACGGTGGCGGTGGGGGCTACGGCGATGCAGAATTAGGGTTTCTGTTTTGATATTTTTGTAATTTTATGTTTTTTTTTTTTGGAGATTTGCCTAATTTGTAATTAGGGTTTTTATAAATTTTTTGTAATTTTTCGCAGATTAGGAGGTATTTTATTAGGATATATGCATATTACGGTGTAATTTTTTTTATTAGGATTTAATTGAGGCAGAGCTGAGCTACTACATGTTCGGTAACAAACAAACAAAATACAAGTAGGACTCAATTGTTCTGCTCTTAAATCTTCCATAACCGCTCTAGCTCAAATAAAAGTTTGACTGATCACAAAAAACCAAAACCTGCTTCTTGAGCAGTGTATAAGCACTTCTTCAAAGCCTCATCTCACGTTTAGTTTCTAAAGAGCAATAGTTATAGGTTTCCATCCGGAGTGCGCATGCTTGATCCAAAGCTTTTTCGAAATAATCACGTCCAAGACTCGAAGGATCTCTCCCAAAGAAAAAGTATCCAAAATACTCCCCCCTATCACTCAAAAACAAAATAGGACCTCCTTCAAGTTGTTTCAACTCATTAGATTCCATCTTCTTGATGGCCTTCTCTATTGTAGGTATATTCTTTCCCAAGGTTGCTCAATGTTCAGCAGTTAACCTTATTCCTGCAAATTGAGCCCAAATTATTATGCTTTGCTTAGTGAATTTACACTACAAAAACATTATAATTCTATAGAACAGCAACTATACAATAACCTGTTAACCAAAACAATGGATGTAATAGCAAGGGCGTTGGAACACTTTCTCTTGTCAAAAGATAGAAAAATGACATTTAGGGAAAAAAATGGAATGAACCACTGTACTGCTGCAAATCATGCTTGAACAAAGGTTAGCAATATATAGAGTGCAGTTTCAAATAAGTGTTGTGCACGTTATCATTCCACTGCAATCTAAAGCATGCATGGACCAAGATAGAAGCATGAATCACATACCATAACCAATTAACCATATCATTTCCTCTGTCCACTAAGTAAAATGGAAACCAGGAAATTGTTAACAAGTTCTAGGTAGAAATATTCAACAAAAAATTCACTTAACAATTAATAAGTTAATTATGATGTTGTTACTCCCTTCGTCCCAAAGTTATTTTTTTCCCAAACTTGAGTAGTTTACTTTAATTCGCAAAAAATCACTTTACAATTAGATCACAATTTAAAAGACACTTTCATGAAGAATCTTCAACAAAAAGCTCATAGCAATTGTTAACAGCACAACTATACCAATCATAAATCAAAACGGCAACTTTAGTTCTAGTACTTATCCCAATTCACATCAATAAGCAGTAAAACTAAGTCAAGGATGAAACAAATTAATATATTCCAAAATTGGTTTCAAACTTTTGGAAAACAAATTTATGTGTTCAGAAATTCATTCCCAGCAACATACATTGAGACAATCATATGATAACAGGCAGGTGGCTTCTGGATGCTCCTCCAGAATTTTAAAATAAAAAACGACAAGATCTAATACAATAACAATAGACAATTATTATCCATAAGCTCACATATTTACTCCATTTTTACATTAATAAAATTTCAAGAAAAACAAAAGCAGAATCATTAACTCAGTATTATTTATTAAAACGAAGAAGAAGAGATTTCACACCTTTCCCTTTAAGAATTTAAGTGGCAACTTAAAAATATAAATCAAGTCAAAAGTTGTTGCTGCTCTTCTTGATTCTGTAAAAGTTATGAATTGCACAGGAATTTAAACTACTGAAAGTCTGAAATAGAATCAACCATAGCCATGCCACAATTTAATCACAAAATTAATTCAAATATTGCTTATTCAAATCGAATATTGAAAAACTGATTTCTAGCAAAACTGAAGTGCAAAAATCAATAGTATCCTCATTTTTTCCAATTACCCGAGTTAGCAAAACTGTAAAAACCAACGCATCGCTGTGAAATTTAAAAGCCTCCGACAGAGAGACCGAGATAGAAGACGAGGGAGAGTGTGCGAGACTGAGAGCGAGAAAGACCGACAACGAGGAAGGGGCGGCGACGCCATATCTGAAATCTGCAGCTGCGTGGATGGGTTGATGAAGGGGAAGGGGAAGGGGCGATGGGAAAGAAACTAAATGAACTACGAATTGAATTATTGTAACCTAGAGAATTAATGGTTTTAAATTAAAATAGATTTTTTTATAAATTAAATAAGGATAAATTAGTAAATTTATAATTACACTTTTTAAATTATTAAATTTATTATAGCAGTACCACGGTACGACACAATTCGATATATAGTACAATGCAGTACGATGATCAGTACGACACACAGTACAACAAGTTGGAAGTCATTAAATTTAAGCCTTTGAATTTTAAATCTAGTGGCTCAAATTAACTGACTATTGTCAGTCAGTACGACACCTGACTGACGTAAGAAATACCCTAAAAACTATCAATGTTATGCACAAAAACTTTCACTGTTTTAAAATATAAAATATTTTTTAAACAGTGATTGTTTTTTTGTATAACAATGATAGATTTTATGCATAACTGTGAGAGTTTTTGTACATAACAGTGATACTAAAAAATCCGAGTTCACATTGAACTCGGGTTCACACAAGTTTTTATCATTAATTTGTAGATTAACTTGAAAATATACAATATACTTTTATTTAGTAATGAAAAATAAGAAATCAACTGATTGAATATCATAAGAATTACTAGCTTTGGCCTTCTAGTTATGCTATTAAATCACGATAATAATATTTTTATAAATAATAATTATAGTTTGTTTTTAAAAATAAACCGCGATACTTTTTTTTTTTCAATATTATAATTTATTCACGATATTTCTCGATTTTCTTCTAATTTTATATAATAATTGAACATATAGCTATATCGATATCAACATTTTACAATATTTTGCTATATTTCCCCGTTACACAGAAGAAGAATTTTTTTTTAGGGTGGATTACTAATAACTACATTTTCCCTAGTGATATTACTAATAACTACATTTACTATTCTACACTTTACTACAAACTACAAACTACCATTCATACCCCTTTCACACCCCCATTAACGTGAAATCACCCCCCAACTGTAATTATACCCTACCCAAGGTAATTGTCCCATCCCACTTTTCTCATTTTCCCTTTATTCTCACCCCCTCATTTCTGCAGAAAGGTTCCCCCCCCATTTGAAAAACGAAGACCATCCGCAATTTTCAGATTCTGAGTTATGAAAAGGTAATCGATTTTTTCATGGAATATAGGAGTGTTCTTCCTGATTTCACACACTTGTTGCAAAAGGAAAACGATTAACTCACTTGTTCTTGCTAGATTTTTCGTTTTTTTTTTTGTGTGCATGTAGCTATATATAGATTGTTCTTCTTGATCTTGATCTTGTTCTTGTCCTTAAACTGGTTAAACTTTAAATTTTTTTAGAAAAATCGATTCATGCTCCTCCTTTTTTTTATTGAAACAAATTTTTTGTTACCTTCTAAATTGTGCACACCATATGTTTGTGAAAATGCTTGAATAAACTTAAAATGTCATTTTTCTGAACAATATCTTTGTTATTTGTTAGGAACTCTCAAAACCACCAAATGGAAGATTCAAAAGTGGTAGAACGAGGGAAAAAGAAGATTTATAAACGTAAAAGGAAGCATGAAGTTGTTGGAGGTTGAAATTTTTTTTATTTTTGGGGTTAATGCTCAAATAACTTGGTTTTTTGACATTTTTATTTGTTAAACTAATATTCTATTATATGTGTGTGTTTTGAAGGGTCTCTTTTTCGTTCAACAAGAAAACGGAAGGATAAAGGTATGATTTTGTCTTTTGTTGTTCATAAACATGAAGATGTTCATGAAAAATCTATTTTTTTTTTTTTTTTTTTTTTTGGAAGTGTTGTCAGAAAAATCAAATGAAACTTTTAGGATTAATTAGTCTATGTGTATGTTTTGAAGGTTCTGGTGTTCAGTCCAGAAGGGTGCGAAGAGATGAAGGTATGACTATGAACTTTGATGTTCAATATATGTCTGTGTTCAGTAATTTTTTGTCTATTTTTGTGTATTTGCAGTTTGAACTATTGTTCAAACAATTGTTGTTCAGAAACGGGGCGAGTGATTTATTTGAGTGTTTTTTGTTCAGAAAGTGTGATCAACTGTGGTTCAGCAATTTTTTTCCTAGAAAAAGATTTAGTTTGTTTAGTTTGTGTCTGTTTGGTCTTTGAATTGTTGTTCAGAAATTATAAAAACAAACAAAAAACCTGAACATGTTCAGTTTAATATCTGCACAAAATACCATATATTTATGCACAAAAACTGAACATATTCAGAAAAAAACCGAACATGTTCAGGAAAAAACCGAACATGTTCAGGAAAAAACTGAACATGTTCAGAAAAAGCTGAATATGTTCAAACAATTGTTGTTCAGAAACGGGGTGAGTGATTTATTTGAGTGTTTTTTGTTCAGAAAGTGTGATCAACAGTGGTTCATCAATTTTTTTCCTAGAAAAAGGTTTAGTTTGTTTAATTTGTGTCTGTTTGGTCTTTGAACTGTTGTTCAGATTTTATATGTGTGTTTTTTGTACTGTGAGTTGTTGTTCAGAAACTTTTTGAGCATTTTCAGATCCGATCTATCACAAGCAGCGCATGATCTGGGATGGGCCGACATATCCAATGGTAGAAATATTAAGTTGTGGTAGCTATGTCGAATATGACACACGATTTGAGCGACGAATATGCCGAAAGTCGGTGATGTGTGGCGGAGTGCGCTGAGGAGAGAATGATTGTAATTTTGGGATTAAATCCCTAAGCAGACACAATTTCAGACTAATATTTTTGTGGTTGATATTATTGTGTATATTTTATGGTTAGAAACCTCTCTTATCAAATATTTTGTAGTCTTTTTTTCCTTTTTACTGCACATGAGTTGTAAAATGCTATTGAATTTGTGGACAAGTAAAAAAAATATGTGATAACAAACTGAGAAGCAAAAATACATAAGCTGAACAAGAGCAAATATAAAAACTGAACATGTAAAAATTAAACTAAAAGATGCAACTTGTTTACACTGAATCGTGTAATTATTAATATGGAAAAAATAGTTGCACGTTTCAATATAAACAAGTTACATTTTTTAATATAACAAGTTGTATGTTTCTAAAATGTATTATGAATGCACGGTGATCTAAATGCACATGAGACCTACCCATAAATGATATGTGGTTGTAGTTTTATAAGTATAAGTGGATTATAAAATTATCGAACCCAGGAATGTGGCCCGTTTTATGTGTGGACAAATCACATTCGGAAAGTGTTTGAAATTTAAATTAAGCAATGACTAACAATTTGTATTTCAAGAATGAGAAGGTGTGTTTGTATTTATTGTGCGTACTGTAATCAAGTGTAATAGAGTTAGAAAAAAATTCAATCATATTAAAGCCCGCATTACTATTCATTATTATCCTAATCAGTAGGATTGACATACCTAAAAATAGTTTTGTAAATACCAAAGAAGTAATTTGGTAAATAAATTAAAGGAAATATGGCATATTTGCATCTTAATTTGTTTCTAACTTTTACTTCATACACTTTAATTCCTGATCTATCAGTTTATTTTATCAACATCCCATATCTTTATCTTTTCTTTTTACTGCATTTTCATTTTCTTTCGCCCTGTTCAACTCCATTATTGTTTAAATATCGAGATAATTAATTGCTTGTTATAAAATTGTCGGAGTTGTATTTTAACATATACGTAAAATTATGTTTGAAATAGCCCAGTGTTGTACAATTTTATTAAATTAACTGATATATAAGTAATTGGAAATTAATAATAGTTAAAAATTGTACGGTATCCGCCTAACATTAAACTTGTGTTTTCATAATTGAACCGACGATCAATACTAAACATCGATTGGCGGTTCAATCGATTAGTCCAGTTGGTCGGTCGGTCTAACCGTTAAAAAAAATTATGTATTTCTTAAAAAATATTACCTATTTTATATTAAAAAATAAAATAAATATGCATTTTATAAAATTTAAGATTATAACTTATAAATTTCATATTGAAATAAATAAATTTTTAAATACTAAAGTTTAAAACAGCGATAATAGAAATTATAATCAAATTTAAAATAAATAAATAATAACAAAAAATAGATTTTAATTTTTTTTTCCAATTTTACCAGGTTTTTGCAGTTCTAATAGATATTTTTTGTTCAGCCATACAAACAATATTTTGGGAGTAATAAGACCGAATTCATGGTTGGATCTCAATTCTAGTTCAATCCAGTTCTGACAAAACACAACATTAAATTAACCGTACAACTTGGAACATGATTTGGTAGAATTAATGTGTAATGCCTTGTGAAAATGAATCTCTACTCTCTATTTAAAGGAGCATGAATTATTAATTCACATCATAATTAATTAAACAATCATGGAAACTAAACAAAACTCTATCATCACTACTCTATTCTCATTTCTTGTGTTTTTTCTCATCATTATTAATTTTAGCAACTGCTTCCTCGGAATTTCACCGGAGTAGCTTCCCGCCGGGATTCTTATTTGGAGCTGCCTCAGCGGCCTATCAAGTATATTATATATAGTATTATTTTTTATCTTGTAATAATTAACCTACTATTTTTCTTGTATGTAAATTACTCCTCAAATATAATTTTACCTATTCATAAAATTTAAGCTTCGTTCATTTATTTCATGAGTATACATATTGGGTTTAAATTTGCAAATATAAGAAAATTGTTGTGATATTTTGATGTATAAATTATGTTTTAATTTTTATTCAATAATAGTAAGATAATTTTCTTTTTGGTATTAAAGTTTCGTACAGCTTTATAATCATACATGTGGTTTGTTTGTTTGTTTTTTTTTTTTTTTTTTTTTTTTGTACTAGTGTGAGGGTGCTGCTTTCGAAGATGGAAAAGGACCAAGTATATGGGACAATTTTACCCATCAATTTCCAGGTAAAAAAATATAGAAATGTTGTGTAAATGATGTGATTCAAATTAAGTTTATTTTACCCTGTCAAAAAAAATAAATTATTTTGTTTTTTGCTGCTATATATGTTACATATATACCGTGGAGAAAAAAAAAGATACTCGAAATAAATAGAGAATATATGATCGATTTGATCAGTTTTTATCAGTTGGTCATATAATTGGAGTATAATAATTTCTTTCCTATGGTTATATTAATTATAGCGTAGAGTAAAATAAACTATTTCCACTGCTTAAATGTTCTGGATTTTTTAATAGGAGAAAAAAAAGATTTTTTGATCATATAGGAGAAAAAAAGATTTTTTAAATGTTTTAATTTTGCCTCATAATTATCTCTATCGTCCAATTTTGATCCTATTTTCACAAAAAATAGAAAATTTTATCATTTTTTTCAATCATGCACAAGTCAAATTTGTTAGATTAAAATTGAGGGTTTTTAGACTCGTAAATTAACATAGACGTTAACTATTAAACAAAAACTCATTTTTAAAGAATTAGAAAAAGAACAAGAAACTTCCTCTTAAGTTGTGGAAAAAATAAAATTTTATTTAACCTATTTCATTCCCACGCTAACTACAAGCTTAGAAACCTTCAATTTTAACCGATCGTGAAAAAAGCATTTAATGAAAAAATGACAAAATTTTTTCTATTTTTTTAAATAAAATGGGGCCAAAATGGACAGTTGAGATAATTATGTGACCAAAATTAAATTTTTAAATTTTTTTAGGACAAAAAATGAATTACAATAAAGTTATGGGACCAATTTATTTTTTCTCCAACTAATATTAATAAAAATGTACGAAAATAAAAGTTTAAAACAAAAATATAAACCAATACGCATACTTATATAATCAAAATTTTAAATATAATTACATGACATTAAACAATAACATTTCTCTTCGACTCTTCATGATTTGGAAGTATTGCGCGCATGATAATTTTTTTACTAACTTTCTAAGAAATATTTTTCCAATGTATAAAACCAAATAATTATTAATTCAAAATTTTGTCTCCAATTTAGTTAAGTAGTGAACTCTAGATGAGTTGTATTTTTGAAAATACTCTTCCTACTGTAGTTGTGACAATGAGTAAGATGAGTGATGAATTAACAAGCAAATAAACAAATGAGAATATAAAATATGATTTTTATTATAAAAACCATCTTTTAAGTAAGACCTCCTATTTCAGTAACCTTATAATTTTTATTATAGCAACAATCTTTTGAGTAAGACCTTCCATTCCAGTAACCGTAGAGAAATTTTCATTTAAACTCATGTCAATAATAAAATTTTCACTGTCAAGTTTAAGTACAACAACTTAGTTTTATTGAAACATATATATGCGATTAAATATTTTTTTATACTATATAAATGTAATATTACTAAAAATACTCTGAAAATTTTCAAAATCTCGGCCAGTGCCCCCTGTACTCTTTTCTCGCTCCATCCTTGTCCACTGCTTAAATGTTCTGGGAAATAAATCATTAAGTGAGAAATTATTTGAATATGTATCAGGAAAAATTCCGGATAGGAGCAATGGAGACGTGGCCAACGACTTCTACCATCGATATAAGGTTATTTAAAAAAAAAATATGTTTTATATGATTATTTTTTGATGAAATTTATTCATATTATGAAATTAATACTATTATATAAATAAATTAATAGCATACTATTTACTAATTAATATCATTACATTTATAAATTATTACCATAACAAATTATTTAGTCATAATCATGTTGACCTACTTCATTGTTTTAGGTTTCACAAATTATTAGTGACTAATAAAAATTAAAATTTGAATGCTATTACGATTTTTATTTTTATTTTTTATTTTTTGACAGGAATGCTATTACGATTTTTATGTTGCATTAATGTTGACAATTCTGCAAATCTATAAATATTAATTTTCTTTTTAAAATTTATTTCTCCTGAAAAAAAAAAGACAAAGTCTTGTATGCACAAATTGCACCGATCAACACAATTATATTTTAAAATGTGCAACTTATTTTTTTTTAAATGTTCGATTTATTTATATTGTAATGTTCAACTTGTTCAGTGTAAAATAAGTTGAACGTTAAAAAAAAAACATGTGCACGATGGACCTAGTGCATAGGGGATCTACTCGACAAAAAAATAGTCAAAAAAATTCGGCAATTTCTATGAAGAGAAAATATACATTTTCATGCTGTCCCTCTAATATAAGGTAGTTATTTTCCCGAAAATAATACTAATAAGTTAGTTTGATTATAGAATTTTCATTAATCTTAAACTTTCCATTTAGTCAAGTACTTACTCTACTTGAGTAACACTATTGTCCACTAGGCGCGACGACTAAGGTGGTGTTTTAGATTTTTATTGGATTACTAAAAATATTTTATTTTTTTGAAAAAATTGTGTCTTATCAACCTAAAAATTAGTAATTGTAATTATTTCCAAATGATTTGAAAACAAGCACTAACTAATCTACAATAATTACTTTGCATGACAATTAGCCATTTATACAAGTTTTTGTCATCTTTAATATGCATGATGTTTAGTTTAATTTAACTTGACTGGAAGATGTAATGTTATTATAGTATGTAGGAGTTGATACCTTTAGAATGTCCATATATTGGCCACGAATATTACCAGGTAAGAAAATAATATTTACATATCATCCCACTAAATATGTTAGTGACAAAAATAAGTTAAGTGCGTAGTACTTATATACTAAGTTTTAAATTAAAAATTAGACACACTTGCATGAGACAATCTCACAATAAGACGGATCATAATTTGAACATGACGTTTTAATAATTTGAAAGGAGTGGGTGTTAATTTGTGTTAGATATGATAAGATCACTGTATAATAAAAGTGAGGGTTAATGACATAAAAACTTTGGCAAAATAATTAAATCTAGCGATAGAATAGTGAAAAAATCAAGTACTTGTTATCAGGTGGAAAGCTAAGTGGTGGGGTGAACAAAGAAGGAATTGCCTTTTACAACAATGTCTTCAATGAGCTCCTTGCTAATGGTAACCATATTAATTTTAGACCCTTAAACAATTTCTTCATATCTATAATTTGAATTTTTGATTATATATTTTGTAACCTTTATATAATAAACAGGTATAATTCCCTTTGTAACACTATTTCATTGGGACGTTCCTCAAGCACTCGAGGACGAATATAGAAGTTTTCTAAGTCCTCTCATTATGTGAGTGAACATTACAAGATGTTGTTAGAAAAACAAATTAAAGTATATATGATACATATACCCTGCAATCTGAACAAAATATTTATTAAAAACAAGTGACATACTTTAATGTTGTTGCAGAGATGATTTTAGAGATTTCGCTGATTTGTGTTTCAATGAATTTGGTGATCGTGTTAAGCATTGATGGAGGTATTCATGCACCCGGAAGATGCTCTAATAGGTCCATTTGCTCTCAAGGGAACTCCGCAACCGAGCCTTATATTGTTGCTCATAATCTACTTCTTAGCCATGCAGCCGCTGTTACATTATACAAAGAAAAATACCAGGTTAATTATTATTTTTCTTTAGTTAAAATGTATTGTGTTCATGCTGATGTATGCATGATTGTAGATGTGAATCAAAATGGATTTTTTTTTTTTTTTATAAGTAAAAATCTTTTATTAAAAAGAATGGGGACAACAGTGGTCCCTTTACAAAAGAATGAAAGCAGCAGCATGCACTGCATATTGAGACAGCTTACAGAAGCCTTTAACAATCGAGAATTTTCCAGGAAGAATCACGAAAGCAAATAAGCGAAAACAATAAAAGGACGCCCAACTAGGTGAAGTAAAGGGAGAGGAACGCGAACAAATGTAAAGATCAAATTACAAAAGTTAAATAAATTAATTAATAAAACTATTTCAGTTCAATTCGTAATAGAGTGATAAGAACGATAACTATAGTTTTGTAAGCCTCCGATAAAAGTAACAACTTTTTCAGGGAATCAACCATTTCAAAAACGGAATGGACCTAAGAAAGCATATCTATTCATCTATACTACTTTTCATTTTCAATTATATTCCATTTTTTTAGATTTCTAACACATTAATCTAAAATTATGATGGTTTGTTGATTTTTTAAAAATATTTCACATGTCATTTTATATTATAGAACACAAAATAAAACATCAAATATGAAACAGATGGTATCGGCCCCTAAAACAGATCTAATACGCAGCTGCTTGTGAATTTCCATTTGCATAAAAATTGGCTGCCACTTTTCATTTCATTTCCTTTAATCACTTGGTCCAATCCCATTGGTCAACTTTGTGGCTGACATACGCAAATTAATCAGCCGCTCAAATATTCATTGTTCTTGGGCTCAAATAATGGGCCGAAACTTGAGTGAATGGTCAGCCATTTTTTTTTTCCTCGATTTTATTTCTAAGATTAACTTCACAAAATAATTTCGATTAATTTATTTAAACATCTTTGCAATTTGTTACAGGTTGCTCAAAAGGGAGAAATAGGCATAACATTAATAAGTAACTGGTTTGTACCGTATTCAAACAATAGACATGATGTTAAAGCAGCACAACGGGTTCTTGATTTCATGTATGGATGGTAAGTCTAATTTTAAATTAATGCACTAATTTTTATTTGTTGATTGTTATTTTTTTTTATTCACATTTCGATCTTTTTTTTTTTTTTATTCAGGTTTATGGATCCTATAGTTTATGGAAATTATCCTAAAATAATGCAATTACTCGTGGGAAATCGACTGCCAAAGTTTACTAAAAAACAGAGTGAAATGCTGAAAGGGTCCTTTGATTTTTTGGGATTAAATTATTATACTGGAAATTATGCTGCTCATGTTGTTCTATCTTGCCATAATCATAATTATAAAAGCAGCTCGACAGACAACATGGCTCGTCTTTCAAGTATGGTTCTATATATTTATCTATTTATATTACATAATTATATGAACATGATGAAAATATACACATGATATATGGGCAAATTTCAGAAGTTGACAAGATATTGTTTTAGAACAATTAAAATTAGATTGATTGATCCATCATTTTATATCTCTTTGGCAGGTTATAGGAATGGAGTACCAATCGGTGAAGCAGTAAGTTGTCATCAAGAAATTCTTAACTTTAATTTTAAGAATCCAATTTATTGGGTATATATATTTAATTTAACTTTGAGTTTATAATATATATTCAGTCTGGATCGAGCAACTTTTATGTGTATCCCGACGGACTTTATGATCTCCTAGTCTATACCAAGGACAAATACAAAAGTCCTAAGATCTATATTACAGAAAATGGTATGCTAATTAAATGTTCCAATATAATTTATAATATATAAACTTACAAACTTAGCTATTTAAATTTTGTGTTTTTTTTTAATTTCAATCTATAGGTACGCCTAATCGCAATAATGGTACCATCGAACACAATGTTAAAGATCCACAAAGAATTGATTTCTTTAATCGTCATCTCCAAGCTGTTCGAAAAGCAATTGGGTATATATATCTTACTTTATATTTAAAGATGGTGTATAAAAGATGGTGTGTACATGTGCATTCATGTGTATCGCGCATTTTAAAATCATTTAATTTATCATATTGAAATGTGCAACTCGTTTACACTGATATGTGCAATTATTTCTCTTTATTAATAATTGCACTGTTCAGTATAACAAGTTGCATAGTTCTAAAATGCATTATGAATCACGGTACACTTGGATGCATAAAAACTTAGCCTTTCAGATAATAATTCATCTGAAATGAGATGCGAGATACTTATTTTTAAGGGTATTAGTATATAATATTGTTATTTGTGATGACAGGAAAAATGTAAATATGAAGGGTTACATTGCATGGTCATTTTGGGATGTCTTTGAATGGGATTCTGGCTACACTATTGGGTTTGGATTTTACGATATTGATCGCAAGAATGGGCTTAAACGAATTCCCAAACAATCTGCTATTTGGTTTAAAACATTACTCAATAGTAAGTAATTAAGGAGGTCTTGAGCATTGACCACACTATAAAATATATCTATATATAGATGATGTATGCAAACACTTCTCATATTCTAAAACTTTGAGAAGACAACTTAAAAAATAAGTGTTTTTGTATTCTTCATTGTGGAGTTTGCAAACAAACTCTATATTTAGTTTCAAATATTCCTATGTATGCTGTTTGATTTATGATGTGATATATTGATGGATGTTATTTATTAAATCACATTCAAAACTTGTTACACTTATATATGGTTATTGTGACTTTGTGATCGTGTTTCTAAATAAGCAAATTTTATTGCTCATATGCACACTTGTTTTTCTTTTAGCTAGCTCCCTTAACCTGTTAATTGGATTCAGAATTTCTTTTTAAGCGAATAATTCTTCATTTATTTTAAAGTAGAGTTTGATCAATTTTATACATATAAATTAATGTGTTTGTAAAAAGTCAATTAATGTTTAATTCGATATATATTATCAGTTGAAAGTGGATTATTTAAATTGAAAATTATTATAAGCATTTTAATTAGGGTACAGCTACCCACAACCAAAAATTGCTAAATACACCCACTTTTTTTTTTTAACAAAAATAACCTTAATGAAAAATAATATTATACCCTTTATAATAAAAATAAAAATATTAAGTTTACTAAACTCACCCACTTTTCTTAACCCCACTGAAAAAACAAAAAAAAAAAAAAAAAAAAAAAAAAGCGCTATCTTGTTCAAGGATTTAAAACAGTGCAGAAAATAGTTGAGGTAGAAAGAATATAAATTATTTATGATCACAAAATTTCCTCTAATCTTGTTCTTTCATATAAACTCTTATATTATCCATTACCATAGCATCATGAACAATCTATTCTAAGCAAATTTAGCAACCTCAGTATCTTTCTACATCAAACTTCACAACATGGACATTACCTCCATATCATCATTTGCGGCAGAAAAGTAAAGTTAAAGCAAGTTAATCAAGATCAAAATTTTCCATATCAAGCAAAAGTGGCAAATTATTATTCTTTTCAATGTTCATCAGAACAACAAAACAAAAAAAGAAGTCACTAAAATGAGCTCTTATTAGTTATTAGTAATAAACAAACAGAGACTGCACAAAATTTGAACCCAAACAATTAAAATGACCAAAATGTAAGTGAAATACACGCAACCTTTTTCCTCACACACCACAATCTCTCAAAATTATGACCACACGCTAATTTTTTCTTTCTCAAACTTCACATACATCGCAGAAACAGCAACCACAAAATAAAATATAAAAGAAATATGAAAACCAGAAAATTGATGTTTGGAAAATCTTTTTCCCTCAATTTTTCGTCTAACTAAAAACTTGTGATGACATTTGTGAGGTTACCTTGGTGGAGGTGGGGGAAGGATTGACGGTTTGAGTAGAGATAAAGCCAGTGTCGACGGACGAATCAAACCCAATTTCTTTTAAAAATTTCCCTTACTCAGTCCGAACTGAAAATCAATCGCCGCAGAATAGAAACACCCAATTGAGTTGTGGGGTGGGGGTTTGTCGATTATGTTTTTTTTTTTCAATCCAAAAATTGTAAATTAATTTGGTGGGTGTGTTTATTTCGTACATGGGATGGGACTAAATATAGTATTAAGGTTATAGTTATATGTTTTAAGGGTGTACTAAGGAAAATTAAAGAATAAGTAAAATATGTGATGAGTTAATTTAATAATTAATGTACTTAGTAATTTTGTGGGTGCGAGTAACTGCGTCGTTTTAATTATTTTTGGAGAATTTTATATTGAACAAGACACTTTGGCCCATACCACTTTTTTTTCTCCTTTCGATTTTTTAGGAATATACTGAGAATAAATTTGCTAGTATCCAATTTTTTTGTTTACGTCATTCATGTCTTTCAAAGTTTCAATATTTAAATTAATCCAATTAGTTAAAGAGTTCAAATTGATAAGTAACATCTAAACACATCTTGAACCTAAATTCTTAAGTAATTAATGGATTATATTAAACATGTAGTTTTTAATTTTTTTAAATTAAATTGTTGAAATTAATAATTTATGGAAATTTAAACTATCAAAGTCATCAAAGTAAGAAAGAAAGTGAGTGAACAAGAGAGAAAAGGAAAAAAGTTTGTCTTGATTTAGCTAAGCAATAAAACTCACAATGTTGCTACAACTGTCTCTACGTATTAATAATGATTGCGACCAAATGGATTTAAGCTGAATTTGTCATAATCCCATCTTATCACGTTTAATTCTTGCTCTTCTTAATTAAGGCAGCGTTTCGTATTTTTGGTTTAAATGATCTCATCACGTTTAATCCCATTTTGTCACGTTTAACTCTTGCTCACCAACTATATCAAAACCTTGAAAATGACTAAAAATGAAATAAAATATAAATTAGAAAATTACTAATGATTCTTGTAAAATTGTATTACGACAATATATTGATTACGAGATTCATCTAGTTTGTACAAACACAATAATTTGGCTAATCGTTTTGTTAGGACGGACAAATCTTTTCCACGCTTTTATTTTTGAGTCGGTTCTCCAACTATTTTGAATGATCTTCTCACAGTAGTTGAGAATAAAAAAAAAATTAAAAAATATATAAATTACGCTCATTTAATTTAGATGATTGATCAGTAGCATATTATTCAAGTATGAAGCGGCTTTCTCAGCTGTAACGAGCTCACGTGATTCGGATTCCCAACTTACTGTCTAACGTCGATCTAACTAGCTAGCAAAACCTATGGAAGTGTAATTCATAAATAAATTTATTTGTATTGTCATTTTTAAATTATAAATATAATTGTCTAAAAAAATGTAAATTGCCTAAAAAAATTATTTAGAAAATTATTTATATAGGTAATTTGTTTGTCTACGAAAATTATAAATGTGTAGACAGTTTGTTTATAGGTAATTTGTTTGCTTAGAAAATTATATTTGTAGATAATTTTTTCATAGATTATTCTAAAAACTAATAGGTAAGTTATAAGAAATCCTCACTTTTTAAGGATTAATTTTTTTTTTTCAAAATATTTTTGTAGTCATTTAAAAATTTGTAGTCAGGTTTTCATTTTCTTATAATGTGAAAAGAATCTGATGCGAACAAGGGTTTTAGGCTCAAGAATACATGCAATTGGGCTAGGCGAGCGAGGCTTGAGGTCAGGCCCAAGCCCAATAGTGGGAAACAACCGCTTGACATATTCAAGAAAATATATTGTCCCAGTTTTGATTCTTACAAGATTGTCCCACTTTTTACAAACGATATTGTCCCATATTTCACAAGATACAATAAGATACGCAAGATTACGCAAGATGCGCAAGAAACTCAAGATTTACTGTTTTTTCCTTTATTTTTCAGTTATTTTATTTTATTTTAGGATATCTTTTAGATTTAGTTAGATTTAGTTTTTTTTCTTTATAAATAGGTTATGTACGTTTTTTGAGAAAAAATCAATGAATAAAATTAACTTTTCTTTGGCATCTTTGTTAAAAATCAATCGTTTTCCTGCTGGCCTGAGCCAGGGCGTCGATTTTATCGTGTTTTCTATTCGTTCTCCTGCTAGCCTGCGCTAGGGTGACTAGACTAAATCTAAAAGATATCTTAAAATAAAATAAAATAAAATAATTGAAAAATAAAGGAAAAACCAGTAAATCTTGAGTTTCTTGCCCATCTTGCGTATCTTATTGTATCTTGTGAAATATGAGACAATATCGTTGATAAAAGTGAGACAATCTTGCAAGAATTAAAACTGGGACAATATTTTTTCTTGAATATGTCAAGCGGTTGTTTCCCACTATTGGGCCTGAGCCTGACCTCAAGCCTCGCTCGCCTAGCCCAATTGCACGTATTCTTGGGCCCAAAACCCCTGTTCACATCAGAATCCAAGAGCATGTAAAAATCTAACTGATATTGCATTTTTTAGTTATAAAAAATCTTTATCTTCAAACAAAAAATGTAGCTAATACAATTTCATCTCACACTAATGTTGAAAAATATTGAAAAATTCTGATGTTGAAAAATTTATCTCACAATAATACAATTTTTTTCACACAGAATCGGCTCATAGTAGAATTTATCAAAAAATAATAACTAAATCTTCGCTCCACTGAATCTGAATATTCAAGTTAATACCATAGTCATCACAGTCCACCGGCCATCTTTATGGCGTCTAATTTTCCAATTAATACTATAATTATGTACAATTTATATTCAAGTATTACATTGACTTAATTATGTATTCAACTTTAGATAGCCCCAAACTAATAGTTTGGCTCTCATGAGAGGACTTAGATGAGTCTGATACGAAACCTAACCAAAACTCAACCAAAGAAGTAATACTTTTTCTTTTTTTGGGAGAAATACCAAAGTACTTTGGTAAATAAACATTTTACGAAAAAAACAAAATTTATGAGTACAAATTGGACTTAACCCTTAATTAATGTCTTGTACGTAATTATGATCTCTAGTTGTATTTAAAGGAGCATGAAATATCAATTCACATTATAATTAATTTAACAATCATGGAAACTAAAAAAGACTCTCCATTCTCAATATTTGTTGTGCTTTTTTCATCATTATTAATTTTAGCAAGTACTGCTTCATCGGAATTTTATCGGAGTAGCTTCCCGTCGGGATTCTTGTTTGGAGCTGCCTCAGCGGCTTATCAAGTATATATATCTATATAAGATATTTTTCATCTTATACTTATCTTACTAATTTTTTCATCTTAATTACATTATTTGTATCTAATCATACATGTTTTTTTTTTTTTTTTTTTTTTGTGTGTGTACAAGATTGAGGGTGCTGCATTTGAAGGTGGGAAAGGACCGAGTATATGGGACAATTTTACTCATCAATTTCCGGGTCTCTCTCTTTCTCTCCAATTTTTTTGAAACAATTATAAGAAAGAGTAACGATTATGTGAATCAAGTCTATATATGAACACTAATAATGCGTATAAATAATAGTGCGTATAAATAATAGTGATAAAAAAATAGAGTTCAACGTAAACTTATCAACTTGGGTTCATACATATTTTTGTCTATAAAAAAAGAAATACCAATATTGATGATTTTCCTAGTAATACATAAAGTTTGTGTTTTAGATGCTTGTTTATTTGAGTGCTATGTTAGTATAAATGCACGATGGAGAAATGAAAAATAAGATATTCTAAATTAATAGAAAATAATGATCGATTTTATCTGTTTAATTCTATTATCATCCAGCCATGTTATTATGCTTATATTATTGTGTGTAGTAAAATAAAATATTCACTGTATGTCATTTGAATTTGTAACAGAAAAAATTGATGATAGGAGCAACGGAGACGTGGCCAATGACTTCTATCATCGATATAAGGTTTACAAAGATACTCCACTTCTATTTTATATGCATAATTTGTCGTGAATACTCAATGACAAAAACTTACGTCACTTAAGTTCACCGTGACCTCAATTCTTTTAATATTATTGTTATATATAAAAATTCTTGCTGTTATGTATAAAAAGACTCAATTACCCTTACTTAGGGGCGGTGAGATTTATACCATTTTTTCATAAGAAAAAAGGAATTTCTACCCATTTCATAAAAAATGAGTTTTCTACCCAATTTTAACATAAAAAGACTCAATTACCCTTAAGTTAAATATATCCATATTTTTAAAAAAATGTTTGTCTCACTTGATATAATTTTACCTCGCTGGATATAATTTTTCCTATCGAGACAATATTTTAAATTTGAATACTATCTCGATAGATATAAAATTTGTCTCGCTAGGTATAATTTTCCCCATCGAGACAGTATTCAAAGTATGAATATTTGAATATTGTCTCGATATATATAAATTTTGTCTCGCTTGATATAATTCTTCCCTACCGAGATAGTGTTTAAAGTATGAATATTTGAATATTGTCTCGATATATATAAATTTCGTTTCGCTGGATATAATTCTTCCCTCTCGAGATAGCGTTTAAAGTATAAAAAAATGTTTGTCTCGTTGGATATACTTTTTTCTATCGAGACAATATTCAAAGTTTGAATACTATCTCGCATATCCATACTTTAAATACTATTTCGATAGGAAAGAATTATATCCAGCGAGACAAAATTTATATATATCGAGATAATATTCAAATATTTGTACTTTGAATACTCTCTCGATGGGGAGAATTATACCCAGCGAGACAAATTTTATATCTATCGAGATATTATTCAAACTTTGCATATTGTCTCGATGTGAATAATTATATCCAGTGAGACAAATATTTTTTATATCTTCATGCATGAAAATTATTGAAATACATGATTAAGAAATGAAGTTAAAAAGAAAAAATAAATTACTAAAGTTACTTACCATAATTTTGAAAAGAGATGATGAAGAGAGTAGGATGAAGAGAGTAGATAGAATCAATATGTATCATAAGTGATGTAAGTGAGAAATGAATAATAAAAAAGAAAGATGAATATATTTGATTTAAGGGTAATTGAGTCTTTTTATGTCAAAATTTGGTAGAAAACTCATTTTTTTATGAAGTGGATAGAAATCTTATTTTCTTATGAAAATTGGGTAAAAATACTCATTTCCCAAATAATTAATATTTAAAAAATACTCTGTATTTTTAATTAAACAGTGAAAATTTTTGTGCATAACAGTGATTGTTTTTATACATAACAGTGATAGAGTTCATGTATAGACCTAGTTTATAGGAGTATTACTCATAATTAATACTACATCCGTCCTACAGAAATTTGCATAGTTATTATTTGGTTTGAGTTTTAACGAGAGAGTTTTTTATTAGTATTTGAAATAATAAAGTAATTTTAAGAAGACGGTATGATAGAGAAAGGGTATGACTATCATACCCCATCTTAAAAGTTATTTTATCATTTTATTTATTAATAAATAATAAAAAGGTAAATGTTCAAATTTCTGTGGAGCAGAGGGAGTACATCTTTCGAATTTCGAAGCAAGAGTTCAACTCTTTATTCATTAATGAGCTAAGAAAATATATTTGTTCCTACCCAATTATTAAGAAATTATTGCAGCACGAATTAATTTTCTGTCTAACTTAAATGAATATACTGGAGTATCTACTATTGGTTATAAATTTTAAAAAGTAGAAAATATTAAAACAAGATCCTAAGTCTCAAATATATTATATGGATCAACACTTCCTTGTTTTAGGGCAGACAGTAAAGAAAAAGAAAATATTTCTAATACCATTATTAGTCGAAAACATTATGTTATTCTGCTATGCAAAAAATATTACTTTTATTTTTTAAAACTATATGTCGTGAGTTGGTATGCTGTGAAACTTGTTCACCGTTAAATTGATTTTTTTTTTACAGACATACTCTTTAGTAATATAAGTCACACCCCTTAATAATATAAGTCACACCCTTCAGTTATCACCACAACACTTTTTGCTATAATATAAGTCACACCCTTCACTTTTATGAATAATACTCTTTATAGTAAAATGTCACACCCTTTACAATAAAAAGTCACACTCTTTAGTAATATAAGTCACACTCCTGAACCAGTTTCACCGTAAAATTGGTTCACACTATACTTTGCCATATGTCTTTAGTCTTCTGATGGAAAATAACCAAAAGTTTCCTCAGAAACTTCTATAAGAGTTGAGTCTCCCATGAATCAAGTCTATACTATGAATTTTAATTATTTGACTCATTTTATTCATTCTAACATATTTTTCTAATTCACTAAACGTGACATTTAGACCATGTTTATCCATGCCCACCACAACCATAACTAAATAATAAACAATTCATTTCTCTCTCATCCACATACACATTTTACTCTACAACCCAAATTCATCTTTTTTCATTGTTTATCCATGTTCACCCACAACCACAACAACTCTTTAATAAATTATTTCTTTTATAACTTAACAATTAAATTTATAATTATTTTTCATTATATTTAATATATTTAAAAAATACATAATTATTTGATATTAAAAAAATCATAATTATAATAAGAAAATTACAATACAGTTAAAATAAATTACCACATCCAATAACAAAATTTAAAATTACAAGAATTGAAATACAAAAGAAAATAAATAAATCTTGGTTTTAAATTTTAAATTTTAGAATAGGAATAAAAAATTTAAAATTGGGATGATTTGGATCCATGTAGAAAATGATAAAAATTAATTTGACACAAGTCAAGAAGAAAAATGAGAGTGTTTGAAATTATGATCCAAAATATATCAATATTGGTCTCTATTTATAAAGAATTTTATTTCATGAATTTTGGTGTTATTTTTATTTTTTTGTTTAAATAAATAAATTGAAATTTAAAATTATATAGGTAAAATATACTGGACCAATTAGATTACGCTATGTGTCATGAAATGAATGGAGCATATTTGGGCAAATGTTGGACGTCCATGTTCATGTGATGACCAAGGTCATCAAATATTAATGAATTTTGAATTTTTTTTTCTTCTTTCTTGTCGCATGTGGATGACCAGGGCATGTATCAGCCCGATAAACATGGTCTTATCATACTCTGAATAAGTTTAAATATGCTTATAAATTAAAAATAAAATTTTTAGCATGAACCAGGTCTATACAGATTTTTATTATTCTATAAAGAGAATATATACATTTCACACTTCCTCTAATATAAGTTAGTTTGATTACGCAATTTTGAATTATTTTAATTCTTCAACTGAACTAATTATATGTTTCACTAAAACAATTAATATATACCTTCACTAATTAAACTACTAATGATACATTTAAAAAATACACATCACTTTGCATTGTGCAACTAGTCATGCACACAAGTTTTGTACTACTCAACTGATAATGCTATTTAATTCAATATAATTTGACAGGAGGATGTGAAGTTATTGAAATACATAGGATTTGATACTTTCAGAATGTCAATATCTTGGCCACGAATATTACCTGGTAAGATCATAATATTTTACGTATCATCCAAGTAAATATGTGAGTGAAAGATTATAAATAAGTTTTGCAATATTATTCTGAGTTTCGAATTATTATAATTGTCCAATTTGGATTTTCTTCTTATTTTATTTTATTTTTAAATTTTATTAGTGAACGGTAGCTTGTAGTCGAACATTAAGTTTCCAGTCGATATGATCAGACCAGAGCACTATATAGTGTATAATTTTTTTTTTATCATCCCAAATTCAGCAGCAAGGAGTGACATGATAGATTGATGAAGAGCACTAGAAGATGCAATAAGAATGATGTCATCTACATATAGAAGAATGTAAGCCATGTCATTTCCTTTTCAATAAATAAATAACGAATGATCAGATTTACTGTGTGAGAAGCCAATAGTGAAGACAAAATTAGCAAACCGTTGATACCAGGAACGAGGGGCCTGCTTTAAGCCATATAAGGATTTTTTTAACAAGCACACATAATCGGGATGAACATGATCCCTGAATCCCAGCGGCTGATGCATATAAACGGTATCATAACTAATTTTATTTTAAGAAAACTTCCATATTATTGGGTATATATATTTAATTTAACTTTGAGTTTATATATACTATATATTTTCAGTCCGGATTGAGCGGCTTCTATGTGTATCCCAAAGGACTTTATGATCTCCTAGTCTATACCAAGGAGAAATACAACAGTCCAAAGATTTATATTACAGAAAATGGTATGCTAATTAAATGTTTCAATATAATTTAGTATTATTATTATTATTATTATTATTATTATTATTATTATGTATACACGAATTTGATCATATGCCCGCGGATGGGCACAAACTTATATGTCCACCGCTTATGTGGCGCGCCACATATGCAAGATCCCCACCATCATTTAATTAGTTTCTTTAATTAATTCAATCTTCTCATTTATATATATTTCATACTTTACCCAATTTTATTAATTATATTAAAAAAAAATTACCCGACCAGGAATCAACGGGACCCGAACTCGAACCCGGCCCGAGTGGTTCATGGTTCACCCGGCCCGAATGGTTCATGGTTTAGGGTTCATGCAAAAATTACGCGACCCGGACCCAACCAACCCGAACCCGAACCCGAGTGGTTCATGTTCACCCGGCCCGAATGGTTCTTGGTTTATGGTTCATAGTTTAGGGGTCAGGTTTATATAATTAATTAGAAGATTGAATTAATTAAATAAATTAATTAAATGATGGTGAGACCTTGATCAAAACGGCGCACCACATAAGCGGTGGACATTTAAGTTTGTGTCCACCTGCGGGCATATGATCAAAACCGTATGTATATATACACTTACAAACTTAGCTGTTTAAATTTTATGATTTCCTTATTTTATTTTTAGGTACGCCCAACAGCAATAATGGTACTATCGAACAAATTATTAAAGACCCCCAAAGAATTGATTTCTATATTCGACATCTTCAAGCTGTTCAAAAAGCAATTGGGTATGTAATGGAATTTTATTTTCAATAATTCACTAGAAATGAAATGAAAGAGTGATGCAGAGAGAAGCGTGAACTACAACGAACAACCTTCTCAATCTCCGTTGATTCCCATGGAATACCGGCAATGAGGAAAAGACGAAAAACTCTCTCGAATTCTTTAATTTCTTAATTCATAAACAACTTAACTGAATAATACATTTACAGGACTGACTCTTAAATAAGAAAACACTAATACTAATTACGAAAACATAATAAATGCTAATAAATTAAATTAATTACATTAATGATTAATTTCTTAATTAAATCATAATTATAATTATTTAAGATCGTCTTCGCGATCTCATCTCCATCAAAGAGATACTAATTTTTAAATGTATTGTTATTCGTGCTGACAGAAAAAATGTAAATGTGAAGGGTTTCATGGCATGGTCATTGTGGGATGTTTTTGAATGGAATTCTGGCTACACTGTTGGACTCGGGCTTTACTATGTGGATCGTCATAACGGGCTTAAACGGATTCCTAAACAATCCGCGATTTGGTTTAAAAAGTCACTTAAGAAATAAATTAATGAGATCTTAAGCATGAACTAGAATAAAATTACTCAATAGTAAGTAATTAGATAATGAGACCATTTTGTACAGTGTACAAACATATTGAGGGTACTTCTTATACCCAATTATTCATAATAATGAAACTTTTTTCCTGATAACAAAAAAAAAAAAAAAGATCTTGAGCATTTGACTACAATAATGAAATGTTAGTAATTAAATTACACACAAAATTTGTTGCTCGTGCACTTATTTTTGTGTATGTATATTGTTTGGTTTTCTTTTACCTCAACTGTTATAGATATCCTGTTGGTTGTTTTGATGAGTGGCTTTCTGATTTTCTAAATTGGGTTAAGAATTTTGTATATGCGGAATAATTCTTCATTTTATTTAGATTTAGTTGCATTATATATATGTTAAATGGATTTTCATTAATTTTGAAAAATTATATTTTTAACCGTGATTTTATTAGAACTAACGTGTTAATATATACACACAATTATAGAAATATAAATTTATACAAATACATATTTACATATAATGTGGGTCCCAATTTGACTCCGTCGAGCTGTCATCGCTAGCTAAACAACACGATTCTTTCTTTTTTTGGCTCGAGTGTAGAGATATAATATATTATTTTATTATTATTAATTAGTGTGAAAAATATTTTATTATGAGCCCGCTTAGTACGACTAAGAAATGATAATGATAATGTGTATCATTGAGGGATCAATCATTAGGGTTATTGATTGCATTGTTTTTGCTTGGTTACAACATCAACAATTAGTATTATGTGAGGTGAGTTGAGTAGGTGAGGACAATCAATTGCTTATTTATATTCTCATTACCAATATATCAAATTTATTAAGCAACATCAATATAAATAATTCTCATTACCCATTTTCATTACCCCCAAACAAGCGGTCCTATATGTATTATTGAATAGTATTGTGCATAAAAATATGTAATATGATCAATGTTGTGATTTGTAGTACGTGATAATATAAATTTTGGAATATATAAGTGTGGATAGTGAGCTGTCTATATGTGAATCCACAAAATGGATAGCAAGCCCATTTTTTTAGCATTATATATATATATATTTTTGATATGAAGATCACGAGTGGTCATCTTATGAAGTCAAATACTTAATTAGACAGCCACATAAGCATTCACTTAATTATTTTCTTAATTAAAGATCTTTTATAAAATATAATAATATCAGCTGTTTCCATTTATTTTTGGGATATCATCTTCCCATCCAAATTAAGTACAAAAATCACGGAGGCCCATATCTCTAAATAATTTACATTCTCTTTCCCTCTCTTCAAATATCGAATTAATAATTTAATATTCATCATCATCAGTAGCTAGTCCAGGCTCATTCAATTGAATTTAAGAATAATTGGGAGAGAGGGGTATCATCTTTTGGATATCATCTCTGTATTTTTTGTCGTGCAATTTGTTTTCTCCAATGTTGGGAGAGAACATTGAATAATAATTGAATACAGGATCAATAATTAATTTAATTATATTAAAAAAAAATTAAAAATACAGATTTCTGAAATATTATTTTTTCAGCCCGAATCCAACCCTACCCGAACTCCGTCTGAGTGGTTCATGGTTCACCCGGCCCGAATAGTTCATGGTTAGGGTTTAGATTTTTTTACCCAGCCCTAACCCAACCCGACCTGAACCTGGTCCGAGTGGTTCATGGTTCACCCGGCCCGAATGGTTCATGATTTAAGATTTAGGGCATAAGGTTTAGGGTTCATGGTGCACACAAGCATCACTCTTTATTTAATTACAATTTATAGGTAATGTAGTCAAGTCACAGGAATCCAGAAATTTATCAGAAGCTATGGTGCTTGTTCTTATTAATCAAATTATGAGTTCAGTAATGTTTCTCGATTAATATTGTATTGCAAGCTGCACTTAATAAATTTGTCTTGATAGGTTTTTTTTTTTTTTTTAAATGCTTTTATAATAGACGCGATAATCAAGGGAAGCTGCATATCTGTTTTTAACTAATATAAATGATCTCCATATCAAAACTATATATATATATATGCGCATATTAAATGGGGTCCAGAAGCCATGTGCTGTGAAAATTTTCTATTATCTATTGATCGAATTTAGAGGGTTTTCAACTACTTTAAAAATTACTACTAGCCCGACAACACATTTTGTCCCATTACTAGTGGCTTTTTCTCCGACTACTAGCTAGAATTTGTGTTTATGTAATAGTAGAAAAACAACACTTAAAATAAAGAATTCTTTTTTGGCCACTTAATAACATATCTTAGATGTATCAGTAACACATCGTTTATATAATAATTTAAAAAAAAAATTATATTTGTATTTATGTGATTAATATAAAAAAAGTCATTTTTATATTCATATAATTAATAATACAAAATAGGAGTAACACATAGTTGTGCTCAATTAGATTCCAACGTGCAATCAACTAGTTTAATGAAAAAGTCAAACCATCAAACTATAGCATTAAATTAAGAGTAGTTTCAGGTAGAACTTGTTCATCGTAAAATTAATTTCTATATTTATAAATTTAATCATTCAGTTAACACAATAAATATTTTTTATAATGATCTAAGTCATACCTTTCAATTTCAATATTAATGAATACTATTCCCATGAATCAGATCTGCACATAAATTTTATCATTGTTATACATAAAAAAAAACTTAAATGGTGATAATTTTTGTGCATAACAGTGATAATTTTTATACATAACAGTAATATTTTTTAAAAAAATCACTAAGAACTCGAATTCACACAAACTTTTTCACTACTAATATCTATACTCTTTATTACCACAAATAATAATCTCTATGTAGTAATAAATTATATACTTTCAATTATCAAAATTAATATCAATTAATAATATAAATCATACCCCCAATTAACCCGTTTCGCGAGTTCTCATATGTGCATCCATGGCAATCTTATGCCCTCAAAATAGCAAACAATATTCGAATCAATTCGATTTACTATAATTTTATTTACACCGCTGGCTCTATCTTTTAATCACGTATTAAACGGGCAACGACACATGGGATAATTAATTTTGAGGACAAAAAATATTGCAACTTAGTTTATTGCCAGCTCTACACTTCGTGCTCATATACTTTTTTAATGAGGTTTTGTTGACTGCAATCCACGATATGATTATATATCTATATATAACTGGATACGAATCAGGTCAGATACGGTATACTTCCCCAGTCCCAGATCAGTTTTTTACACACGTTTTTTGCGAATGAATTTTGTATTAGTAATTAAAGTGATAAAGCGACTTTTAAGGAGAGGTATGATAGAAGAACACTTTATCTATCATACCACTCCTTAAAAGTTAATTTATCATTTCAATTACTAATACAAAACTCGCTCGCAAAAACGCGTGTAAAAGTCAACTGTGAAAACTGATTTGGGACAGAGATAGTAATTGTTGTGAGTATACAATTTTAATAAGTGTGGGTCTTCTATTCACACCGTACATTCTATAATATATTTTAAAAAATTGTAATTTATTGTCCTAAAATTTGCAACATTTTACATTAAAATGTGTTCGAATAAGTTTAAATTGGGCTGAAATTTTACAAGATTGATCTAAATTTACAGATTTTAAAAGCATAATATTCTGATGGTCCCGTTTTGAAAACCCATTTGCACGTCAAGGAAGCAAAACGCTTTAATTAAAGATATAAAAACAAAAGAAGGGCGATTGATTCAATTTTTTTTGCTTTTTTAAGCTCATGTGTGTGTTATGCTTTATAAACGAATGCATATGACAAGTAATAACATAAAAAAATCAAAGAACACACAATTTTATAGTGGTTCTAACAACTCGCCCCTACATCCAATACCAACTAAACCAACTTAACCAACATCATAGACGATGTTTATTCAATTCAAATGGGATTATCACCCTCATTGAATTCCCTTCGGGATTTAGATGTTTACAGTTCACACTCAAATGTTGGGACTTATCACCCTCACGAATTGCCGAATAATTTCTTTTGTTTAATTCACACTTTAACCTACAAACTTAACCTACCAACAGGTTTGGGTATAAGGTTGTTTGGTTTTTTCGAGATTTTTCCCTTACATTTGTTTAGCCTCAATGCTATAAAAAATTAAAATATTTGTTTAGGAAGAACTTTTGGATATATGTGTGTATTTCTTTGCTCAAGACTTGAATGGAGTTGCTTGAATATTTGGCTTTTAATTTCACTTTTGCGTAACCTCCATCTTCTTTATTTTTGAAGATAAACAATGTATTTATTGTGGATTTGAATATTACCATATTCAAATCCATACTAAATTCCAATTTTCTTTTTTCCTTTTTTAATTAATACATCCATATATGTTGTTATCTTTTATTTTATTCTTTGTGGATCCGATCAACTCCATTGCTTCCGAAATTTATCAGAAAAACTGACCAGAGTGCTTGTTCTTATTAAATCAAATTTCATGAGTTCAATAATCACTTCTCGATATTGTATTATATCGATTCGCTTAATTTTTATTTGTCTTGATTTCATTTTTTTTTTTTTTTCAATACTTTTATAATCAGACGCGATAATCAAGATAAGCAAACCATATCTGCTCCCAACTAATATAAATGATCTCCAACGCTATATCCTTATATATCTTGATCGGCCTTCGTCATGTTAAATGGGATCTCGATCATCTTCAATTTTCTGTGAAAACTTGTTCTTCCTATTCCCTCAACTTGTTATCGAATTTTGTAATTTTTCCCATAATTAATCAAAACTAAAATATCCCAACAATTTCCCCCTTTTGATAATGATGCCAAAACTTTAAAATATATGCACTTTTAATGTATCAGAATCGGGTTTGATTTAAAAATTTCGCTCAGTGGTCACTTTGAAAAAGTTGTGAACGTTTGAACTCCCTCGCCTCGATACCAATTGATGGTATTTCGTAAATCCACATTGAAAAAAAATACCTTTTGAACAACATACTTTATACTAATTGATGGTCCTGCTTTTGAAAAACCCATTTGCGTGAAGGAATAAAAACGTTTTGATTTTATATTCATATAAAAACATAAATAAAGTGATTCAATTTTTTTTTTTTTTTAATTAATTGTTTATGCTTTATAAACGAATTATATGACAAGTAATAACATAAAGCAAATTTTTTATAAAGTGGTTCTTCAACTCGTCCCTACATCCACTTTCCCTTCATATATTAACTAAACCAACTTAACCAATTTGATCATTCGCCGATAGATGTTTTAATTATCACCCTTTGCCGAAAAAAGATGTTTACCGAAGTTCACACTCAAAACTTATCACCCTCACGGATTGCCGACCCTCCCTTTCGGGATTGCTAGATGTTTAAAAAAATCACACTAACCTACAAACTTAACCTACCAACCGGTTTTTATAAGGTTGTTTGGTTTCTATGAGATTTTCCTTACATTTGTTTAAATAATAATGCTATGTTGGAAAAAATTATATAGGATATAGCATTTGTTATAGATTAATAGAACAATTTGGATATATAAATATTTATTCCGTGTTCTTGAATGGAGTTGCTTGAATATTTGGCTTTTAATTTCATTTCCATCTTGGCAAGATAGTTATGAATGAAATTATAAACAATATTACGAAGTAATATTCAAATACATACTAATAATCTTTTACATTTTTCTTTTATCTTTTAATCACGTTTTAAACGGGCAACGATCCATATATGTTGTTATCTTCTTATTGATCACCGCTTTTTATCCGAAATAAGTTTTCGATTCGTCACATCTTCCAATGCTCAAGAGATTTTAAAATCAGGTTCATGTTGAATCAATCGCACGAAATCATATTCATTATATTTCATTTTTCATCGGAATACGAATCAGGTTTTCGGTTTACATCCCCATCCCAGCCGATTTCACTTATCGATTTTTATTTGCCTACGATTTCATTTTACTTTTCATCGGCTCGATTTCGATATCGACAATTTTAAAACATAAGTTATGATCAGATTAAAAATCTAAGAAAAATTAAAAGGTCGGTTATTTATCATTTCAATTACTAATCGCCATAAATCGGGCTTGTTACAAAAATCGCTAAAAAATCGCAATCGCGAAAACCGCTTTGCGGTCGGGCCTACGCCAATTAGTCGAACTCATCCTTCTCATCTGATCTTGATCGGCCTTCGTTCACACCTCGTCGATCTCGATCATCTTCGGCTCGATTTTAAAAAATTCCCCCTCAACTTGTTCTTTTTCCGTTCAAATTTGTTATTTTTATTAAAATAGCTTCAAAAACACAAGTTGATAATGTTTTGGCATAATTAATCAAAACTAAAATATCCCAACATATTCTATATTCACAAGTCCGTAAATTTGTAAATGTAAGAATATTGTGCAACTCAGGTGACATTTCAGCCCAATTTGGGCTTATTCCGATTTGATTGTCCTACATTTATATATTTTAAAACATATAATGTTATATTATAAATTTTAAAATGAGGCACACTTGTATGAGACGGTCTCACGATGAGACGGAATATAGTTTGAGCATTGACGCCTTAACACTTTGGAGGGGTGGGTGTTGATTTGTGTAGTTTGTACCCGTCTTATGTATGAGACCGTCTCATATGAGTTTTTTTTTTAAATATATTATCCTATATTTCTAAGCCAGTATAAGTTATTGTCTTTAAAACACAGCCCTATATTATTGGCTTAAAAAAACATATTTCCCAAATTAAATATCCTAAAAACTAATTCATTTGATTTTTCATACATTTAAAATAAAATTTTTTTTTTTATTTTATTCTTTTGGAGTATTCTATTTTAAGAAAGTGCTTTAAGCGTGAAAAACATCGTGTCTGTGTGTTAACAATTGTAAAATTAATTACTACTAGCCAACAACACATTTGGCTCCAATTCCATACATATCACCTTTTCCACTTCAATTTTCTTTTAGAAGATTCTTTTTGAGAAGAGAATATGTGGACAATTAATTTGCTCATATCCAGTGAGCGTAAAATATAAACAAAAAAATACTGAAGAAATTATATTCCAATTAACATATTATGTAATTCAACCATGTCTAAAATATATGACTTAATTAATAAATAACTTAATACATATATATATATATATATATATTAACAAATTTATTTATCTCTCGTGGCTCGTAGAACATTAGAGAGTCTCTTAGCTTTAATTTAGAATCAACTATTTGCATTATTTTAATATCGTGAGATCCCGGTTCAAAAAAAGAAAAAAAATATCGTGTGATCGTACGACCACGTTGTCGAGTGATTTGTCATTCGATTTTATAATACTCAATAATAATTAATTAATTAAATCCAAATTTAATTACATTCGCTCTAGCTATATATAATGCATGAGATCGAATGATAATTAGATGAAGTAAGCATTGTAGCCATGGCTATTAATTGTTTTGTGGTGTTTGTGATAATTTTGTCATCAATATTAATTTCAGCAGCTCATTCTGCATCTTCATTCAATAGGAGTAGCTTCCCACCTGGTTTTATTTTTGGAGCTGCTTCGGCTGCCTATCAAGTATTTAATTATATTTTCAAAATATTATTTGTTCATTAAACCCATTTTGGATTTCCTATCTTTAATTCATTCATTTAATTTAATTGACCTACAGATTGAGGGAGGTGCGTCTGAAGGAGGGAGAGGACCAAGTGTATGGGATACTTTCACCCACAAATTTCCAGGTCTTTAATTATACTCTTTTATAAATTATAATAAGCGACTCTCATATTTCGGTAATATAGAATTACTGCTATGACTTATAAGAGAATCTTCAAATTGATGCATCAAAATCAGTACTATTTAAATAATCACTTTGGCAAAGTGCAATTGTTTAAATAGTAAGAGCACTACATATTCAGATCAGTAGCTTCGGTTCGAGATTTCGAGTTATTGTTGAAAAAAAGAAGAAGATTAAACTACCTATTCAGATCATTAGCTCCGTTGGAATTTTAAAATTTAGCAGCTCTTACCCAATAGAAAATTTCGTCTCTTTTTGGATGAAATCTTGGATCCGTCCCTAATGTTGAGGATGAATGTGTTTTTCCTTTTTTTTTTTCCTAATTTGCAATAGTATTTAGGGCCTTAAAGATTGACCAACAAATAAATTAATTAGCATATTAAAAATGTAGAGACTACTAGACCCAAAAATAGACCTTGAGTATGATGTTCTTATGAATTAACATAAAATATTTTGAGAAATCATTTCCATTTCTTTACTATAAAATGGCAGAAAAAATCACTGACCGAAGCAATGGGGACGTGGCCGACGACTTTTACCATCGATATAAGGTATTTTGATAGCTAATTGAGATTATTATTTTTTATTTTGGGGTGTACATCACTTAATTAATCTATGATGCATGGCTAATTGAAATTTTTGAATAATAGATTGTGGAATACTTTATGAATACTTGGGTATGCGAATTACGCATGAGATACACACTCGATACACCATGTGGCATATACCAATTAAAAATATTAATAATTATTTTAAGTACTGTATCGAACACAACTAATCAATTTGTTAGACACAAATAGAATATACATGGGGTCATATTTATAAAATTAAAATTTTTTTTTTTGCCCGTGAAATAAATTTATTTATATTAAACTAACCTAAATTAACATTAGCCCAAAACAATAAAAAATATATTGACTTTCTCTATTTCTCGTACGGTCACACCACTGTCAAAGTGCTCGTTGTTCACATGTTTTATTATAATATTCCACTTGTTTTGATTTTATATTTGTTTAGAAGTTAAAAAAATTACATGGGTTATAGAGACACATATTTAAAAAAAAAATTGTGGAAATATTTATATGTACAAAAAAAATATAAAACAATTTAAAAAAATTATAGTCGTACTCCAAACGTATCTTACCCAATATTTTAAAATATATATATATATATATCCTAGTACTTGTACCATATCGTATCTGTATTGTTGTACCCGTGTAACAACTTAGTAATTAATTGAGGTAAAATGAGACAAACAATTTTTTTTTTATTATTAATTTGAATATATCTTGTTAACCGTTTGATGCAAATTTAATTTGGCAGGAGGATGTGAAATTGATGAAGTTTTTAGGATTGGATACTTTTAGGATGTCCATTTCTTGGTCTCGTATATTACCTCGTAAGTTTAAATTGTCCTTTATAATTTTCACTGGGAAATTAAAGTTCTGATTCCTTATTTCTCTGTATCGTGTCTTAATATAATGTTTCAGCTATATGTGCGTCATTATTATATACTCCTATATTACTCTCTCTTATTATATTTATCTTTCTAGAAAATTATTTTGACCTATAATAATTGTCATTTCACTAATTTAAAAGAATAAAATATCATATTCTAATTTTGTCATTCTACTTGCTATTTATATAGTGTGCAATCATGTAGATAAATATTGGGGCTAAAAAGGCCACATTACTTATATATTTAATGTTATGTAATAATTATTTTAATTTGTGTAAAATATTTTTAAATGACAAATAAAATGAGTTGGAGAAAGTTTGATAAATAGAGACATGGAATTAAAATGCAATTAGAAAATACAAGTAAATAGTGTATTACTACTTCTCAAAAAATAAATAAATAAACCCATAAATCGTTTCCCTTTCTTTAATTTTTTTTTTAAACATAGACTCATCGTTGAAAATTCAACAAAATTAATTATTGAAAATATATTTTGACTACACAGATGGAAAGCTAAGTGGCGGGGTGAACAAAGAAGGAATTGCCTTTTACAACAATGTCTTCAATGAGCTACTTGCTAATGGTGAATAAATTAAAAATCTTGCCTTTTTATTAAATAAAATAAAAAAAAAGTATTTTAATCATGCGATAAATGTTCAGGTATTATCCCATTTGTTACCCTATTTCATTGGGACCTTCCCCAAGCACTAGAGGATGAGTATAAAGGTTTTCTAAGTCCTCTTGTCATGTGAGTGAACTTTACAATATTATTTTGATACACCAAATAAATATTTTTCAAGATGTACATTAGTTAATTTTGTAACATTTCATATATTATGGCAATTGCAGAGACGACTTTAGAGATTTTGCTGACCTTTGCTTTAAAGAATTTGGCGATCGTATTAAATATTGGGTCACAGTTAATGAGCCAATTAGTTACGTTAATGGCGGATATGATGGAGGTATTGTTGGGACTTTTGCACCAGGAAGATGCTCCAATAGGACCATTTGTGCTCAAGGGAATTCCTCAACTGAGCCTTATATTGTTGCTCATCATTTGCTTATTAGTCACGCAAAAATCGTCAAATTATACAGAGAGAAATATAAGGTGAAATATTTTTTATTTTGTGTTATGATACAAAACAACTCATAAATGATTTTTTTTTTTAAATAAATAAAGTTTGACCCTTAAATATATTTGGTATGTTTTAGGGAGTTCAAAAGGGAGAAATTGGGATAGTGCTAGTGAGTCATTGGTTCGTACCATACTCGAATAGCAAACTTGATGCTAAAGCAGCACAACGTGCTCTTGATTTCATTTATGGATGGTAGCCAAAAACCTAGTGTCTATTTTATCGTTTTCAGCTTGAATCTATGATTAATCAATGGGGATTTAAATTAAATTCGCCCCATAATTTTCCACATTTATTAAAATGATCTCATAATTATTAATATTTTTAATTTAGTCTCATATGTATTCAATTTATTCCAATTTAGTCTCAAATCGCACGAGATAGATCAATAACACCCAAAACGTCGTCGTTTTAATCGCGAAAATTAGGGGCGCGTGATCGACACGCGACTAAAACGACGTCGTTTTGGGTGTTTTGGTCGATCTCCTACGGTCTGAGACTAAATTGGAACAAATTGATTACATTACTAAATTGAAAAGGTTAATAATTACGGGACTATTTCAATAAAGTTGAAAAATTATGAGACGAATTTAGTTTAAATCTCTTAATCAATGATAATCGTATTTCATATATGTTGTGTTTTTTTGTTAATTAGGTTTATTGATCCTATTGTTTATGGAAGATATCCAAGAAGCATGAGATCCATTGTGGGCGACCGATTGCCAAAATTTACCAATGAGCAGAAAATATTATTAAAGGGATCTTATGATTTTTTGGGACTAAATTATTATACTGGAAATTATGCGGCCCATGTTTTAACTCGTACTCAAAATACCACCAGCACAACAGATAGCATGGCCCGTCTGTCATGTAAGTTCTCTCAATTTTAAGAATTCTAGTCATTATATAGACATATATATTATATATATCGTTTATTTATTGAGTAGGTTTTTTATGTACGTCAATTTTACTATGAAATGCAGCAATTGGGGAAAAAAAATGCTATTTTAAGTCGTAACTTAGGGATGTCGTGTTTTAAGGGCAATAATTTTTACGGGCTTGAAACGTATGATAATATGATTTAAAATCTGTAAATATAGGATAATATGTTTTAAAATCTATAAATGTAGATTGTAGAACAATCGAGTTCGAATAAGCTCAAATCGAGTTGAAATATCACACAAATTGTATGATTCACTAATACACATTTGACTTGGACAATCATGGAAAAAAATAACGAGAGAAGCGGTTATAACCGCTCTCCAAGAATAAATGAAAAATCCAAGCTTGTGCAAACCGATAAAAAACCGTTGTCCAAGAAATCGCATTTGGGAAAGGAAAAACCGCATTGCAAAGTCAATTGGAGAGCGGTTTTCAACCGTTGTCCAAGATATACACTACACTTGACAACGGTTTTTTAACCGCTCTCCAACACTTTTTTTTTTAAAATAAAAAAAATCGATTTTAACTTTTTAATTCTCAAGATCTCATATATATAAGCCACACCAAGTCTCCCAATTAATTGAGGTAATTATTTGCCTCCCATGGGGGACCGAACACGGACCTTGGGTCCCCGAATGATCAATTCCGCCGAAAGACTAAATTTTCTTTGCGTTTTTAATGAAATTAATTCTATATGTCCTAGAATTAGTTTTTTTACATTTTTTTTTTAAAATTCTTTATTTCAATTATCTTATTTATTAATTCAATCACACTTTTTTATATAATAATAATTTTTTTATATAAATTTAAATTAAATTATATTAAAATTATATTTTTACTTGTTTTTTTTTTTTTAAAAAAAGTACACTACGTACCTTTCTTTTTAAACTTGTAATATTTTTCCTTCTAAACAAGTAATATACTTTTTTTTTTTTTTATCTTAAAAAGTAATATTTTTCTTTAAACAAGTAATATTTTTTCTTCTAAACAAGTAATATATATATTTCTTTAAACAAGTTATACCTTTCTATTTAAACAAGCTAGTAATACTTTTCTATTTAAACAAGTATTCTTTTCTTTAAACAAGTAATACTTTTTCATCTAAACAAGTAATAATTTCTCTTTATTTATTTAATGAAATTAATTCTATATGTTCTAAAAAATCGTTTTTTTCTTACAATTTTTTTTTTAAATTCTTTATTTCAATTATCTTATTTATTAATTCAATCACATTTTTATATAATAATTTTTTTTATATAAATTTAAATTAAATTATATTAAAATTATATTTTTTACTTGTACTTTTTTTTAAAAAAGTACTACCTTTCTTTTAAACTTGCAATAATTTTCCTTCTAAACAAGTAATACTTTTCTATCTAAATAAGTAATATTTTACTTTAAACAAGTAATACATTTTCATCTAAACAAGTAATACTTTTTTTTAAACAAGTTATACCTTTCTATCTAAACAAGTAATACTTTTCTATTTAAACAAGTAATATTATGAACAAATTTTACATAAGAGTTTGTGTTAATCTCATTATATACGACGAATATTAAAAAGAAATAACACGAGAATTTAAAGAATAAAATATTTGAACTGTACCTAAAAAGAATTTACAAATTAAAACAAAAAAAACAAAACAGAAAATAAAAGCTTTACAAAAAAAAATTAATTCACTTGGAGAAGCGGTTTATGAACAAACCGCCTTCCAATTATTTTGATCTTTTATTAACCAAATCGTCCACCACCCACTTTGATTTGGACATGGTTTTTTAACCTTTTTTTTTTTTAATAGAACCGCTCTCCAAGGAACTACTTGGAGAACTGTTCGAAAAAAGAGTTGTCCAAGTGGAGCTGTCCAAGCTCAAATGTGTAGTAGTGATTGTCCTACATTTACATTTACGGACTTGAGAAGGTGGGAAACTATGTTTTCAAAATCTGCAAATTTAGAACAATCTTACAACTCACTTGATATTTCAGTCCAAATTGGGCTTACTCGAGCTCAATTGTCATACATTTATAAATTTTAAAATCTATTATTATAAATTCACATGCCCATTGTTTTAAAATAATAAAAAAAACAGTCCCTAACTTACTGAACTAAAAGGCATGACCAATCTTCGATGAAAATAATTAACATTTATTAATGCACTAATATATATTAATTGACTTTTTTTTTTGGCAGCTGTTAGAAATGGCGTGCCCATCGGTGACCCAGTAAGTAATCATAAAAAAACGACCAATTTATATATATGTACATTGAGCAGCAACATTTTTTATTTTAAGGAGCTAGGCTTTTATTTTTTGTTTAAAATAAAATTATGTCATATGAAATTAATATAATAATTTTCAGACTGGAAGCGCTTTTTATGTGTATCCCCAAGGACTGCATGATCTTCTAGTGTATACCAAGGAGAAATACAACGATCCTATCATTTACATTACAGAAAATGGTATGCCACAATTATTCAATATTTCCTTATAATTAATATTCGCCTTAATTTACATTTGTATATATAAATTGATATTTCATTTATCACTCTTTTAGGTATGGGTGACCAAAATAATGGCACCGTCCAACAAAGTATTACAGACCCACAAAGAATTGATTTCTACCGTCGTCATTTTCTAGCTATTCAAAAAGCAATCGGGTAAGTAGTGAATGTTTGCATGTAATATTTAGAAATCTAGTTCATACCTCATAATTTTCAATAATTTAACTTTATAAAAATCAATTTATAATCATTTGTTTTTTTCTAATTCTTTTTTAGAACCCTATAATCATTTGCTTTTTGTTCATTAATTAGTTGTCCAACATGATAAAATGAATGAGCAAATTATATATATTGGTTGTTTAGTGACCGAACAAATCAAACATTCTATATAAATAAATCCGGATTGTGTGTGTATATATATTTATGAAACTGTTTACATAACAAAATTAATGATGATTAAATTATGCAAGTAAAGTTTTTCATGTACAACAGTTCACATTTCACAACCTAAATTTCTATCAAATACTCTGATCAAGTACTTGCAATAATATATTATAATTTTTTTTGTGATTACAGAGATGGTGTAAATGTAAAAGGTTTCATAGCATGGGCATTTTTGGATGTGTTTGAATGGAATGCTGGTTACACTCTCCGTTTCGGACTTACTTACGTGGATTACAAGAACAAACTTAAACGAATTCCCAAACGTTCTGCAATTTGGTTCAAGAACTTCCTTAAGAAGTAAAATGCAATATGCTCGAGTTTTAGGATTTATTTCATTAAGAGTCTTCGACTTCTATAGATGTTAGATGAGTTGTTATTCCATGCATGTATACGGCCTTGTTGGCTGATTTGATCACTTGGTCATTTTGGGCCAGTGATATGCTTTCTTACTTTGGGTCACTTTTGGGTCCAATTCCTTTTTTATCACTTTTTTTTTTTTTTTACATTTTATAAAATGACCGAATTTCGATTAATAATTGTTGTCGGAAAAGAAATGAAGCATGTGAATTGCATCGGATTTAATATTGTTTATTTAGGAAATGAGATTACTGTTATGGCCTATGGCTAGAGATGTTAAGCCGCATGGGCATAACCCATGGGCCACCGTAAAGTTAGTATTTTGGTCCTTTGCCTAAACGGGGCCATTAAGAGTTAGATTCAATAACCCTAACCCCTTGTTTCTGCATTTTTACAATCCAAATGCATATTAAATATATTACAACTATCATTTTAATTCACAACTTAAATTTAACTCTAACCATAAATAAGTCCAATGCATTATTATATTAAGTCCAAAACATAAAATCATACAAATTGAAAGTCTAACAAAACAAATTAAAAAGTTTTTCAATACATGATTATAAATAATCCGATTTAAACTTCCACATTTTGATTTAAAAACAAAAGACTCATCAAAATTTTTTAAACAACTCATCATCACTCTTTTGAGTTATTCATCAACTTCAACTCATCATCTTCTTCTTCTAAAACATATATTCTTAACATTTTAGTTACTAATAAACAAGTTTATTTAATCATATGAAAATGAAATATATATATATGAAATAATTAGAACATTACCAACATCAAATCCTTGTAGCCAACTACGAGTAATTAAATGCATTTTACCTTGCCATTATCGAGTTTAACAAAATAATTCCAAGCTTCGAATGGTGACTTGTTTTTTTTTGCATCTTTTTCACTATCTCCTCGACAAAGTCCTTTAAATTGAATCCAAGATCTCTACATCATCAACATTTAATTTTTATTTACTTTTTAAAAATCCATTGAATTTGTTTATGAAAAAACGTTCCTTATAAAACTAAAGTGACTTGATTAAATAAAAAAAGTTTCCATTTTCCACCCAACACGCCCAAGATTAAAATTTAAAAATCCCAAAGATATTAATAACACCCCCAAAAATCTCTAATTTAACATTTAACGGTTTAACACCCACAACAATCCCTAATTTAAAAATAAACCTAATGGTGATTAACACCCCCTAATAATCCCAAATTTAAAACATTTTGATTCTTATAGTTCACACTAAAAAAAAAAAAAGAGAGCGAATTTTACGTGAGATGAGGGAGAAAGAGAGAGAGTGGCGGCGGGGCATCGAGATCTTTAACACTTTTTACCCGATTGAAGAACTCCCTCAAAATGTTTTTATCTTATTGATAAGATATTGGATAAAGTAAGGTCGCTAAAGATGATCAGAATCCTATTATTCATAAGAAACTGGAAAATGGGAAATGAAGAACTACAAACACTTTCACGTGATTACTTCAATGAAATTAATATATTCATTGGGTTTTAATTAAATTTTATTTTTTTTTATTTTTTTATTCTAATTAATGGATCTTAATGGATTAATGGAAGTTTTATTTTTTTTTTTAGAAATCCGCAGGCATGGAAAGTGTTAATGTTAAAACCACTTATTTATTCCTGCTCTTTTTTTAATTTTATTTTTTTTTTTTTCTTCTTGGTGAAAAATTCGCCCTTTGTTACATTTCATTTATCATTTTCTTTTTTTTTTTTCAAATTCTTTATTTATCATTCTTTCTTTATTTTTTTAAATTTCCTTAATAATTGTTTATCATTCTTTTTTAGCTATATACTACAGATTTTAAACCTTTTATAAAATTAATTTAAAAAAAAAAAAAGTCGGGCCAGCCCTTTTTTGACAAAATAGCCGTTCCGGGGCCAAAATTCGGTTTTAAACGGGCCAGAGATACCCATTGGGGTTTATAACCCCTTATAAAATTTCTTTTGCTATGTTATAATTTTGGTTGATGTATTTACAGAACGAGGGTCTGCTTTGAACATCTCTAGTTATGGCCTATAAGTAGAAGCCCATGAGCCGCATGGGCATTATTGTTATTTGGGCCACCGTAAAGTTAGTATTTTTGGTCCCTTTGTAAAATTAAGCCCACAAAAATTATTTAAACAAGAGTTATTATTCAATATATTCTTACTGTTGTTTCTGCTTCTGGCTTGAGCTGAGTTATAAAGTCCTATAGTATTTTAAAATTTTAAGGATGAAAGGTTCCTGCGTGATTGATCACAAAGATTATACTGAGATTAGCATTTTAATCTCATGTAACCGATCGTTTGATTGGTGAGATGAGTGTTTAGGATGCATTTTCAGTCCGGTACAAAAATGTGTTTGATCTTTATATGATGCGATATGACTATCTCATGTGGAAGGTGGGATTGATCATGATTAACATTTTAATCTCTATATTGATTTTTCAGTACATGATTATAAGTTGCAATCCGATTTAAACACCTATTTTGATTTAAATAATTCAGTCCAATCAATTCAATTTTATTCAATTCTATCATACCTAATCAATCCAGTCATGTGAACAAAACGAACATAAAAAAAGAATTATACAATCCTCACTGACGTTTGTATATATTCATAGAATCCTCACTGACGTTTGTATACATATATATTATATACACATCCTACTATACCACGGTATATTCATGGGGTCACACAAGTTTATATATAGAAAGTCTTAGTTAACTTCCACAAGAAACCTATACATTACATTACATACAAATATATTTACACGGTTGCATTGATGTAAAATATATAGATAGAATATGTTTGTTTTTTTTGCACGGGTACATCATACAACTGTAATATATTTTTTAAATATGCAATTTATTGTATTAAAACATTTAATTTTTATTTATTTTTTCAAACCCATCTAATTTGTTTATTAAAATATGTAATTTATGTCAGTAAAAACAAATTGTATGTTACAATTAAACTGAAATTGCACGGTGCATTCAAATATAACTGCTCTCAATTTTATATCAAAACTATACTAGTATATATTTTACATTACCATTTGTCTCTTTAAAAAATATAAATATCAAGCTTCGTATAAAAATAATCTTACTGATCATCTTAGAAATATAAATATAAATACGGTTGGTAACACATCTTATCAATGAAGATACACTGAGGTATTGCAAAATAAACCTATGATGGTGAGTTGTGACTTATTTCTAATATACCATAAATATTAATATTTACCTAATTTTTATAGTTCACACTATTTATTTTTAGAGACACCTTTGCGTGAGATCTTCTCACGGTAAGACGGAGTGTAATTTGGACATCGACACTTTAACACTTTAGAAAGGGTGAGTGTTAATTGTGCTAAGTTGTACTCCGTCTCACGCATAAAACCTCCTCATTCATGTTTTTATCTTATTGATAAGATATTGGATAAAGTAAGCTTAGCTAAAATGATCAGATCCTATTATTCATAATAAGTGGACTAAAGATATGATGAACTACAAACACTTTCGTGTAGATCAATACTTCAATTAATCAATTATATACATGAAACGCGTGCATTGGGTGGCAAATATTTAATTAAATACTACTATTTGTTTTAGCATTCTCAACTCTCTATTTAATGGAGGTTAATGGATTAATGGAAGTGTATACAACAACAGAAATCCGCAGGCATGGAAAGTGTTAATGTTAAAACCACTCTCTCATTCCTGCTCTTTTTGCAGCTATGTTACTTTTCGTCTTTTGCGGTTGCTACTGGTGATAAAATTCGTCCTTTGTCACGTTTCAATCGCACCAGTTTTCCGCCCGATTTTATTTTTGGAGTCGCTTTTTCGGCCTATCAAGTACGTATCATTTCACACACACTAACATTATATACTACAAGAAAATTGATCCTTAATAATAAATGTAATGTTATTATAATTTTTTTAGCTAAAAATATACTAATTTTATACGCTACAAGAAAATTAATCTTTAATATTATAACTTTTTTAGCAAAAAATCTTTAATGACAATTAATCAAATTCAAGTTTCTTGTATTGTTATATTTGCCATTGGGGTTTATAAATAATTATAGCTCGTTCTTTTGCTATGTTATAATTTTGGTTGATGTATTTACAGAACGAGGGTGCTGCATTTGAAGGTGGGAAAGGACCAAGTGTATGGGACACTTTCACCCACAAACATCCAGGTTTCTCTTTGCAACCTCTTTGTCCATACATAGAGCGAGTCTTATTTGCATCATTCATAGTGTATTTTAGGATAATACGATTTATTATATTGAAATGTGTAATTTATTTACACTGAATCGTTTAACTATTTTTTTTATATTAATAATTACACAATTCAGTGTAAACAAATTGCATCTTTCTGTATAACAAGTTGCATAGTTTTAAAATGCATTATGAGTGTACGATACACCTAAATGCATATATAGGACTCGGCCTATATATATATTTATTATGAATGATGATCGTTCACACTACATTCATTTAATAATTACATGTTTTTATTTCACGAGAAAAAAAGTTATGAGCGGTGTTAATAATACCCATATAATTACTTCATGTACTCATTTTACAGTTGTATATGAAGATATTAACAACTAAAAAATATTGTACACATGTAAAAGTCATGTATTGAGTAATTTGTCGGGTGGTAATTGCCACACCCAAAAATCATATATATATATATATATATATATATATGTGTCGTCGAAGGGTTTGATTTTAAAAAAAAATACTTAACCCACAAAACATTACTAATATGTTATTTCAAGATAAATAGTTGTTGTTGCTCATAACACTTTAACTTTTAAATTCCCTGGCTAGTTAGGAGTAATTAAATATAGCCCATTCAAGATATGTCATAACCTCGTACTTGGTGGCGAATGTGAAAGAATTAATGACAAATTATGAGAAATAAAATTTAACTTTTTCAAAAGAAGATTTAAAAGGCTAGAAACGATTTGATTTTCAAGGAAAGCAGGTACACAGTAGATGGTATAAAATTATGTACTTGGAAATAAATTTGTGCCCACTATTTATTACTCCCTCCTATTTAAAATATAAGATTGTTTTGGCTTATTGCATTATTTACTTTTTATTTGATGTTCTGATTTCTATTTCCCTACACTGCCCTTATTTAATACTCTTTTTTTACTTTCTTGTTTTACTCCATATCGTATCATTAAAGATAATTTATCATTAAATAAGGATAATTTTGGCATAATTTTTCTTTATTAATAAACATGCAAAAAACCAAAACATCTTAAAAAAATATGGGACTCTCAATCTTTCTTTATTAATAAAGGTGCATAATTTTGAATAGGATGGAGTATATTTTTTTGTCCGTCTACACATATGGGACTCTCAATCTTTAGATTATTTACCGTTTAAACTATAATTGTGCGATGGGAATTGCTAAGTCTGTAATTGTTGGAATTTGAGTACCTGTTATACTCAGTGATAAATATCATTTTTATCCTCCAAAAAAAATTAAAAAAATATCTTTCATTTAGTACATTTTTACTAAATGGGTTGCATTTTAAAATGAACACACTTACATGAGACAGTCTCACGGTTAGACGAGGTATAAATTGGGTATTGACGATTTAGCACTTTGGGAGAGGTGGGTGTGATTTATATTAAGTTGTATCTCGTCTCATGCATGAGGCCGTTTCATATATGATTTTTTTTCTTTTAAAATTTATTAAGGTTTTGATAAGTTATTGATCTGAATTTACCACGAGAATTTTTGCAGAAAAAATAGCTGATGGGAGGGAGCAACGCGGACGTGGGAGCCGACTTTTATCATCGTTACAAGGTGATACTAGCAATTAATGTTTGCTTGTTTCCTTTCGTGTCGAATTAATTATATAATCGAATTGTTAATTTTTTTTATTTTAAATTTCAGGAAGACATTAAATTATTAAAGTACGTAGGAATGGATGCTTACAGGATGTCCATTTTGGCTTGGCCAGTTCAAATTGATGATTTTTAGAATTTTTGTTTCCTAAAATTCAGTAGTACTTAATTATTCTAAAAAATTTGTTTTCAATAAAGTTATTATTTATTTATTAGTTCTTTGTAGATCCTATCGGGAATAATCTATTTATTTAATTTTCCTCAACACTTATTACTTATTCATTTTAAAAATCATTATCTAAATTTATTACATTTAGAATTTAATGTTATAAACAAAGTAGACAATTTAAATGGGTGGATCTTCCCATTTCGAATAACCCAACCCACAATTGGCTCTTATACCATGAGAAGATGATTAGAATATCACCGAACCGAATTGGTGATTGGAGAAATCTATTATTAATAGACCGATTTTTACATTCAAATGGAATACAAATAACTTTCCCAAGATACAAGGAGATTTACATGGAAAGAATATAAAATATATAAATACATTGGATAAAGACTAATGTCTATTCTTTATCTCTAATACCAAGAGTATTACCGAGTAAGAAATTGTTATGATTTTAGAATTTTTGTTTCCTAAAATTCAGTAGTACTTAATTATTTCTTTGCATTTCACACTTGTTTTCACTTATAAATTGAAACAACTACTCTTATAAATTAATATTTTTAATATTTAATGTTATAATTTTAATTTATAAATATAATGATATCAATTGATAAATGTAGTGATATAAATTTCATACTAGGAACAAGTTTCACCAAGACCTAGTCATTTAAATTCGTTAAAACTGTAAAAAAAAAAAAAACTAGTTCTTTACATATTTTTACATATTTGTTACAATAGTTTTGCTTACCTAACGTCGTACTTCATAGCTGGAAAGCTAAGTGATGGGGTAAACAAAGAAGGGGTTGCCTTCTACAACAATGTCATTAATGAACTCCTCGTAAATGGTAACTAATCAATTTTTATTTATTTATTTTTTAAATTAGCCTCTAAGAAAATATACATGCTTCATTTAAATATGTATAAAATGATGGGAATAAATTTATAGGTATAACCCCATTTGTCACGCTGTTTCATTGGGACATGCCTCAAGCACTAGAGGATGATTATGAAGGCTTTCTAAGCCCACATATTATGTAAGTTAACATTTCAAAACATATTCAAAATGTTGATTATGACATATGATAACAAATATTTGGTTATTAATTAAGTTTAATAAGTAAATAATTTATAAAGTGTGTCATCTTAAAGATTTTATAGATTTTGTGGATCTTTGCTTCAAAGAATTTGGTGATCGTGTCAAACATTGGATTACGCTTAATGAACCAATTAATTACGCCAATTCTGGTTATGATGGAGGCCTCACCGGAAACTTAGCACCCGGGAGGTGTTCTAATAGGTCCCTTTGTGAAAAAGGAAATTAAGCAACTGAGCCTTATATTGTTGCCCATCATCTCATTCTTTTACTTTTTAAGTGATTTTATTTATTGAGAAATGATTTTTCGTCTATCATACAGAACACATTACATGAGATGCTCCTACACAAGATTTGCCTCATGTTTTATACCGACCCTAAACATTATAATCATGAACAATATAAATATGTATATATATACATATATATAATTTGTATTTACCCGTGATTTTTACTTTAATTAATTAGGTTTCTCGATCCAATAGTTTTTGGAGATTATCCAAAAAGCATGCGATCCATAGTGGGTGATCGATTGCCAAAATTCAGCAAGGAAGAAACTGAAATAGTGAAGGGATCCCTTGATTTTTTGGGAATGAATTATTATACTGGTGCCTATGTTCTCAATGTTGTATCTAATGGTTCAATTATTAGCAATACAGCTGATAGGAGGAGCGATTTCGTAGGTAAGTACTTTTATTTAAAAAAATTAATTCGATTATAAGTAATATTAATTTAAATTTAAAAATTCAACTAGACCATGTTTCATTTTATAACCAGTGAAATAATTACACAGTAGAATATTATTAATTTCAATGTGTGTGCATTTTATGTTTTTTTTTATCCCAGGTGTCAGAAATGGTGTAGCCATTGGTACACCAGTAAGTTTCTATCAACAAATATTATATTTATTTATATTTTTTAATTTGAAGCTTTAGTTTTTCTGTGGGATAATGTGTGAATTGAGATTTCTTTTTTCATAATATTTACAGACAGGTGTGAGCGTGTTTTACGATTATCCTCAAGGATTTCATGATCTTTTAGTCTACACCAAGGAGAAATACAACAATCCTAAAATTTACATTACAGAAAATGTTATTTATTCTATAATGTTTATTTTATAAATTAATTTATAAGTTTTGTATTTTGGTTTATTTTATTAATAATATTATTTTTTCCAAAAAATATATAGGTCTTGGTGACAAAACTATTAATGTTACTACCAAACAAGGTGTTACAAACCCACAACGAATTACTTTCTACATTGGTCATCTTCAAGCTGCACGGAAGCAATAATGTAAGTATACAATTTTATAATTCCTCCAATTTATTCGATGGGATAGTAAGTTATATTTAAATTATTATAATTAATTAATATAACAATACAACATTTATATCTTAAACAAAAATTTCTATGAACCCAAATTTATATTAAAAAAAATCTTAGAATATTACTTTTATACATACATATCGTCATTGTTCTACATATATAATATTAATGTAATGTATATATATGAAATGTTATTATTTAAATACTACACCATAAGACACTTATGTTCCATATTCCAAAGGCATTACTCAAGATACACCACTTCTACCATCATGATTCTTGTTTGCAGTGTTTATTAACTATTTATGTCCAATATATAGACAAAATGAAATGATCTAAATATGAAATCATAAAGGAATCTTCAAAATTTCATTACTTGCATTATTTAATTTTACTTTACTTTTTTTTTCTAGTGTAGATTGGGTGGATTATGTTTACTAGGATTATATTATACATGGATTCTATATTCAAAATATTCACAGCTGGCTTAATATTGAACCAATTATATTGAACTAATTAATGTCCACAACTGGCTTTATTCCAAACTATTATTTAGTCCAGTTTCTCTCACGCAATTACACGTTACTCTTCACATGCTTGTATTTCACAAAGTGGTGTTGAATATTGTTAGTGGGATTCAATGGTGGACTCTGGCCATGTGAATTGTGAACATACCGAATGCATAACCATTCACAATCTCTCTCATTCTCTCTCATGATGTCCATAGACAAGGCCTACATGTTTTACAAAGAAAAGACCTTCTTGCTGGAGTTAAGTGCTGCAAAAAAGAAAGAGAGGCAAGAGAAGCTTCACGAGCAAAAGAAAAAGGAAGCTGAAGAAAATTTGAAAAAAAATGAGTGAAATTAGAAGAGGCAAACGAAAGATTGTTTTATAAGATTTGAGAATGTTTTGGTCTGTTTGTGTTGGGATGTTCTGTTTTTGCTGTCAACTACTGTTCTTCTTCTTGATTCTTTTGGTATATGAACACTTTTCCTAAATGTTGAAAAACTAAGTTCGTATTATGAGTCTCAGTTTGGTTTAATTTTGCATTTAGTCCTACTCCTACTACATGTGTTGTAGCTTTATATATATATATTTGCATTATGTATCATGAGTTTGCTGCAGTTTAATTAGTTGGTACTAGTAATTAATTAATCCCATGTAATTTCTTTTGTTTGTAAGCTTGTGGTTTATGTGTTTTACATATTTTGATAATGGGTTTTTACATAGTTTGTCTAATTATTTGGTTAAGTAGCTACTTATCTATTTCAAAAGTATGTTTTATTAAATTATTATACATCCAAGAGTTTTGCCAATATTACAGTTTATTTATTAAGTCTGCTATCAAATTAAAGGGAATGAGAATTTCTCCAGAATTCTGGTAAGGTCACCAATAATGTTTATATATATGCAATGTTTACATGTTTTCTTGTGGGGAGAAATGATCTGTTGATTGATATTGTATACGAGTTTTCTACTTCATGAGCTATAATATTAAATTATATGAGTTATATTATTAATTTATATGAAATATAGTAGTATTAATTGATATAAGTTATGGTATGTCATGTGTTATAGTATTAAATTATGGTATAAACTATAGTATTACTTTATTGGAGCTATAGTATTAATTTGTATAAGCTATAGTATTAATTGGTATAAGCTATAGTATTAATTGATATAATATTAATTGGTATAATATGAGTTATAGTATTAATTGATATGAGCTATAGTATTAATTTATATAAGCTATAGTATTAATTCGTATAAGCTATGGTATATGAGTTTGTTATAGTATTAATTGATATAAGTTATGGTATACGAGTTTGCTACCTCATGAGCTATAGTATTAAATTATATTAGATATAATATTAATTGATATAAGTCATGGTATGTCATGAGCTATAGTATTAATTATGAGATATTCAAGAATGTCGTAAAAAATAAATATTATAGCTCATACCAATTAATACTATATCTCATACCATAATTTAATATTATAGCTCATATTAATTAAACTATAGCTCATATGAATTAATAGTATACGTCTTGTCAATTGATACTATAGCTCATACCATAATTCAATATTATAGCTCATGACATATACCATAACTTATATCATTAATACCATAGCTCATATCAATTAATACTATAACTCATATAAGCAAACTCATATTCCATAGCTTATGTCAATTAATAATATAGCTTATACCAATTAGTACTATAGTTTATACCAATTAATACTATAACTTATATCAATTAGTACTATAGCTCATATAAATTAATATTTAAATAATTAAAATTTGAATAGTTAGTTCAATTTGAAAGAAGCATTTAAAAATAAGTTCAAGATGATTTTAAATTGTAATTTAATAAAAAAATTGAAAAAGATAAATAAATTAGTAACATTAAAAAAATTATGTAATTAAAATTTGTATTAGTTGAGTTAGGAAGGGGTTCTTTTTAATTAAGACCAAAATGAATTTAATCGTTCAAAAATTCAAATATTGGCATAAAGACAGAAAGAGTAGAATAAAAAAGTAAATTTTATGTAATTAAAATTTGTATTAGTTGAGTTGGGAAGGGGTTCTTTTTAATTAAGACCAGAATGAATTTAATTGTTCAAAAATTCAAATATTGGCACAAAGATAGAAAGAGTAGAATAAAAAAAACAAATAAAATAAACATGTGATGGCTAGAAAGTTCGAACTAGTAACCCTTTGGTGGAAGACAAAGCAATTACCAATATGCCACTAATACTTTTGCTTTAAAGAATGCGCATTAATGTTATATATACGTTACTCACTTCCGGGTCATGCCCTGATCCATTTTTACTAATATGGATAGTGGTGTATGGTACACCACTTACACACAAAACCTGCTCTTAAATGTAACATCCAATCTGGAATTATCCTGAAAATAGTGGGGGCAAATACAAAAGGTGGGAAAAGAAATGAAGTTTGTGAATTTTACAGATTTAAGATTATTTCATTTGGGAAATGAGATCTGTTATAGCCCATAGGTAGAAGCCCATGAGCCGCATGGGCTTTAAAGTTATTTGGGCCACTTTAATTTGTATGCCTCGTTAAGCCCATATTTCACCTCATTTAGTTGGACATGTATGCCCCTCATGAATATTAATATTTTGAGATACACTTGCATGAGACGGTGAGACATAACATAATTTGAGCATGATGTTTTAACAATTTTAAAGGGGTTGATTTTGATTTGTACTAGTTTATACCCTATCTCATATGAGTTTTTGTCTAATCCTTTTTGCTTTAGTAATCTGTATATATAGCGTTTTTGGTCCCTTTGTAAAATTATGCCCAAAAAATAAATAAATAAAAAGTTGCCCATTTTCAAAAATTATTTAAACAGATTTTATTATTCAACATATTCTAACTGTTGTTTCTACTCCTGGCTTGAGCTATAAAGTCCTATAATATTTTAAAATTTTAAGGACGAATCACGAATAGCTAGGTAACCTTGCATTTTTATTAAAGATGCAGAATATTTATAAACAAATTAGATAAAGGGACATGTTCAAAATAGACCAAGTTGTCATTAAAAAAAAAATAGACCCAGTTGAAACATAAAATTACAATCAAAAGATAAGAATTAAAAGGACAGGTTACCAAGCTTTATTTGATAACACATTTTGAAATGAACTTAACCCTTACTCCATTTAAAAAATATTTATCACGTTTCTTTTGTGTTTTGTTTTTGGGTTTTGGGTTTTGTGTGGGTTTTGTGTTGTGTGGGGGTGGGTGGGGGGCGAAACGAATAGCCAATTTATTCTAAAAATTCTTTTGTTAGTACAGATTTATTTCATAAACCATGTGCCATCTCATTATATTGTTTTACTCCCTCCGTCCCAAACATTACTTAAACATTTATATTATTTGGACGTCCCAACATTACTTGAACACTCCCAAAATAGAAATAAATATAATATTAATACACTCACAACACCCTTATTTATTCCACTCAAACCCACTAAAACACACTTTACGTGATTTGCGTGTCATTTACAGTGTTTAAGTCATCTTGGGACGAAGGGAGTATAACATGACTGAGAACCACGTCTTTTTGTCGGTTTAAATTATTTATTTTAAAGACACACTTGCATGAGACCGTCTTATGGTGAGATGGGGCATAAGTTAGTGGCGCTCTAACACTTTGAGAGGATTATATATGATTTGTACTAGATTGTACCTTGTCTTATACATGAGACCGTCTCATATGATTTTTTGTCTTTATTTTTGTTGGAATCGATGTTTTTACCTCGATTTATTTGTACACGTCAGAGGGACACGTGTATCGATAAATTATTAAAATAACCACGTCCGATGGAGAGGTGTTCGCCTTGATAATGATTGTCAACCATACAAGTGTGTTCGCCCTGCCAACCATACAAGTATGCTCGCCTTGCCAGCCGTACAAGCGTGCTCGCCAAGTCTGGCGAGCATTATATTCATTCTTGTATGCTCGTTAAGGACAATGTTCCATTACCAACGACATGGTCAAAGGGGCGAGCAGAGAAATCGGTAGGGCAAAAGTTGATACAAAGGGCATATGACATAAAAACCAAGTCACTAACTGAACCATCTGGACGACAAGGAGAATGTTTTATAAGCAGGTAAATTCAAAGGTCAACCAGGGAGACGAAGTTGAAAACGTGGCAGTATCACATGAGTTCTCGTAAGACACGAAATCTCCAGCTCATGCTTGCCAAACCAGCACATGCTTGTCAAAGTACTATAAGTAGAATAAAAAAGAGCAAAAAGAGGGTTCAGAAAAATTCCCAAGTACTCACACATATTCTCCAAATCACCATCTTTCATAGAAGGAAGTTTTCACCACGAGTAGTATTGTGTACTGTATACTTGAACCTCGCAATATAACATCCCTGACTTGGAATGCCCCCAGAGTAGTCATTTATTGATGAACTGGGTCAACAATTTCTTGTTATTTACTGTAATATTGTACACGTACTTATTTTGTTTGTGAGTTGTTTTAAAATTAGCCACATAGTATTCTCATTAAAAAATGACTTGCAACAATTGTCGCTAGAAGAAGGGTAGATAGCCGAGGCAGAAAAAAGAAATAGAATGCCTCAATCTAGGAATACTCAAGCGAAAAAATCGGGACACAATCGATTTCACAATTTTAAAGAAATTCAAGCACAACCTCAAGAAAATGAGACGGTGGAAACCATCAGGCTGGAAGAATTTGCCAGTGATCCAACAGCAACAACAAAAGCCATTACTTTTTTTGCTAAAAGCGCAGAAAGAAAGAACTAATAAAGAGTTGGCCAAGCTAAAAGCTCCAAATGATGATGATCGGCGATCGAAAACTTTTGATAGCGATCAAGTCAAAAAGAAAGCTGCACAAACGCAAGGTTGAAAAAGAGGCAGGAAGTCAGTTGGATGGAGAACAGCCCCAAGCTTCCAGGCAATCAGCGTTTGAACGTTTGAGAGTATTAGCAAAAGAACGTATTGGCGAGCATAGACGTCGAGATCCTGGAAAGAAATATCATGCAAACACAGTGACCCAAGTGGAACATTATGATCGTCCACTGCACAAACAACCTCAAGATCCCCAAGTGGAATATTATGATTGTCCACTGCATAAACGATCTCAAGATTCCCAAGTGGAACATCATGATCGTCCACATCATGAACGGCCTCGTGATCCTGAAAAGTCAGTCGGAACTAGATTGTCTATTCATCATCGAATGGGTAATCGGGAATCAATACGGAAAGGGGATCGTCTCATTCTCGAGCATGACCGACTGTGTCCTCAAGATGGAATCCACCTCGCTTCCGGTCACCACCCGCAAAGTCAAGCGAGATACAAAAGGCAATAGAGAGTTTGCGGTAGATCTTGCGTACTACTAAAGGGATCCTCGAGCGAAGCGCAATCCCATGCTCGCCGCCGCAAATGGTATCATGTCGTAAATACAAGAAAAATGTGGCAAAGAATCGCCACCCATACCAAGAAATTCGACGCGAGTCGGATCCTTATGTTCACCTTAGTAAATATTCAGATTATATGATCGCGATGGGTGCCATCGACGAACTTCGGTCTTGCGGTTTTTTCCCATGACCTTGGGTGACCGAGCACACAGGTGGTTTTCAACTTTGCCCGCTGCGTCCATCACGTCCTTCACACAGCTGGGACAAAATTTTCAATCCCACTTTTCATCCATGTGTGCTTGCCCAGCACCAAAATAAAGGTTGGCACATTTCTCCCAGCTAAAGGGTGAATCAGATCGAGCATATATTGAAAGATTTGACAAATGTTTATATGATGGAGCCCCAGTTGAAGAGGACGCTAAAATCCTCACGGTGGTGGGGGGCTTGACCCTAAATACGGATATGTGGAAAGCCATGCATTAGGATTGGCCGAACACATATGCCGAATTTCGAGAGCGAGCAGCCAAGATTATAGCTATGCAGGATCTGCTTGCCCAATCACGGTTAGGCCAAGAAGTAGCAACAAAAAGAGTTGTTGGTAAAAAAGTAATGAATGAGGGGGGGTATAAACCCCCAGGATCTTTTAAACCTTTTGAAGAAGGAGCAGAAGCGCATGCACTACGAAGTCTTCTAAGCATTTCAGCAGAGACAATATTTAATCAAATTAAGGATCGGGACATGTTGGATAAGCCACGAAGAATCGTAAGAGATAAAAATTGGCTTAATGCTTCCAAGTTTTGTAATTATCATGGGTACATCGGACATAATACCGATGAATGTCGTGATTTACTTCGTCAACTTTGGAAGTTATATGAAGAGAATCATCTTACTCAGTTCCTCAAAAAGCCGGCGAACAGAGACTCCCGAACTGAAAAATCGGGTGATCGTAGGGGTAAGCGTAAGGCAGAAGAAGTATCTGATAGTGATCCTGAGGAATCCCGCAAGAAGTTGGAATTACCCAAGAAAGGAGCTCCTACCATGAGCAGAGGTCGAGAGAAGCAAGAAATCAACATGATTCGCCCAGACTATAGGCCAGTGGGTGGATGCTATCAGGCACCGACGTTATCAAACAAGCGTAAAAAATGGAAATGCGTGCCATGCAAAGCATACATCAAGTGAATGTGGCGAGCACCTCAGATAGCACACCACTCTCTCACCAAATTTTGTTTTCAGAAGACGACCTTGATGGTATCATCACCCCTCACAATGATTCGCTAACGATAAGTGCTCGACTCCTCGGGTTGAAAGTGCATCGACTCCTTGTAGATACCGGGGCATATGCGAACATTTTGTTCGTCAACACTCTACATCAGATGGAGAAACAAATGGGTGATCTAAGTAGTTATATCGAGCCCTGTGATCACACCATAATGGGTTTCGGGGAATCTATAACCCGACCATATGGAATAATTAGGCTAGGAGTTGAGTTAGAGTCAACTAATAATCCGGAGATTCGACGAACTAGAATGTTAGACTTTGTAATCGTGGATGCTCCGTTTACTTATAACGGGTTTTTAGGTCGCCCGTTTATTCAGGAATTCAAAGCTGCTTGTTCGACTTATTACTATTGTGTTAAATTTCCAACCCAAGAAGGGATGGGTAGCGTGAAAGGCGACCATAAAAAAGCTCGAGATTGTTTGCTGTCATGCGTGCCAGAAAAGTAAAATATCGTTAACATGATGGAGCAAACACGGGAGACCGGAGAATCAAGCCAACAGGCGAACATGTTACCGAGGACGCTTATACCTCCTCTGTCGAGCACATCTCCACGGGCGAACACAAAACCCGGAATGATTACTCATATTCTGGATCTAATGAACATTGATCCATCAAACGAGCTACCGGACTTAAAACCTCGTATAGGTTTTGATCCTATGGAGGTAGATGACGAGCACCGGGGGTTGATCGAAGATCCTCGATGGAAGCAAAAAAAGAGGCGAGCAACGCCTGTTGAACAATTGGAGTCTGTCAATATCGACCCGATCAAACCAGAATTAGAAGTGTTCATTGGTTCAGAATTACCGGAACCATTCCGAACAGAAATGATCGCGTATCTTCGAGCAAATTTGGATGTGTTCGCTTGGTCACATGAGGACATGGTCGGCATTGATCCTAAACATGCATGTCACTCTCTTAACCTTGACCCAACACAAATTCCAATAATCCAGAAGCGGAGAAAATTCAGTCCGGAGAAGTATGCAGCTATGGATATTGAAATTAAGAAATTGCTCGATAATAAATTGATTCGAGAAGTAAAGTGCCCAAGATGGCTTGCTAACCCTGTGCTCGTCCGCAAATCTAACGGAGCTTGGAGGTTATGCATAGATTTCACTGACTTAAACAAAGCATGCCCGAAAGACAATTTTTCGATGCCACATATCGATTATTTGGTCGATAACACAGCAGGACATGAGCTCATGACCTACATGGATGCATTTGTTGGGTATCACCAAATACCCATGCATCCAGACGATCAAAATAATACGGCTTTCTGCAGCGAAAATAACATGTATTGTTGGCAATGCATACCGTTCGGATTAAAGAATGCTGGAGCAACGTATCAACGTTTGGTGAACAAGATGTTCGACGAACACATAGGTCGAACAGTTGAGGTGTACATTGATGACATTGTGGTAAAAATCGAGCATAAGGAAGACCACATTACCCACCTGGCACAGACGTTTGATATTCTTAGGGAGTATAACATGAAGTTAAATCCGAAGAAATGCAGTTTTGGGGTTCATTCGGGAAAATTCCTAGGACATATGGTCAGTCAACGGGGGATTTAAGCAAACTCATCAAATATTCAAGCTATGCTCGACATGCAGGCCCCCAGAAGTGTGAAAGAAGTTCAAAAATTAACTGGACATTTGGCTTCTGTAAACCGGTTTATATCACGAACTGGAGATAAATGCAAACCTTTCTTTGACGCATTAAAGAAAGGGAGATTCCAGTGGACAGAGCATTGCCAAAATGCATTTGATTCATTAAAGCAATACCTTGCGGATACTCAAACATTATCTAAGCCTGTTCCAGGCGAACAACTTTATTTGTATCTTGCCGCGTCAGAGCATGCAATTAGCGATGTGCTCGTTCGAGCAGAGGGGGCAACACATTTGCCTATTTATTATGTAAGTCAGGTGCTCAAAGAAGTTGAGCTCCGGTACCCTCCATTGTAAAAACTCGCGTATGCTCTCGTTATGAGTGTCCGAAAACTGCAACCATATTTTTTCGATCACTCAGTCAAGGTGCTAACCACATTCCCATTACGACAAGTTCTCCACCGACCAGACACTGCGGGAAGGTTACTCAAGTGGGCGGTGGAGTTAGGCTAATTTGGCATTACGTTCGCCCCACGAACAACAATGAAGGGTCAGGCTATGGCCGATTTCATGGTTAAATTGACATATCCGCAAATACCCGAAAAAGGTGTTGACCAACCATGGCACATGTATGTAGACGGTTCATCAACAAGTTCAAGAGCCGGAGCGGGCGTGGTTCTCATCAGCCCAACTCGATAAACTTTCACGACAACCATCCGTTTTGATTTCCCAGCCACAAATAATGAAGCCGTGTACGAAGCTTTGATTGCTGGATTACACATGGCTATGACAATGGGAATTCAGAGGCTAATGATTTATAGCGATTCCCAAATAATCGTATACCAAGTATTAGGCGAGTACGAAGCCCGAGGCGAACATATGACACAATATCAGCAACTAGCAAAGGAGCTGCTTGAGCAATTCGAACAAGTTTACATAGAACAATTACCACGATTGGATAATTCATTTGTTGATGCCTTGCACGATTATTGGCAGAATGAGTGATTTAACACGACGGACATTGTGGTCATCACGACATGTTCGCCATCAATTCCCAGAGTTGTGGTCGCCCATGTGACAGGAGAACAAGAAACCTGGATGACTCCAATTTTAAGCTACTTACAAAAAAGGTTTCTCCCTGAAAATAAAGCACAAGCTACTACCCTCGACATTACAAAATTCGCCGATATACTATCCTAGACGGGCATTTGTACAAAAGAAGTTTCTCTCTTCCATTATTGAAATGTATTACTCCTAAAGAGGGTCATGTGATTCTGGAACAGATTCATGATGGGGTATGTGGAAACCATACAGGTGGACTTGTCCTGGCATATAAAATTGTCAGACAAGGTTACTATTGGCCTACTCTCAAGAAATATTCGCCACAGATGCCCGCCAAGATGCCATAAGTGTCGTATATCGCCCCACTTATCCATAGCCCACACCCGGAAGAACTAGTGTTCACATGACCGGGCCATTTGCTAAATGGAGAATCGATTTGATTGGCCCGTTTCCTACTGGCACATCGGGAGTAAAATATGTTGTGGTTGACGTTGATTACTACACTAAATGGGCGGAAGCTGAAGCCATTGTTAAAGCCATCGAACAAAGAATGTGGAATTTTGTTTGGAAAAATATCATTTGTCGTTTTGGACTTCCCCAGTCATTGGTAACAGATAATGGCAAACAGTTTGATGGAAGTGAATTCCGACAGAATTGTGCTCATTGGGGCATAAAAAAACATTACTCTACTCAGATACCCCCCAATCAAACCGGACAAGTTGAAGTCGTCGATAAAATTATCAAGCATACCCTCAAGGTTAAACTTGATAATTCGAGGGGGGATGGAAATTTGAAGAGTTACCGAAATATTATGGGTATATCGTCTTACTTTCGAACATCAATCTGCGAAAACCCCGTTTGCCTTCGGCATTTGGTACTGGAAGTCGTTATACCGTGAATAAAGATTCCGAGCCATCGGACAATGAGTTTTTGAGAGCACATTAACGACCAGGAGCTCGCCCTAAGTGCAGATCTGTTGGAAGAGAGAAGGATGGAGGCAGATTTCAGGAACGCAATGTATAAAAAAAGATCAGAAAAGTTCTACAACTCCAAAGTCCGAACACACAGGTTCAACATAGGCGAGCTGGTTCTAAGACGAGCAATGGGGGTACCAAGTGGTGTGTTCGGCCGAGTATGGGAAGGTCCATTCAGAGTAACAGAACGTTTGTTAAACGGGGCATATAATTTGGAAGACTTGAATGGAGTTTCGTTGTCCTATTCGTGGAATCGTCAAACTGAAAAAGTATTATCGAGAATTCATGAAAGCACAACCGATAAATCCCGAGGTCAAAGCGCTAGCTAGTGGGTTCTAAAAAAAAAAACTCCCGAGCATAATCAACCATTCAGCTAAGACGAGCAAGACAAACACGAAGGACGAACACACAGTGTCTGACATAAATTTCGGAATCTTTTAGAAGGAGTTTTGGTCAGCATTATTAAAAAATAGAAGATACATGTCATAACAAGATGAGAAGCGGTGGCAACCAAAAAAGACGTGTCAATCCTTGAATAAGAATCGCAAAAGACAAGGACGGATGTCAAAATGAGGATTTAAAAGCAAGAAGGCCAACACCAACTAGATATGCCTCGCACTTGTTTGGGATAGTAGTATAAATAAGATATTGATAAATTGAAGAAGGGGAAGAAAAAGATAGAAAAGGAAAAAATATCGCAAACATATTAGAAGAAAATTCAATTTATCGGGAGATAGTTGGTTTGGTATGCCTCCAGATGAAATTTTTGACACTCGATTCAAAGAATCATTTTGTCGACTAATCATGTGTCTTGGCGCCTTTTAGAGTATGAGCTTTATACCCTCAGATCGCATCCATTTAGGAAAATACTTTCTTCGATTTGGGAAAGCCAATCCAAATCGGGAGAAGTATTTTCTTCTAAACGGGTATTGTCCGAGAGCACAGTTGGTGCTCGTTTCTGCTCAAGATGCTCGGCAGAGTCATGATTTCCACTCCACACTATCCATTGCTTAGCGAAGAGTGAATCACTACCCCCACGATCCCAAAAATCTCCTCCGAGGGAGTGGGATGTCGTGGCGCTTGCTAAACAACGTCGGACGCCGATGCTCGAGCATCCTCCAAGGGATGGAATGGTGCGGCGAGAGGCTTTTGCCACGCTGATATAAGCGAAAGCGTGCTAAAATTTATATGCTCATCGCAGACAAAGAGTTCAGATAATCACAACTTGTCCAGGAGGGGCAAACGCTGATGTTGCTGTTGTTGGGGAATGATTTGCACAGATCTATTCGGGATGAATATTTAAATACAAATTTAATTCTTTAATTATTACTAGCATGAATTAATCCTATATTAATTCAAATAATAATTGCAACAACATATCATGCATATAATAAGCCACGTAAAACCTACGCATAAGGAATCTACGGGTTTACGTGAACGTACCTCTCGGGATGACAGTGAATTCGGTTGGATGGACTAACCAAAAGGACTTCCCAAGTATTCCCTTAGTCCTTGCTCAACTATCCGGTGGAAGGACACTTGTCGAACAATTAACAAAAGGAAAAAATAACATTTGTTGCACCACTTATGTGTATTTGCTAATTTTTTCAGCACATGGAATTGTACTTGGGAATGAAAGAATCATCCCCTATTTATAAGAGAGAAGTGGTCAATTTTTTCAGTAGAAAACCAATGTGGGAAAAGACTTTTCTTGATCACCAAGAAATCTTGAATATATCTCCTATATTCTTTTTCCCATAATTAAAATATTCCACAAAAATCCCACCTCCTAAATATGGATTATTTTCGAAAAAAATGATGCAAGAATCCAAGATTTTGATCTTCTTGAATTTATGAGATATTCTTGTATTTCAAGAAATACATATCTTCCATAATATCTTTTCAAGAAAATCGTTCTTGCCCATTATATTCAAAAATTTCGAAATATCCTCATGAATAACCAAGTGGGAGATTTCTTGAATTTAATGAGATAATCTTGTATTCCAGGAATACATATCTTCATTCCATAACAAAATTCAAAGAAAATCTTTTCTCCTCTTTTTATCCATAAATTTCAAAAAATATTAGAAAAAAAAGAACAATATTTATTTTATTTTAATCACCTTTTTTTTAGGTTATTGGGCTATATGTTTGGGCTACTTTCGGGGGCCTTTTAGGAGAATTAAGATTGGGACTTCTAATGGACCTTGAATATCTAATATTGAGCCACAATATAATTCAAGCCCATAAATATTAATTAATCTCACTACATAATTAATATTGACTATCCATCTTAACCCATATTACAATCAATATGGCTCCCTTGGTCATTATTTCCGTGTTTAAGATTATCTAGCCCATTAATTAATTCAAGCCACCTAAAATAGCTTTCCATTAATTAACATTTTTTATCCTTGGTCGAATCGGTTCAACTTTATTATCCATACCTAAAACTAATTCCACTTTGCAAGATTTGGTATGATAAAAGCTTATGAACCTCCCAAGGGCAAATCAAACAAAAGCGTCTTGCATTACGATTCTTCAGATTAAATCTTAGCAATCACACGTGACCAATAATATTGCCCAAGATAAAAAGTATTGAATCTCTTTGATTCGCTACCCATGATAAGTCAAAGCAATAGTTACCAATCCCACGCGATCCTATTTAAGGGACGAAGGTTAAGAAATAACGAACCACCGAGGTCTAATTCTCCTTGTTCATTCTCAAGAATTTATCCTCCTGTAGGGTCCTATTCAAATAGATCACCATGCTAACAGTAATCTCTTGGTCAAGACAAACCAATCTCGAGCCTTTACACCTCAACCTTTCACGATGGGTTGTTCATTTCCATCTAGGTCGTGAATGGGCGTACTTTTAGTTACAAGGATCATTAATTTAATCTTCGTGATCCGGTATCACTAAATTAACTACAATGTAACACGCATTTAATTATTGAACAACATCGCGCAAAATAATATATGTAACATTCAATCATATTTAAAAGCATCGATGATAAACAATTTATTTCAAAAATAAGTCCGAAAATTCAGGTTTATTATACAAAGTAAAAAGCATACTTTTCAAAGATAATCCCAACAAATTGCTGCTCGAGCATATTACTTGAAGAATAGTAGACAAAGCTAATCCGCCTTTATACTTGTCAACATCAATTCCATGACGAGATGAGGTCACCATGTCTATTTCAAGACGAGGTTTTGAATCTAGCAAAAACGATAGTCCGATGTCTATAGTTATGTGTAATAAAAAAAATCTTCTCCAAATGTAAAAGTTGTAATAGAATAAGAAACGTGTTGCAAAGCATTTTTTTTTTTAAGTTTTTCTAGTTAAAAGTTTATCAATGGTCGCACCTAAAAGCCCTGGACGAATCCAACAAAAGACGAACGAAAGCGTAATTTTATGTTCACCGACGAAAACAATTAGATTTACAGATACCCACAACAAAAATGAGTGATGGGTACGGGTCGCAACTAAATAAGACGAATTCGAAGGCGATAATAGTGATCGCGCAAACATAAGACGATCACGAAAAGAAAGAGGGGTTGCACATAAGTTAACCCATCCTGGTTGCAAAGAAAATAAGATTTACCAATCCAATCGCAACTAAATAAGACGATTGAAAAACCAAAGAAGTCAGGTTGAAACATAGGCAAATATCATGTTCGAACTTCAGAAGACAAATGGCATAAAAAAAACAAAAAAAACATCATCCATTCATCAGCAAAATCAGCCATCCACAATCGAATCAAAGGGAACTATTCAACAGGCAAGCACAACGGAAACACAGCAAATTGTTCAAAAGCAGAAGTAAAAATTATACATGTAAAAAGTATATGGTCATATTCTTATATGGTCATATTCGTATTTTACATATGTTCCAATACGACCAAACAAGATTTGGACCATTGTGCTTTTAAGATAGATAAATGGTAAAACTTGTGGTGATGTGGGAGAAGTCCCCAAGAACGCTATGCTCAATCCGTGTGGAACAAATTCTCCATTGAAATATTATGAGGATTTGTCCTGATTGAATCACGTTGGCTTTCTCCCACGAAATGTCTGTATCACGGCAGGCGACATCCTTCGATTCTACAACCCGTCCCTACTGAAAAAATAAATCCAAGACGGATGGGGGAGTTTCTCGTCTCTTTCTCAAAAAAAAAAAAAAGATTTGGACCATTGTATTTTCATTATAGATAAGGTTAATTATCTGTGAATGATAATAAACAAAGACCCACATTTAAATGATGAATTAATTATGGTGAATGATGAATGACAAGATTTTAATTTTATGGTCCACCACATTGAAGATGCATGTGCAGGTGGGGCATCTTCACTAACTGTAACGAAATCAGAAGAATATGCTCACAGCTGTCATATATGCACATCGATATTAGCTTAGGTTGAAACGTGCATGCTTACATAATTAAAACATGCAATTAAATTGTACTGAAGAAGTGAGATGAAACGTGACACTAATTTTAACTTTAACGTGATACTGATTTTAATAAAAATGTGACGAGTGTACGAATCTAAAATGGTATATGTAAAACGTAGCAATAATTTAATGTGCGGATCATATATATTCAAGGATGAAAATATCGCAATCGCAACTAATATCGCAACCTTAATTTTACGGATATATCGATGGATATATCAATATCGCATATCGATATCGCAAAAAATTTAGAAAAATGACAAAAATTATGTTAAAAATTTAAAAATTTGACATGAAATTTAACAGGTTATTATAACACACAATTATGCATACATTTTATTTAAAATCACAACAAAATGACATGTTTAAATAAAAAATATTAGCAATACACTACATAAACATTGTCCATCAAAAAACATCTGACAATACAATACATAATACAATACAAAATGACTAAAATTACATGATAAAATATAATTAGTACCAAAAAAATGATGAAAAAAAAAATAGAAGACGGAATGTCATCTCTATCCAAACAATACTTTGCACTAACAACTCATCACATTAAAATCTTCATGGATATAATTATGCACATGCCATTCATATGTTTCTCTATCTCTTCCAACTGCTTTTAATTGGATATTGTGTTGATTTAAGAAAAGATTTTTGTTGATATTGTTGTCTTTTGACCTCCATAAGACATTTGAGGAGGGGCGATGAAAAAAAACATTTTGAGTATTCAAATCAAATTATGAACTCCCATATGTTGTCGATCCAATCTTGAGACATATCACACAGTTGCATACCCATTGAATCAAAACCAATTGAAAGTGTTCATGACAAGAAAGAAAAATGGTGGAATCAAATTAAAAAAAAAATCGAAAATTGTAATAATTTCAGATATTTTGATAGATATTCTCTCAATTAAGAAAAAATTTGTTTGTTATCCATATCGTAATTAAAAAAAAAAATATATCTTATATTTTAATTTTTTCATCCTTGTATATATCCAATAGGCAACAAGAATGAAAATTTATATTTAGGGCAAAAAACTTTTTTTCTATAACTTTGTCACTTTTTGATTTTGGTCCTATTGACTTTTATATTTTGATTTTCATCCTATAACTTATGCATTTTGGATTTTTTGGTCCTTTTATATTTTAAATTTTGATTAAAATATGTAAGAAGTAGTAAAAATATGTAAATTATAAGATAAAAATCAAAATTTAAAAGTCAAAATGATCAAAAAGTCGAAACTGTATAAATTATACATGACACTAATTTAATGGTATTGTTTTTTTTCTTATTAACAAAAAAGATATGTATTAAAATAGAGTACAAAGAGTATTCAATCTCATAAAACGAGTATTTAGTATATTAACTCCGGGCCCAAAAGAGATAGAAAGAAAAAGATAGTGTCACCAAGCCAAAAATACAAGAAGTAAGAAACAAGACTAACTCAAAGTTGAAATCACGCCACAGCAAGAAGAGAGGTTAGCTAACCAGTCCGCAAATGGAATTGAGCCCATTTCCGGTACTTTTGTTGTAGCTAGATCAAAGACGCGCCTTGATTTCAGTAACCAATTGTACTCTCTCTTTTCTAATTTAGATTGACCATTTTCTTTAAATATATGTCCTAATTTAGATCGACCATTTTCTAGAAAGGAAATAAAACAAATTTCAAAAAACAAAACCTCTTGTCAAAATTAAACGCTTTTTTACATCATGCTTAAAACTTAGTTAAAAGTGAATCCAAAAGTTACATCATTTAATACTAATAAATGTATTTTTTTCAAATTGAATTGACATTCATATCTCCACTAAAAACTCACTTTACAATTTATTTAATATATTATTTCTCATTTTTCTTAAACTCCTTGTCTACGCACAATGAATAATCAAAAATTTGTTCATCATTTGCAGAATTGATTTGGGATATAAATACGACTTGGAGATAATCATTCGAAGTGGGTTTCCAAATCGCTTTGTTTTTTTATAATTTAATGTATTGTACTATAATATTTTAAATCATATAATACAACACAATAAAAGCTACAAGGTCATAAATTTGAGTTATAATTTGTCCGATAAAAAAATCACATAATTTTTGTTTGTTGTTTTTTAATAATTAAAAATCACATAATTTTTCAATATTATATTTTACAATTAATCATTTTTAAAATCATCAATCTCATCTTCTTCTTCTTCTTTTTTTTGACGGAATTTAAATCATCATCTTGATAATTGATGCAATTGTGGCCAAGTTATAATATAAATTCAAATCTTAGCGTGAAATTATATGGTTTTTAAAACACCCCGTAAATATTATTGGAATTGTAATATTTTTTCTTATGGTCATTGAAATTTTATTAACTGTTGCATTTGTATGGTACTGTCAGCCTTTTACATTACTTTAACGCGGTGGGTACTAGAAACAAGGGAAGTAGTTGTAAGTTGAAATCTAGTAATTGTTGTCTATACCTACATGTCCCTACATGTCATTGTCAACTGCTGTCCAATTAATCTCCTTCAATAAATTGAATCCAGTTGCACTGTAAAATTATTTTACATAAAATCAAATCTTGTTTAGGGTGGGATTTATCAAGTGTGATCGTTCAAACAGGAGTTGATTTTATGTAAAACTGTTTACAGTAACTATTTTACAACTATGACTTAATAGGAAAAAATCTAATACTTTTTATGAATCTACCAAGATTATCAAACTAATAGGTATGTTTTAGTGAAACAATTAATAATTTTTTTAAATTTACATAAAGTACAGAAGGTTTGCACTTACATTTTAGCCAGCAACAAGGAACTAAGCACCTAGTACAAATCTGGGATTGTGCAACCAATCATGGTAAGTAAAATTAGAGCATCTCACTTCTTTTATTTCGAACCAACTCCATAGTCTCGATTTAATCTCGCCAACTACTTTACACTCGAAAGCTTCTTTGTTCTTGAACAGTTTTGAGTTTCTCCTTCTCCAAATCATCCATGACTGACTTTGACGCAATTCTGGCATCGCTCAATTCTGAATTTTATTTCATGTTTAAGTTAACTAATCTGAATGTAACAAATCTGCAGAGAAAATAACCGATAAGAGCAACGGAGATGTGGCCAACGACTTTTATCATCTATATAAGGTACATAAAACCTTTCGTGTCTTTGTTAATTTATCTTTCAGCGAAAGGGGGAACTTTAAAAAAAAAAAAATTGTATACCTTTTATGTCTTCTTTAATTTAAAAACAACTAAAAAATGTACATATTGACTTATGAATTTATTAAACCTATACGAATTACTTTTTATTTTTAATGTGGCAGGAGGATGTGAAATTAATGAAATACCTGGGATTGGATGCATTCAGGATGTCGATTTCTTGGTCAAGAATACTGCCCCGTAAGACTGTTATTTGAAATGCAACAATACGAGCAGAAATAATTGTCAACATTTTATAGAATCTGCATTGATAAAATCATATGATTAGTAATGTTACAATAATGTTTCAAAACAAATAATTTAACATGCACAGAAAGTACTCAAATTATTAAACAATTTTCATTTCTTTCAAACTTTTATATTTTTCAAAATGTTGATCATCTATATATCCATAACACAAAATGTTGATCATCTATATATCCATAACACATGCAGGTGGTAAACTAAGTGGTGGAGTTAATAAAGAAGGAATTGCCTTTTACAACAATGTCTTCAATGAGCTCCTTGCAAAAGGTGGATTTAATATTCTTTGAAATGTCACTTTGCAATTATATATGTTAAAGTTTTATTCTTTTTTAATAACTTTTAGTTTCTTGAAATAATTAACAGGCGTAACCCCATTTGTGACACTATTTCATTGGGACCTTCCACAAGCACTAGAAGATGAGAGTATACAGGCTTTCTGAGTCCTAACATTGTGTAAGTGAAATACAAAATTCTACTTTTAAGTTACGACACATCTATATAAATGGAACATGCATTTTAATGGTGTAACTAAATAATACATAATTTGGTCAATGCAGAGATGATTTTGTAGATTTTGCGGACCTCTGCTTTAAGGGATTTGGTGATCGTATTAAATATTGGATTACTGTTAACGAACCATTTACCTTCATAAACGGAGGTTATGACGGAGCTTTTCTAGGAACCCTAGCGCCGGGGAGGTGCTCTCCTTGGGGCAAATGCCCCCACGGCAACGCGGCAACTGAACCTTATATTGCTGGTCATCATCTCCTCCTTTCTCATGCTGCAACTGTGAAACTATATAAGGAGAAATATTTGGTTAGTTATTGTTTTCGTCTAATATACTTATATAATAATTGGCAGTATCATGACGAGATTAAAATAAAAAATCTAAGTTTAATACTTATTATGTAGCATTCATGATCTATATAACCTTGTAGGCAACTCAAAAGGGAGAAATAGGAATAACAATAGTGACTCATTGGTTTGTACCACGTTCAGACACCCATGCCGATCATGAAGCAGCTCAACGAGCACTTTATTTTGTTTTTGGATGGTAAGTACAATGTAAACAATTATCGTATATTTGAATAGGAATTAGTACTGACTAATTTTTTGTTCGATTCAATGTCATGGGATTTTTTTATTTGTTATAGGTTTATTCATCCTGTTGTTTATGGAGAGTATCCAAAAATCATGCAGTCCTTTGTGGGCAACAGACTGCCAAAATTCACTCCCGAGCAAAGTCAAATGCTGAAGGGATCATATGATTTTTTGGGAATGAATTACTATACTGGAAATTATGCAGCACATCTATCTGCTCGCAATGGACCTGTTAGCAGCACATCAGATCAAATGTGCAATCTTACAAGTAAGATATATAATGTTTGATTTTTATTAAAGAAAACGTATAATTAACTATTGTATAACATCTTATTGTTTCTTAATATTTATTGCAGCTGACATCAACGGTGTACCCATTGGAAATCCAGTAAGTGTTTTTAATCAAGAAAATATCCAACGTTTTTATAAATTCTTGTCTAATTACAATTCTATTTAATGATTTAGACAGGGGTTCCCATTTTTTTTAACTATGCCAAAGGACTTGTTGATCTTCTAGTCTACACCAAGAAATATTACAACAATCCTACCATTTATATTACAGAAAATGGTAACAGATACCATTTTTTTTTTTTCAAATATCTAGACATAATGTTCGAAATCTGTATTTCAAATTTTCATTTACCTATTTTTGCTCATAGGTATTGGTGATGGCGGTGAAGGTACGGTGCATGAAAAAATTAACGATCCACAAAGAATTGATTTCTACAACCATCATCTCCATGCTGTTCAATTAGCAATTTCGTAAGTACAGCTTCCTCAAAATTAAGCAAACTCAAAGGAGAGAAAGAGATGCTATTATTTTATATACTACTACTAATAATAATAATAATTCTACTTTGTTTTTCTACACAATCTAATTCTTTAATGCCTATCATATTAATTATCAAGTGTAATACGAGTATCAATTATCGATTTTCCACACTCTAATTAGTACTACGTGCAATGACTGCAGGGAAGGTGTGAAGGTGAAAGGTTTCATCGTGTGGTCGTTTTTAGACAATTATGAATGGGGTTCAGGTTATACCCTCCGCTTCGGGCTATGCTTGGTAGATTACAAGAATAAACTCAGAAGGATTCCCAAAAGATCAGCTATTTGGTTCAAGAAGTGCTATACTAAGTGGTATTTGGTTCACTAATTCATTTAACTCAGAAGGATTCCCAAATATTTGGTTCACTAATTTATTGCATCTGCAAGAAGTGAATTGCAGATGCAATAAATTAGTGAACCAAATATGTCTCACTTAGTAGCGAGGCACTTCTTGCAGATGCAATGAATTAGTGAACCAAATATGCCTCACTTAGTAGCGAGGCACTTCTTGAACCAAATAGCTGATCTTTTGGGAATCCTTCTGAGTTTATTCTTGTAATCTACCAAGCATAGCCCGAAGCGGAGGGTATAACCTGAACCCCATTCATAAGAGCTTATAATTCCTCCTATCTGAGGTTTTGTGTGTGTTGTAAGATTATCATTGTCTAGCCTTGATATCTTTTGAATAAATGCGAATTATTAATGAAATAGTAGTAATCGCTTTCCCTTCTTCCTGATTAACTGGTTTATTGGAAAACAAAGATTGGTAAAGAAGAAAAAACATTCATGAGCAACACTTGTGTGCACCAGTTGCACACTGTTTAATAGGAACAACTAATACCATTCAGTGAAAACCACTAATACTGACCAATGAATACGGTTTGGTGAAAACAAGGAGTACCGTTCAATGAAACCAACTAATACTGTTCAAAAAGCACACCAGTTGCCATTATTCATATACTACTATGTTTCATTATAAGAAGGCTCGTTTGGAAAATGAAATTATAGAATGTTTCAGCGCAAGATTTCGTACCTGCGATTCGTGTTGGGAGGAGGCTGGCGGCGAACTAGAAAAATTGCAGGGGAACGGAAAATTGAACAAGAGAAAGGAATTGGGGATTTTAGAGTAAGGGTATATGTGGTAGCTTACATATTAAATGAGTGTATTTACTAATTATGGGGGTGTTAATAACCGTACCCTACAGATGCGTTATGGGCTTTTCATTCATTTGTCCAATTAGTTCAAGTATTATGTTTGGATGTCCTTTCAAAAAAAAAAAAAAATTGGAATTTTTTTTTTTAATGAACGGTGACTCGAACCCATCACCTCATGGTGACATAAGTATTTTGACGACTCATATTAATTGATGCAAATTAACACAACTATACAAAGGTCAAATACAAGTTCAGAATTGAAGTTTTGCAATCCGTCCCCACCAAAGATAAAAGCACTTAGGGTAGGTATTCCATGCGTCAAGTGCATTATTTGTATTTTTAAATTATATAATTTATTTATATTAAAACATACAATTTTTATAAATTAAAAAAAGTTTAATATTTTAATATAAATAAATTATATTATATTATAATAAAATAAATTATACATTTTAAAAATATACATAAATTATACAATCTACCTACACCATGTAGCGGAAATAATTGAGTGGAAGTGGAGTGTCGTGTGGTATACTAATATTAGCTGTACAAAATGGTACAGACCGCAACACTATTTGCTTGTGATGATTTAGTTGTCGGAAGTCAAAATTCCCAAAAATAATGTTCTCAAAATTTGATGGATTAACAGAAAATGAAATAAATTGTTTAAAATCTATGAGCAAGAATCATCTCCGAATTCCCATCACATAAAGTTAAAAATAATATTCCATTATTATATAACGTAGAGTCGAAGATAGAATCTTCCGAAATATTAGTGTGATTATTTTTTTTTTTTGAAGAGATTTAAACTCCCCACTCGTGCCGTTTGGTCCCTCAAATTTGCGGGTTAGAATCGAAGGATGTCTTTGGCGACACACACTATATGAGAGATGGTTCCTCAATTTGGTAGTTATAAATCGTCGAAGGATGTCTTGTGGCGACATTTATGAGAGTGAGCCAACAGGATTCAATCCTCCATAATATTTCAATGAAGAATTTGTCCCACACATTATTTCGAACACAAGGTTCTTTTGATTTCTCTCCACATCACCACATTTTTACTAAAACATTGCTTTCTTCGGGCAATATTAGTGCGATTGTTTCTACGTTGATAAGTTGTTTAACACAACTTATAATATTTACAAGAATTTAATTAGGGATTAAAGAGTTGAGTAAGTGAAAGTTCGAAAAGAGACAACATGCCAAGTGTTCGTTACTTGATAGAGCATTTGTCCAATTAATTACTCCTAAAGCAATACGATCTTTTACGTTGCAAAAACACGTAAATTTAGCTACAGATGGCTAAACTCGAAAATTGCAAATATACTAAATGTGATCAATATATGATTTTTAAATGATTGAGCATCATGTCATGTGAATCAGATACATCGTGCACTTTATAAAATATTTTTAAAATATATAATTTCCACACTGAAATATACAATTTATTTTACGAATACATAAAATACATTTTAATATAATAAGTTATATTTTATTAAAATATATTATGAAATTCATGGTGAAGTATTTTTTTTTTTAAAATTGCATTTTCTCCATATTAATTAGTGCATATATATACACGTGAAGCAATTCTCATTCATACATCAAAAAGCGATGTCATTAGTTAATGTTGTTTGCGTAAACCAAATGTCAAGGCAATGATGTCTTTGTGTACCACATTATGTAATGCTAGGGCCCTCAACTTGTTCAAATAAATGACAAATGAATATGGAAAACTATACACCACCATATAAAAAAATAAAATTAAAGGAGAATAATACCATATTCGTTCTTGAAATAGTTTCCTGTATAATTTGCATTGCGCAAATTATTTGAAAATAGATAAATTAGAATTCGTAGTACAATTCGTTAATTACAGTTCAAAATAACTGAATATGTCGTGAATTGTTTTGTACGGATCAATTTTTATAAAGATTTACACAATAAATATTTGTATTCTCACAAATTTGAAATTGAAGTCTCTTAAGTTTAAAAATGTCCGTATACCAAATGATTAGATCAATCCGACAAAAATTCGTATGAGACGGCCTCATGCATGAGACGAGGTACAACATAGCAAAAATCAAAACATATCATTCAAAATATTAAAGCATCAATGCTCAAATTATGATCCGTCTCATCGTGAGGTCATCTCACACAAGTGTGTATCGATCAATCCTTATGCATTGCTTAAACAAGATATTATCAAGAGTTTGGTTTAGATCATTATCTTAAAATATCAAATTAAAGACACGCCCAAATATTCCATATTTTTCATAATTATCTCAAATTTTCCGTTCCTATCTCTTCAACGCGCCCAATTTTTCCATCCAATATGTCGGAATTTCGATATAGTTAAACATTCGATTAAGTTGAGCACTATTTTACCAATAAACAGACTCCCCTTATACTTAAAATGGATAATTTATCAAAAAGACAAAAACTCCCGTTCAGACTTATTCAAATTTCTTTTTTTCTTTTTTTTAAAAACACTTATTCAAATTACTTAAAAAAGTTAAAATCTGTGATTGAATAATACTATATAAAATTACGAAACAATATATCTAACCCAAATATAATAAAATTTCAATAAGTGAAATTATTTTTTACTTGTCACTCAATCAATTTTTTTTTTTAATCCCACTCACTCATTTGATAATAACATATACAAAATAATGGAACCCTTTTTTGTTAGTTTATTAGGTGATGTTTGTTTTCAGCTTGAGGTGGATGGGAAAAATTCGAATTGAGAGAAAAAGTATATGGGGGAGATTCTATGAATAGTAATTTTTGTTTGTTTTGTATTGAATATGGTGAAGCTTTATGTCAAATCAATAATTTTTAATAATAATAATGTATTATTTTATTATTATTATTTAGTGAGATAATGATAATATAAAAGAAAAGTGTAAGAAAAGTATCAGAGATAATGAATTATTATAAGATAAATATAAAAGACAATGAGTTTAGATAAGAAAAGTTGTAATATGATAACTTTATAATATAAATGTATAATAGAGATGAATATTTATTTAAATAAAATATTGAATGTGCAAATTCAAAAAGTGACCGGGACGGAAATGAGGCACTTCCCCCATCCGGACCACCCATCATATGTGGAGATGAGCTGTAAAGGTCATAATAAAAGGAGCTGTGCATATTGGGTGGGGAAGGCCACATGGGATCAAAGACCAACGACGTCCCTCGTTTTGGGGTACCGAGGTAGGAAAGTGGAAACTGACTAGTCCTTATCTGCCACCTCTGAAAACCTCACAATCATAGCGAGTTAAATCGGGTTTAACCATTATTAAAACGGTTAAATTAGATAAAATAAAGAGTGAATAAATTTTATATAAAAAATTGTGAAATTAATTAAGGAGTCTAACTCATATTATTAAAAAGATTAATTGTTATAATTGGAGGGTGTGTTTTTTTATTATATAAAGAGTATTACTTATAACACTGAAGAGTGTGATTTATATTACAATAAGAGTATTAATAGTGATAATTGAATAATATTAATCGTGATAATTGAATGAACATGTTTGTAAATATTAAATCGGTTTTTACAGTGAACAAGTTTTACAAAAGACTACTCTTTAAATTATAATTGAAATAATTTCATAATATATAATTAAATACATATAAAATTACATATATTTTTTAAATAATAGTTTCTCAAAATTTATTTTTCAAAATAGTTCTTATAAATTACAAAATGAACCCTTAAAAAGTAAATGTTAGCTCTTCGGCAAATTGATAAATTCAACTGGTCAGCAGTTCGTTTTGCTTTTCCCACTTTTGAACACTGTATAAGTGATTCAAAATGTCCAATGGTTGAACTCTTCGAAATCGATTTGTTATGTTTTGCGGGGATGTTTTGAAACTCATCTCAATAGTAAATAAACACTTATTTTTAAAGTTGGTGTGACTCAACTTTTGGCTTAAAGAAGTGCTTCTTAGGCTCCACTTGTGTTTGAAAACACACACTTAATAGCAGTTAGACTGATCGACTAATTCAATCTCATGCGCATAAGGAGCACTGTACAATTCACGTATACTTTTTAAATACACAATTTATTGCACTATATACAATTTATTTCTGTAAAAATATATTTCATTTTTCAATATATATAAATTGTGCATTTTAATAAATAAATGACATATTTTAAAAATACATTTAAATATTATATCGTGCCATAAGAGCATTCATACATTCATTCACTCTCTCCTCCACATTATCTACACATCACTAATTTATAAAAATTCAATTTTTTAATCACACTCTCATAATGGTTTATCAATCATTTATCCATTCATACACTTTTTGTGGATTCCACGTTCACCTCATTTCTATCTACTTTTCTTCAAAAAAAATCATTTTCTCTCTCTATTCATTACATTGAATGGATCACTCTTTATTCAATCTAATGAACACCCACAATAATTTTAAACATCAATTTTCATTTATCCAATAGTTAAAACACTCATTGAATGAACTATTTATATAACACCATGTGATTTTAAAACACATTCAATCATGTAGTGCTATTTTGCCAGCTGGATATCAGAATTCGTAAGCTGGATGATAAAGAAGGATGCTGTGGGACTTCACTTTGTCCCAACATTTATAAATTTGGCCCTCATATTATTGTACCGCTGACAATTTATTACTCCCTCAGTCTCAATTATATAAGCTTATTTTCTTTTTATAGATGTCCCAAATATATAGGCTTATTTTTACATAAAGTAATTTTTTCTAATTAATTTACTAATATAATCTTATGCATTAATTATATTGGAAACTATAACAATCATTAAATAGGGGTATAATAGAAATTTGACTTGTTTAATTTACTTTTCCAATATAATTTTTTAATCTGTGTGAAAAGTCAAACAAGCCTATATATTTGGGACATAGGGAGTATTATTTTTTATTTTTTTTAGAGTTAGTTTGAAAGTTAATTTGTTCAAGCGAAGGACAACGTATTCACCAATCATTATTTTTGTCTTAAAATAATATTTTGAAATTAAAAGTTGAAGATTGTGATTATAATTTCAAAGTCTATTATAATTTTGTTCAATTAATTTTGAGGTATCATGGTTTGATTTTTTATGGGACTGAATTGATTATGTGTGATAGGATTGAGTGAGATTGAGTAAAATTAGATTGATTGGACTGGATTTATTGAATCAAGATATGCATTTTAGATTTGTAGAATTAGATTGAGTGATTAGATGAGATGTCTATTGAAATGTCATAAATAACTTTAAATTGAATTGAAACAGTGAATCTATTCAAATAATAGAAAGGACAATTTGTAATATTGCATTTGAGATATGTTCTCAGGACCGTGCCTTTCATGAGTCGGACGAGTCGTCCGACTTATAAGGCCCGGAAATTTTGTTGATTTTTAGGGGCCCAGAATTCTATATGCATATATATATAATATTATACTCCCTTCGTCCCGTGATTACTGCAACACTTGTCAACATTACTGCAACACTACCAAAATGGAAACAAACATAATATTAATACACTCACAACACTCTTATTTTATTCCACTCAAACTCACTTTATCCCACTTTACTTGATTTGCGGTCCAATTTGTGTGTTGCAATTATCTTGGGACGGAGGGAATATATTTATACTTGTAAAAATATTAATATATTGTGAAATGTCTTAGTGGGAAGGACAAGTGTTTTATTTTGTTTTGTCTAGGGTTCGAGTCCCACCTTTAGCAAATTCTTAATTTATTTTTGGGTTCATGCTTTATCCAAAATAAATAATTTAAGCACCACAACAAGTCCACAACTATTTTTATTTAAGTCTCACCTTTTGTAAATCTTTAATTTATCTTTGAGCCCATGCTTTTTTACAAATTCTTAATTTAGTTTTGGGTTCATGCTTTATCCAAAATAAATAATTTAAGCACCATAAGTCCATAACTATTTTAGTTTAAGTCCCACCTTTTATAATTTTTTTATTTATTTTTTAGTACATGTTTTATCCAAAATAAATAATTTAAGCACCACATATCCACAACTATTTTAATTTAATTCTTTAAATATATGACATACACATAATTTCTAGGATCGGTCCGTATGTTCTATCTCACCTTTCACATGAGATTGACATATCCCTCTATGTAGGGATTTAATACATTTTTTACCCAAGCTTGAAGTATATCATGTGCCCTCATCTCACAAATCAAACGATGAATTAGTTAGGATTAAAATTATAATCCTGATCTATCCCGATTAATCTCGTGAACCGATCATTTTATCTACAAATGACAATTATGTCATGTCTTAGTCATTTCCTTTATTTTGATGAATGCATAACTAATTAAGCAAGCTGAAGTCAGTTGCTACTTACTATTTATTTCATTTTCAGTCTCCTTCATTACCTAATAATCTCTGCCAGTTATTATTATTAACTAATATTTGGTAGACCAAACTTTCATAAATGAAAGAGATTAAAATATTGTTGACCAAAGTGATATAACATCTAAGAGATTACTCAAGTAATCCAGCATGACTAACAGCTACCAATTAATTGTGATCAAACGTATTAAAATTTATCAATTAACTATAAAAAATATAATATCACTGAAATAATATATACATACAAGTTTGAATTTGTGTCGCAATAGAATTTTCATTAATTATAATTGTTTAAAAAAAAGAATCATAATTTCTCACTTACCCAATTTCATCACATGCCTGTCATTTCCCATCACAGATTCACATTATTACATTACCTACATCAAACACCTCATTTAAATTTTAAACAAGCTATTAGACCTACTCCTGTTCGACATTACAATCTACCATATGCCGCTTTAACTGCTAATGAAATGATCAAGATTCAAGAACCTATCTTTTCAGTCTTCACGCCTATCGAAACAATTAGGTTTGATATAGTTACATAAGGTTGAACAATTATGTATATCAGTGTATGAATATATTAATTCTCCAAACCATTTAAAATACGAATTACGTATATTTTTTCTATAATCGTCATTATACATCCATAATGATTATATCATACATATAAACATGCAATTAATTGGAGCTATTTATTTCAAATTGCCCCAATATTTTATGCTATAAATTAGTAACACAACCATTGAAAAAAAAAAAAAAGAACACATAGTTATTGGTTCAAATTTTTGGTGTAATATAAAATACAATGAATTTAATGATTATTTATACTAATAATCTAGGTTGTACCACTAAAACCTCATTAAACTTGAACGTGGAATTGAGTGCAATCCATATGTTGTATAAATCCAAAATTACATGTAAACTTATTTTAAAAATTAACTAATTATTGAGGTGTGCAATGAACTCGTTCAAATGAATAGGCGTGCAAGATTTATTTATTTTGGTGGGAAAAGAAAGAAATAGGCGTGTATAATATTGTGATGTATAAATTCCATCTCTATCAATATTTAAAAATATAAAAATTAAATTACAACAAGAAAAAGACTGTACGTACATAGGTAGGACTTGGGAGTTTGTAATAGAAATGGTGTTTTAGGTGAAGCACGAAAGCAAAACAACAAAATACAATACACAATACATGAGCTGTCAAATAAAAGTAGAACATAACGACACATTATTGCCTGATTTAAAAAAAAAAGTTGGCTTAGTCACTACACTACAAGACACGGCTCCTTATCTATCTATATTATTGTTTCTTTTTAGAAAAGAAGTTAGTATAATATTGTCAGATGAACTGTGCGGACAATCTATATTTAATGGTAGTATTAGTAAAAATTCGAATTAATTTTTTATTCACAGTAATTAGTAAATTAAATAATTATAATAAATTCGAATTGAAGTTGTAGTGTGACAATAATTATTCCGCGTCGAATTTTACCTACCTCCCACCTTCGTGATTTCCGAAATAGCCCTCCTTTTCATTTCATTGTTTCCATCTAATGATTTAATACTTTGACTACTACTTAATTTTGTAGTGTTTGGAGCAATCTCTGACTAATTCTGCCTACCTAAAATGGATTACAAATTGAACAATCAACCTTTCTCATCATTGCAATTTATCATTTTGCTTTAAAATATAATTGTATAATATTCTATAGTTAAATTGGCTTAATAAAGAATTAAAAGTACTAGATGAAGATCAAAAAATTTTTTAATTAAAAATACTAAAGTGCTTTTTAGGTAGAGGAAAGTTGAGAAGAAATCAGGAAAAACTTAGTTAAAAGTACATATAATTAAAACAAGATGCTGAATAAAAAAAAAACACATATTATGGATGAGAGGTAGTAAGAGAGAAATTTGTATAAAATAGTGTAATAATACATGATATAAATTTTATTTAAAGAAAAATATAAATCAAATATTATGATGGAACTTCGTCTCATCTATGAGGTCTTCTCACATAAAATAATTAACAATTGAGAGAATAAAAATAACATTTCTAAAACATGTTTTTATTATTTAATCTAAAATGGAAACAAAAAAAGCTATTCCCTATGAAATAAGATGATACCTGGAAAAATTATGAGGGAAGTAAGATTTCATCACATCACTTGGAAATCGTGAGTTACTAAAAATAAAAAAAGTAATTTTATTTTACGGCTGATATCTATACTCCACGAAAAAAATTATGACTGTGATATATATTTTACTACTCCATGAATAAGTTATTTTACGCACAATACATACTAATTTTTTTTTAATAAAATTTACCAATTTTAAATGAAATAAATATTTTTTTATAAATTAAACATTTTATTGTAAAAGTGTACACAAAATACATACTAATTTAAAGAAAAATAATGGAAATGGATAATATTTTATAAATATCCTAAATCATATTTTTTTCTCGAATTGAGTCGGATCAAGCGGATTCGAAAATGAATTCGAATATTCGTATATCTGGATATGAGATTTTCTATATCGGACGAATCCGGGCCGAATTCGAATAACTATAATCGGATAATATATTTCAAACGAAAATCATCAAAATGTGATTGAAACACATAAAAAAAAACTACCTATGCAATATTTCATAGAAGTTCTAATGCAAATTATAAAAATTATATCTACTTCTGAATAATAATAAAAAAAAAAATTATATCCTTATAATATCACCACTCCATCACAACATAACAACATTTGTATTAAATTAATATTATATTATTTATATATATATATTAATATAAAATATAAACAAAAAAAAGTTATTCCCCCTCATTTGAATGATACCTGGATTCCATTTTGGAAACGAATTTGGAATAAGGTATTGATTTTATCATATTTGGAAAATTAACTACTAACAATAACTTTGGTTAAAAAAAAATGGTTAAAAATAAAAATCCAATATCCTGATATCCGGATTTACTATCCGGATAATATTAAAATTTCACGAATAATTTATTTTATGCACGATACAATTTTTAATAAAATTTACTAATTTTAAATGAATTAAATAAATTTTGATAAATTGAACATTTTATTGTAAAAATATATACAAAATCCATACTAATTGCACAGTGAAATTAATCTGAAAATCCTATGAAAATCTCTCTGGTTAGAAAATTTATTTTTAGATCAACTTTTTACATTTTTTTTATATGAGATCTTCGAATATATTTGATTATCAGTTCTACGGTGTTCTAATATTAATAATGAGGTCTAAACTCTAAATTAGTAGACCAAAATTGGAAATATCAAGTAGATGGACTCGAAATTCAGGTGAACGAAAAGGACTAAACAGCAAATAACGCCACCAAACATTGTGGCAAATCCGTAAAACAATCCAAACCAAACCCCCAATTACCAAACCTTAAACCACAGAAAGAGAGTTTTTTTCAAATAAATGCAGCATGCTCCTATTTTATCAGTCCAATAGAAACAACACACCAAACGCGTATTAATCGTTGTTCGCCTTCCCGCCGCCCTTTCTCTCACCAAAACATTTCCAAGAAATCCCACATAAAACCCCCCCAGCAACGCTCCCATTAATCACCATTCGCCTTTTATAAAAAACTACTGACATCCCAGTTTCGCCAATCCGACTGGCGTCTCTGTTTTCTGTGTGCTTCCCTGAATGTGCGAAAATGGCGTTGTGCAAGAGCAACAAGAAGAAGCACCGGAGCTACATCTCCGTTCAGTCACAGATCATAAACTCCATCTCACAGTCGTCCCTCGATTCTCTCCTTCAATCGCCGAAAAAGAAGCAGTCTTCCTCCTCAAAGCTCAGATTTTTCTTCAAAAGCTCAAGATTCTTGATTTCGTTGATTTTTCTGGTGGGGTTTTTGTGGGTGTTGAAGATGTGGCTCAATTTGGACTTAAGAATGCCTTTTTCGCAGAACCCATGTTCTGTTTCTGAAGGTAAGGCGGTAATTTCAAGTGGGGTATTGAGTTCTGAGCTGAAAATTGATGAAGAAAATAACGAAGAGGGTGAGTTTTGGAAGCAACCTGATGGGATGGGGTTTAGGCCCTGTTTGGATTTCAGCGAAAAGTATAAAAAGGAAAGTTTGGAAATTTTGAAGGATAGGACGAAGTATTTGATGGTTGTAGTTGCGGGAGGGATGAATCAACAGAGGAATCAGATTGTTGATGCTGTGGTTATTGCAAGAATTCTTGGTGCATCTTTGGTTGTGCCAATTTTACAAGTCAATGTTATTTGGGGTGATGAAAGGTACCAATTCTTGATTTATGTGAGTTTGATTAGTACTACGTAGCTTATTTATATTGAAATTCTGTTTTCTGATAGTAATGTGTGTGGCTTTTGCAGTGAATTTGCTGATATATTTGATTTGGATCATTTCAAGAATGTTCTGGCAAATGATGTGAGAATTGTTTCATCTCTTCCGTCTACACATTTGATGACAAGGCCAGTTGAGGAGAAGAGAACACCTCTTCACGCCTCGCCGCAGTGGATTCGCTCTCGTTATCTTAAGAGGGTGAGTGAATTTGTTGCAGTTCTTTGTTTATTGTTCTTGATATTGCTAAAAGTAGTAGGAAAAAATGCAAATAATAGATATGTTTTAAGAGGAAAAATCATTATTTCTGTGGTTAAGACAAGAGTTTGGATTCTACAATTGTTGTTTGAAGCTTTCAGCTACTTTGAATTTTGCTTTTGAGCTGCAAAGGCATTGGGATGATTCCAAAAGTTTGAATATTTCAAATGAATTCACTTGAGACACACTCTTGGGTGATTCCACATGTATATGTGTATATTATACTTATATACTTTAATCAGATTCTATTCATTGCCACCCAAAAGGATTAATCACCCCTTTTGGGAGGCCGGCTGGAGTTTAGTATTTAATATATTGTATAAGCAGAAATTTTTGGACGCTAATAAAAGAGGAGGATTTATCTGAACTGTTTGTGTTTCCTGCAGATTAGGAGAGATGGTGTATTACTTTTGCGTGGTTTGGACGCGAGGCTTTCGAATGATCTTCCTTCTGATCTCCAAAAGCTTCGATGCAAGGTATGTCGACACACTGTCTTTTACACTGCAACAATATGTTTAAAATTGTGCATTTTCTAATAGTAATATTAATATAATGTAGGTGGCTTTTGATGCTTTACGGTTCGCCCCACGTATCCAAGAAGTTGGTAACAAGCTTACAGAGAGAATGAGAAGCAAGGGACACTATCTTGCTCTTCATTTGAGAATGGAAAAAGATGTATGGGTGCGGACGGGATGTCATCCTGGCCTAAGCCATGATTATGATGAGATGATCACCAATGAAAGAAAGGCGCGTCCCGAGCTCTTGACTTCAAGATCTAACATGTCTTATCATGATAGAAAACTCGCCGGCCTCTGCCCTTTAAACGCCTTGGAAGTCGTTAGGTACGCTTCTAAAAAACGCTATAATTAAGTTTCGTTATACGGGGTTGTAGTGATGATTTTTCTAAAGCTATTGTCATTATTTTGTGTGTTTAGGTTGCTTAAAGGCTTTGGGAGCTCCGAAGAGCGCAAGAATCTATTGGGCGGGAGGTGTGCCATTGGGTGGGAAAGAAGCCTTGACGCCATTGATGAGAGAATTTCCTCATTTCTTTAACAAGGAAGACCTTGCACTGCCTGGTGAACTCGAACCATTCGGAAAGAAGGCGTCTCTGTTGGCTGCCATCGACTACATAGTTTCCGAGCAAGTGATGTATTCATGGCATCTCATGGTGGGAATATGGGTCATGCAATTCAGGTACAAACTGTCACATGATTCCTAAACTTTAAAAGAGAGCAAATACTTGTATGCATGGTGCAATTCAAGTGCATGCATTTTTAATGGTTGTTAGTTGTTTTATTAATCGTTGTATTTTATTTTGTGATACAGGGGCACAGAGCCTATGGAGGGCACAAGAAGACTATCATCCCAAACAAAAGACAGATGCTCCCATACTTTATGAACTCTTCTCTCCCCGAAGCCGAGTTTAATAAGGTCATATATGACCTGCACCGTGATTCCTTGGGACAGCCGAAGCTTAGTAGTGGCAAAGGCGGGAGGGACGTAACCAAGTACCCTGTCCCGGAGTGCATGTGCAACGCTACAACAAAGCGTTCTTCCATCTAACTCGTTCACATGGTTGAAATCTAATCATAGGTGTATGATGCTTGGAAGTTTCCGAAAGCAACCATTACGACGTTTGAAGATGAAGCTGCAAATGCAGAAGTTTTGGAAACAAGAAACGAAGAGAGATGGCATAGTTTGTAATCTCAAGCACAAGGAAGGAAGGAAGGATAGGCTATGTCCCTGGTGATGAAAGTGGGGAGGTGTACAAACTGTATCTATCATACATATTCTTTTATTTATTTATTCTTTTTATTGTAATCTATGCTACAACTTACAATCCACGGCTGTAAATTACATATACGGAGATTCATTTTTGTTACATTTTGTTAGTGATAAAAGCAAGTTAGATCACCTCTTGCAACCTTTTTTTTTTTACTTTGGTTGTTTAAAAGATGTTAATACCAATATAACTATATAAGTATTACATTTCATATTATGTATTATCAATATAAAAATATTTATAAAAATGAAAAATATATTAATATATATCTAAAAATTTAATAATGTAAAATGAATCAAGACAGTGTAGAAATAATTAGAATTGATAAAAGGAAATTCAGGATATGCCTGCCCTGAAATTGATAAGATAAAATCACAATCACCTCAACTATGAAATCTGCTTGAAAACCTAGATCAATAATCAAACCAGAAAAACCTGATCAAAATCCTTCATCTACTCCAAGAAAAAGAAGCCTCAACTACATCATAGTCTTGACTGTAACTATTCTATATCCGCGGTTCAATCAGAAACGGCATGGGCACCGTGCATGAGACGGTTGTCGCGTATCCATGGAAGTCTTGATCCAGGGACGCAGAGTGAGCCCAGCCCAGCCCGTATCCACACCTCAACCAGCAAAAGCAAAGCTTTCAGCTATCAGGGCTCGTCTCTTCCATCCAACTGCTATCTCGATTCTACCAATGTGGAGGAAGTTTCTTCAATGGTATGTGGCCATAATGGCGAAAGAGCGACAACTTTCCCGATGATGATCAAAGTTGGTGATTCGAGTTTGTTTGATGTAATTTCATCAGCAAGGTCTTTCAGTTCAGCAAACACCTGATTGTTGCAAATAAATTTAGAACAAATATTTAATACTTAATATATGTGAAGCAGACATAATCATCGTATTTAATTGAAAGTGAGCTTACTATGCGCTGTTGAGGGGTGGTTCCTCGCTCAATGGCTGCAGCAGGCGTGTCGTCTGGCAAACCATAAAACATTAGTTTGGAGGCTAGAGAAGGGAGAGTTGACAACCCCATGTAGACGACGAGTGTAGAATCGGGATCAGCTGCATTCTCGGCCACAAACAGAGGATCGGTTCCTCCCTTTCTCGAGTGGCCTGTTAGAAATCTAACACTGTTTGCAATGCCACGATGTGTCAATGGGATCCCTAATTCAGCAGCTATTCCAGAAGCAGCGGTTATGCCTGTCAATTTCAATCAATTTAAATATCCATTGCAAATACTTAATATCCAGTTCAGATTACAAAATTAAACTTGTTATTAGGAACTTTCTTGGTAGGCTTAGACTTCTATTACTATTATCTTTAAAATAGAAGGACATTTAAGAATTTTTCTTCTTCACCTTGACAGAATTATCGATCACACCAACGCAATTACACCAATTGTACAGTGCAACTGTACACAACTAATATTTTTCAAAGAAAACACGAATACTAACATGAGCTAAAATACCAGAATGCAAATGGACAAGAAAGAGACGATGTTTACTAAATCACTGTACCTGGAATGACTTTCACTTCAATTCCTTGTTGTTGTAGAAAGTCCATCTCCTCTCCACCCCTTCCAAATACCTGAAACAAAAAATCACAGTAATCATCATCCAATTCTTAAAACTTCACCAAGAAAAGCAAATGTAACTCTTCCATGAATATAAAATTAAGTACACTTTTAAGGGGACTTACCAATGGATCTCCACCTTTAAGCCTTACAACGCTTGCCCCAGCTTCGGTAAAACTCAAAAGCAGTTCATGAATTTCCTCCTGTTGATACCCTCAACAGTAAGTATCTTTCCACAAACAAGCATTTTGATAGTATAATAGAACACAAAATAAAATTGGTGCGTATATTTCAGTCGGACATGTACATTTTCACACAAGATGATGAGAGAAAATGCCAATTTGGAAACATATAAACTACACCAACTGGAGAAAATCCATGCCATGCAACACAATAAATAAATCTAATGGCACACACATCATAGTATACACTTTAATTGGTAGGATAACTACAAGAACCTTATCATTTGATCACCCTTTAATGGACAAAAGAAAATGAATTTCAAGTCAAGTGACAGCACTCTAATTCTAGAACCAATTGCATAATCCAAATCATCCCATTTGTAGCAAATCTACATTTCTCATAATCTTTTCACCATACAATGAAAAATAGCCTATTTTGTATCATCACACTATACTGGCATAATCCAGTCCTCATTCAATACTATATTCTCAATAAACATGAGCAAACAAGCAATACTTAAAACACCAAGCCATAATCAAATTCATAAAAATAATCACCAGAAACATTCAAAATCCAAAACCATAAAACACAGGCAGAAAATGAAATCTGAATTACCAACAAAACCAACCTGAGTTCTGCTATGATACCCAGCAGTTTTGCCAACATACAGAAGCTTAGCATTCGGCCCCACCAAATTCAACACATCATTCGAAACCAATCTATCATACAGCAACAAATCAGCACTCTCTATCACTCTCAACGCCTTTACAGTCAGCAAATCCGGATCCCCTGGCCCTGTTCCCACCAAGAACACATTTCCAGGCCCTTTTCTCTCAAACCCCTCTTCATTTTCCCTCTTTTCCCTCAAAACTTGAAGCAATTTCTTCAATTCCGGAAGCTGCAAAGCTATATCATAGTCCCTAACATATTCATCCCCAGATGGAAGTGGGCACGAACACGAGGGCTGCTGCAGCTGGTTCTTGTACACCCAGCTGTCCCTGTGGTACCTCTCAATTGAATGCTTTTCAGTGAAAGGCGATATCTTTTGAGAATTAAATGCGCAGTGAATTGTGAAAACTGGGTTTTTGAGGGAAAATGAGTTGGGTTTTGTGGATTGAAACGGCGTTGATGAAGAAGATGGGAGTTTGGTCACTAGGGCCATTGAAATTGGCCGAGTTTTGGAGTCCAAGTTGGTGTTTTTATTCGATGGGCTAGGTTTCTGAACCAAGAAAAGTCATGTTTGAGATGTAAAGATTGTGGCTTTATATACATTTTGAATGCGACTGTGATGAGGGGAAAATACAGAGGTGGAGATGGGCGGTTTGGATTCGATTTGTGGGGTAGACGCTTTTTGTAGCTTTAGAGGTAGTGAGAAGGCGTTTTTGGGTACCTTTTTACAAGTTGGCAAAGACACTCTCTTTCTCGACCCTATAATCAATTGGCCCCACAAACACACACAATTTTTTTATTATTAATAATAGTTTTATTTTTATTGAATCTACTAAGAGCATGTTTCACTTCCATGATTAGGTGATTAAAATATCTAATTTTACTTATAATTTTCAATTTTTTTATAATGTATGATTTCAATTATGGGTGTTCGTTTTGGCCCCCTTTGAATTTTTTTTATTCACTTAGGCTCCATTTGATAAGGGGTATGAAATTAGTATGAGATAAAAAAAAATCGTATAATATAATACGAGTTGGTAGTATTATGTCGTTTGATACGAAGTAATATGGGTGACAACATAAAATTAGTATTTCACTTGGTAGGGGGTAATAAATTTATATAAAATTAGTATGTCACTTGGTAGAGGGTAATAAACATGTATAAAATTGAGAATTTTATTGAAATGTCCAATTTACCCCTTGTACACAAACATAAATAAAAGTCTAATTTTGTTGTTTTTTAAAATATATTTAAATTTGGTCGAAAAAAAATATTTAAATTAAATATATTTTTATACATATATTTTAAATTAAATATATTTTATACATATAGGGAGTAATAAGCATGTATAAAATTAAGATTTCCATGAAATATCCAATTTTACCCTTTGTACCAAAACATAAAAGCCTCATTTTTTTTTATTGTGGGGTGATATTAATAGTGGTCATGTCCATGTGGTATTAAAACAATCTTATAATAATCAGGAGTCGTTCCAAGAATTATATTTGTGACATTTAAATTTTACTAAGAATAAATAATTTTCTAAATAAAAAGCAAATTGATTTGGTGACTATACTACAATATACTAACTCAAAAACTCATCTTTCATTAAACTAACATCAATTAACATGTTAACATTATGGAGTTGATTCAGATGAACATGTTAACATGCTTTATAGAACTCAGAACGATTTGAGTGTCGAAGTACACATTCCAAAATTCCCAGCACGATTTTGCAAGTCCAAATTAGAAGTAGATTGAGGATCAAAAGTGTTGGATGATCTTTTGATCGTATTGTATACAACTTGCTCTAGAATGCAATTAAGTTAAAACCCAAATTAGTCTTCATTCAACCATTAAGTTGAATCCTGGCTCTGTTTTCTTTCCACCATAACCTTGCTTACATTTTTCCAAATCTTTCTCAGCTACATTGTACAGAGGCATCCTGCTGATACAAGGGGATGCCTCTTCCAGCCACAGTGACTCAGTGAGATCAAAGAAAATACATGTTCTGCTCAAACTTAAAAATCAAACCAATGTAATAAATAATGGGCTCAAAACAAGAAGCTCATTCACCAACCCTTCAATAATATGCATTCAAGCATGAAAAAAAGAAATGCCTACATACCACTTCTTTATGGTCTTAAGTTACACACCATTGATACATATGTTGAGCTCATTAATTTATTATTGGGATGTTCAAATTTCAAACATCTAAATTGTCAAAATTAATAAACCAAAACTTAATGTTACTAGCAAGTTCAGAAATACATCAACAGACAAGGTATGGATGTCTAGGAATCAACAATGTAACTTCAACTTCAACACCAGGCTCAATGGTGATGGAAGTAATTTGCTTCACAACTCCAGGGGAGCTGAATAGGTCAATCACTCGCTTGTGTACACGCAGGTCAAACCGATCCCATGTATTTGTTCCTAAACAAAGAATGAAAATGATTCGGTGATATTGCTAGCAACAAGAAAAGTATGAAACCTAATAAATTCAATTTCAATCACAAATTATCCAACATACAGATTTGAATCATGAACATACCATACAAGAAAATCACATAAATGGGACCTGCAAATACTTGTCCATATAAAGACAATCGACAGGATAGTGTTCAAAATATATTGATTATAGTCAAACAACACAAACAAAAAACTACTACGGTCTAAGAAAAGATGACGACACCAATATTATCAGTCTAGGGCATATCATCCTAGCAATGGTTTCAAAAAAGTAATGATAGCTTTATAGAAGGAGCCTACGGAAGACAACAACTCCTCCCCAAACTCTCTCTTGGTAGGATCCTATAATCATTCAATACTTCTCAGAAAAACAGCTAGCAATGTCCTAGAATAAGATGTCAACTACAAGAATCACAAATGATCTTACATTAGGAAAAAACAAAGGCCCTTCGAAGTTTCCATCAAGATATCGAATCAAATCAAGACTCTCACCCTTAACTTCATTATTGTACTCTAGTGCTGGCACCTAGAAATAAAAGGGTATTCAATAAGATCACCTTTCAAATTGAAGTAATATAAGTTTGAATTAGAAAACAAACTGTTTTAGGCATTAAATAGCTTATATACACATAATTCTTACCTTATTTGCAGGATACACTTTTTCCTTATACCAATATGGCATGTTCTTGAGATCAATGGGTACCAGTTTTATAGTTTCTTGCAGTCCCTAACAACAAAACAAAACCTATTCATAACCTTCAACACCTTGAAACAACATTATTATAATCATATGTTACAAATCAAGAACGAATTCTTAAGGCAAATGAGAAATGGGAATCATCCAAACAACCTTACAGTTCCTTGTAATCCACACACGTTGAGCATAGGGGCAATTATATGATATATAACCTAAAATACAGAAACTGAATCAGAACATAATTAAATTGATATTGCAAAATGAAAAATACAACGTAAAGAAATTACTAGTATTAAATTGAGTACTTGGGCTTTCCATCAAAAATTGCAGGTGGGTCTGAAGAGGAATCAAAAACTGGTGACACATAAAGTTTTTTCGATCGTGACTTGTACAAATATCAGTAGACAATTAGAAATTATTTAGATGTCAAATATGATCTTTTAAGACAAAGCCTCATATGCACCGAGTGCACCGTGCAACTCAAGTGCATTTATAAAATTGTGCAAGAGCTATACAGTTAAGAATAAGTTTAAAGACATTGAGAATCTTATTCACAACAAGAAATTAATTAACAACTTTCATTTTAACATTTCATTATCATAATGCTTGTGAAAATAAGATTTTGCCTGAACAATCCAATAATCATTGGAATCTGATGAATGAAATGTATTAGGATGATGACCAGAACTTGATTAACAATAGTTGTAAAGATAAAAATGTGATTTTCTATATTATAGAATTCTTTAGATATGATAGAAAATTGCATTGATCAATAACCAATTGATTCTGCATCAACTTGAGAACTAAACGAAGCGAAAGATAGTTCCTCAATACCGAAACAAAAACCAAACGCAACAGTTCAACCCAGATTAAGTAACAAAAGCATTTCCTTGTGGCTAACCATTTCCTAATATACCAAACCTAAGTATTTACTTTATAAGATTACAAAATCACAGTTAAAACTAGACTACGGAGAAGAAAACCAACGATTTAGTGAAACTATTTACCTGGCTAGAGCAGGTCTTTTTCTGTCCGGCTCCTAGTGCTCTCCATCTCCACCATCTTCCAAACTGTGTTTCCCTCTTCCTTTCATTGAGCATGTTCTCTCCATATACCTCATATGCATTTTTACTTCAAAGCACCATAAAAGATACATAAATCAATCAACAAACCATAAACACAAAACCAACAAATCCCTAAACAAAGTCGAACAGATCTGAGGTATGGATGCGGGGAAGAAATCGAATGTGTTCAGTTTCTAGGGTTTCGATAAAGAAATGCCCTCATGGGTCTTCCTATTTTTTTATAGCTTTCTCACCAAATCTCCTCGATCTCCTTGGCCTCAAATTTATCCCTAAGATCTCCATTCTTCAGCCTTGTCGCCTCCTCCTCCACCACCCGTCAAGAATCACCGCAAAAAAGAAGACGACGATTGGAGAGAGAGAGTTAACAAATTGGGGAGAGGGAAATATGATATTGATTGTGGGGAGGGGCAAATGGGGTAGAAAATATCACTGTAGAAGCCATACTTGCCGAAGACCTTGGGGGAGAATGTATTAATTTGTGTGGAAGGGAACAGTGAAATTGGCGTATTATGCTCCGGGTCGGCTGCATAAAAACCGGATCCATACTAATTTAGTATGACCGTATTATGGTTTACAAAGTGGTCTGCAAAATTAGTATGAAGCACTATTCAGCCCATAATAAGGCCTATCAAGTGGTGCCTTAGATCGTTAAATTATATATTCCCCCGACAATTTTACTGTTTACACGTAGTTTAATGTGAGAATCGTTTAATAGTATAAATTATTTTTTGGTGATGATTAAATGGTAAAGTAATGACATGTGGTGTAAATAAAAATGAATAAAATTGATTTTAGTGTGTAAAAAATAATGAGATTGTGTGTAATCATTTAAATGATTTGAGGGTAAAATTTAAAATAATGTAATTGCTTTATTTTATTTTTTTAAAATATGTCAATGAATTTGGGGATGGATATTTTTGACAAATATGCCAATGATTTCGGGGACGGATGGAGGAGTAATTTGTATAAGTAACTCTGCCAAAAATCTTATTATATAAAAGTAGAAGTGCACTCCCCTGCTTTTGCCAATTGGCACTCCCAGTCTACCTATCTACCCATCGTAAAATAATGTTTCTCTGCCTCTCCAACTCCCGTAACGCTTAAAAACTCCCGTCTCCCTGATTTCCCCCAACTTGAATCTTCATGGTTTGAAGAAGTAATTTCAAACATCCCCCAACTTCGGATATTGCCACCGTCGCTGCTCACTGCCACCATTAAGTTCGACTCCGACTTTGCACCCTTCGCCGCCAATAAGAACGACCACGACTTCTTGACGGCCCTTCGTGGCCATACACTTTCGCGCGCCTAGACTTTCGCGATTAAGGTTTTTTTTTTTTTCCAATTTCTGCATAACTGTGTAATTCGATTTTCTTGCAATTAATTAGTTTCTGCAATTTGGGCATGGTTGTTTTATTCCACCAGCGGTAAGCTTTTGCTTTACAAGTTTGTTACGTATTCTTGCAAAATTAGGGATTTGAGAGATTCCTATCATGGAGTTTGAATATTCTTACCATTAGCCGTTGATTCTCTGTGACGACAACATCACCTTTGTGGCACACCTGTTCCAGATCCGTCAAAGTCGGCCGCCGGGGTCGTGCCCGGCATCCCGCCTCTTTCCCGCAGGCTTCCATAGCCGTCCACTACTGCAGTTTCTGGTAACAATTGTCTCATATTTTATCTTTTTTGTTTTCATTTCAGAAGATATATAGATGACGTTAGATTTCTATTAATGTCTGTCTTTAAAAAATTCTATTGAGTTTCTATATATATATATATATGTATAATTTGGCCTTAATTCTTTGAATCTTAAATAGTAAATTTTTGTTGAATTTTTTTGAATGTGTGTTATTATTTGACTAACATAGCTAATTCTTAGGGATACTTATTGATCCCATAAAATGTTTACAGTTTCTTCAGCCATTCTTCTTCGTTTAGACTTTAGAATGTTCACGGTAATGCTTCGTATTCTTTTTCTTTTCGTCTACACTTGGAGATTTATGCTTTCGACCAGAAAACTCATAGGAATTATGCAGAATTAGCCAATTCATTCAATTCTTCATCATGAATATTCCCATGGCAATGAAAATAACATTAGCATTTAAATGGTTTTGAGTATGAAGTTATAGATGTTGTATTTCACAATCATTAGATATGTCATGCTTATTTTAGGGATTGAAGTAACAAATATATTCAATCGTCAAGACATTTCATTCTCTTCATTTTATAACCTAATGTATCTTAGTTCCATTGATTAAATTATTTTATTATGTCTCTGTTGTAGATAGTGAAAGATTGGGTGAAAAAGATCATGTAATTCAAGAGTTACTCTGGACAGATGGTGAAAGATGCCAATGCTGTTATTTTCACTTTTGGTTCATATAGACTCTGGGTGAGAAAGATATATATATGTTTAGTGTTTATTAACCTCTTTTCCTTTTTAATAATAATTATTTAGTTGTATTTGGAGGCAGGTGAGTAAGATCACATTTAGTGCATGTTCATATGATTTATAGAAGAAAAAGTGGAAACAAATTTGAACTTTTCAGATCATCAGGATAAGCGTGTCTTTTTAATAATTGGATATACTGGAATTGATGTATGAACGTACTAATTGGTTCATAAGATAGTAAGTTGTTGACTTTGAGGAATCATGCATTCAAAATAGCAACTTAGCTACGGAAATAAGATGTTCAAAATATTATGTTGATTTGTGTCTTCCCATCACTAATTTCTTCTCCTACATTTTATCAGTAAGTTTGTTTAGTTGGTTTTCGGTTTATAGTCCGCTATTTCTCGCTTTTAAAACATTAAAAAGTATAATTCTCAGAATCTATGTTTCATCTCCCCTGATCATGATCATGTTCCTATATTCTTCAGATTTGGAGTTGTCTCTTTTTTGGTTTCGAATTAAACAGATTTGCATTTCAAGTTCGCTGATGAACCATAGTTCCAGTTCACTCGCGATCTTTTTGTTCATTCAATCCAGTGGTGTAGGTATTTCCAGGTGATTTGGATAATTTTTAGAACTTTAATATCACCTCTCCTGCTCAAAGGTATGCTTTATTCCATCGCCCAATTATGTATTTATTATGATATTATTTGTGAGTTTCTAAAATTAAATGGATTGAGCTTTACATTTTTCTTTCAGCTTCTGGGCGATGAATGTTTCATTGTTTAGATAGTTGATTTTTTCTTTTATTTTTAGACAGTAGCTTTGATGATAATTAATATGGTAATTGATAGTTAATATGGTATTTGATATTTTGATTTATATATACATATTCTTTGAAGGGTTGGTTCTTAAAACAATCATGTTATTATAATCTTTTCTTTACAATATGTAATATTTGTTTAATGATTTTTTTATTTTTAAATTCTGCATCAAACGAGTTGGCACAAAGGAAAGGTGATCTTGAAGTAATTAATTTGAACTTGCTTAATGAACTGAAGATAAATACATGTTGAAATCCTACTTTTGTTTTGTCTTCTACTAATTCTTGCGAGCTATGGGTTCTATATTAGTTATAATTTTCTGTGGCAAATATGTTCGGCTGTATTGAAAATTTTTAGTTTCTGAACCCAAGGTTTTGTTAGTTTAATATTTCATGTGAGCCACATATATTTTAAAAATGTTAAAGGAATAACAGATATCAAGTTTGCCTAAAAGAATATTTATGATAGTCCGTGCATTGCATCTCTAATTTCTTATGTTCAGGGGCATTAGATTCACTCTGTCTCAAGTTGTTATCAAATATAAAAGAAACCTTGCCAGTTAAAATAATGGTTTTCTGATCATTCTTCCAGCGATTCTAACATTGAGGAGTAGTATGGTTCCAGCAAAGCCAGTGATGAAGATGAAAATGGTTATTCTTATGATTCAGTTTTCTACCTTCTTAATTTCATTGAATTTCTTTTCTTATGTTGTTTTATTTATTTATTTTGGACCAAAATTATTTCATTTGTTTCTTGCTACTAATTGGTTGTTGTTTTAGATAATCTGTATATATATATATATTTTTTTTTTTTAAATGGACATGCTTTATTGTTTATTCTTAAATTCTATCATGTTTCTTTTTTTGTAGTAAATGATATCAAAATGATAAAGTTGAGAATAAATATTGAACACATATTAAATTGAGTTTTTTGCTTTCACTCTTTTTCTTGCACTCTTTTTGTGATTTAAGAGGATTAAATAGAGTTTTTGCTTTCACATGAATACCTTTTCTTATTTTCAAATTAGTATGACTAATTATCTGTATGGGCTACCCCTATTTGTTATCGCATTCATCATTCAGTACTTTTCAGATCTCATCAATCTTGACTGCTCAGATAACACTAATAAGATTGCTGATCTTTTTGGTGAGTTTCTCTGTACTTTGTTTTTCGGTTCCTGTTTTCAAGTACTCCGTTCTGTTTTTATTAATCTTTTCTTCTACTTTTTCTTTCCTTTTTGATTTTTTTTTTGTTTCCTCGGAAACTATGGTCTTGGATTGTTTGAATGATCTTATGTTCTTGGTTTCAAATTTCAATGCTCATCTTCAATGACTGGTGTTATCAGGTGAAATTCAACTTGGATTAGAGGTTACAACAAATACTAACAAAAAATTATCTTCAATAACTTTTGGCACAAACCTTGGTGAATGCAGTCTGTTTGCCACATATGTGGCTGCCAAAGACAACGAGTTCAGCGTAAAGCTAGGATGCTGAGGGAGTTCAGCGTAAAGCTAGGATGCTGAGGGAACTGTTGCTTGGAATAATGATGAATGTTGTTTGTGTAAGATGGATGAGAACTAGATATGTTCTGATGGTTGTCTTGCAGCATTCCATCCGAGGTGTGTAGAGGTTGTCAGCAACCTCTTGCCCGAGAATGATTCGTACAACCCCAAATGTTCGATTGAAAATGATAAATGTTGGATGAAAGTTGGAAATAAGTTAATTTGAGGAGCAAAACTGTTGGACATCAATTCTTTTGGATGCCAGTATTATATCTTCTACGGTTATGTATTAGTGTATGTTCCATTTAAAAAGCGACTTTTGAAATCTAAGAGATTTTGATGTTGTATTATTATATTATTATTTTTTAGTGTGAGTTGTAATTATTAGATTATGTGAAATATGATTTATATATGTTAAAGTGTAAGAGGAGATAATTGATTGTATTATAAAGTGTAATAATAAATTTAAAGGTGTTATTATTAAAAAAAACAACTTCATCTTCATCCACTGTTATTATTAAAAAAACTTGTGAATTTTTCCATCGCGACGGTCTATGTAGAGACAGTCAAGTTCTTTTTTAATTATGTCATATATTCATTTTTAAGTTAAATAAGTTCAAATCAGGCAAAAAGAATATTTACAACAGGCCCCGTGCATCGCACGGGTAAAAACTAGTTAACTCAAAATGGGAAAGGGTCCGGTTATTAACACCCCAACGGGTAAAAACTAGTTAACTCAAAATGGGAAAGGGTCCGGTTATTAACACCCCCATTATTATTAGGAGATACACCCCCTCCATAATTTCGAAATATAGGTGTTGAAATTGTATCTTAATTTCGAAAGTGATTTTTCGAAATCACTAACATATTTCGAAAAGAAGATCTTAAATTTACGAAGTTTTGCAAAGTAAAATTCTGCTCGAAAACTTTCAAAACAAATGTTTCGAAATTAAGATACAATTTCAACACCAGTGTTTCGAAATTATGTATTAAATTCAAATTAAATTTTTCGAAAATATTTTATGGGGGGTGTATCTCCTAATAATAATGGGGGTGCTAATAACCGGGCCCAATGGGAAAAACGTGGATTTCATTTCCTTCATGAAAGCGGTAGTTGGGGCGGCATTTGGGCCTTCTATTTTGGGCTCTAAGATTTATAGAACGAAAGTCGCGTCACGCTACCTCAGTGGGCCTTGTTGGAATAATTTTTTTCAAGAACATTAATTTATTTTTAATCTCAATTACTCTAAGTGTGTGTTTAAGAATTCTAAAAAACAGCTTTTAAAATTATTTTTTTCAAAAGCTGTAAAAAATAACTTTGAAAATAAGTGTTTTTAGAAGTTGTTTTTACTTTTTAGTATTTCAAAACACACCATAAACATCTTAAACATTAATAAATAAATTTATCCTTTTCTTGCATAAGCAACAAATAAACATGGAATCGGAGATATTTATAATTGTTGTTGGAGGAGAATTATAGTGTTGCAATACAGTTTGATAGATAGAATAAGCTCATTTTTTAGGTTAACATAACAAACATACATCTTCATCAATTCAATAGTTTAGAAGTAATAATCAAACCACCATAAGCAATATAACAAACATACATCTTCATCATTTCTACATTTCATTTGCTTACGGTTTAATTGTACATAACTAATTAATATTTTTAAATAGAAATAACAATTTGATAAAAAAAAAATAATAAATAGAAATTACAATCACGTTTAGTAAAACCAACTAATATTAGCAAACTGTTACCTTTAGTTAAACAAATTAATACTTTTCAAAATATAAAGAAATTAATAGATACAGGATCACAAGAATTAGAACAACACCCTTCAAATTAACAAGCAAAAGAGAATCAATCGACTACCTGAACCCTAATTCCAAATCCATCCTTATAATTAAATTCTATGCTTCATCAAGATCAATGGTGGTATAGCTTCGACGGCTGAGATTTTGTTGGGGAGTCGTCAATTGCGTTTGACATTTGTGGATGGTATGGCTTTGCTATCAGAATTTTGATGATCACATCCCTGAAAACGAAGACGAGAAGAACAACAAGTACTAAAAAACCCAGAATCAACACTTCTAAGGGGAACATTTGAATATATTTAATATGTTTATAATCATCAAAGTGCAATTTTATAATATCGAAATATTGAATAATTTAAAGTTTGACTATGGGAAATTAACCACCATTCAAATATTGATGCATTTATTTGGGTGCTTATATATATATATATATAATGAGTGGAACTCATGTGCATCCAGGTGCCCCGTACAGTCATAGTGCATTTTAAAAACATGCAATTTATTTATATTGAACCGTGTAACTATTTTGCCATATTAATAGTTGTACAGTTCAATGTAAATAAGTTACATACTTCAATAAGTTGTATGTTTCTAAAATGCATTATGAGTACGCGATGCACTTGGATGAAGACTTTGTCATATATCATATCATATGATAAATTATATCTCATGTTAAAAATGTGTAACATATACATGATTTTTAGATTTGTTGAGCATATCTAAGCACCTGTTTTGAAACTTAACTGGAACATTTAGAAGCACCTCTTCTTTTTTAAGCTAGCCCATGAGAGCTAATTTATTTATTTTTTAATGATGTTTCTTGAGTGTTATTGTTTCAAAACACCACTTAAGTCCATAACCAAGTATTCGATTCCCACGCGTTTCCTACAATAACACTCAAGAAATAAAACAGAACCAAAACTTTAAACAGATTTTGTGGTTTGGGAGAAACGAAGACCATCAAGTCAAGGTTAGAAATAGTTGTACAATTTTGATAGCTCCTCAATATTTAACAGAAAACAATATACAAGCTCTTAATTAAAATTATATTTTAAAATAGATAGTGTAAGAGTGATTAGAATGATCACCGTTGAATTGGTGATTGGAAAATTCACTATAATATATAATTACACGTTACAACAGTATTGACCAAGAAATAAGGAAAGAATAAAAGAATCAAATATATTCTATATTTACACGGTCAAATACTATCCCTATTACCCCCCAGCGTTGCGTGGGGGGTGAAGGCAAACGCAGAGCTTGGACCGAAGAAGCTCAAAGGCGAGACGAGGCAAACTCTTGGTGAAAATGTCTGCAAGCTGTAGATGCAAAGGAACAAACGTGTAGCAATTTTCCCAGTGGAAACCAATTCTCGAACAAAATGATAGTCAAGATCAATATGCTTAGCTCGTTTGTGAGCAACCGGATTCTGACTCAGAAATATTGCACTTTTGTTGTCACAAAGGAGCTCCGGACGTGAAGACGGTTTGACCTGGAGCTCGCCAAGCAGGTTGGTGAGCCAGACAATTTCGGTTGCAGCATTAGCCATGGCCCTGTACTCCGACTCACAACTTCGAGCAGGCGACGATGAAATTTTTTCTTTTTGCACTCCAAGATTCCCACCAAGAAAAATTGAGTAACCATATGTAGAACGGCACGTCTCAATGCACCGAGCCCAATCAGCATCCGAATATCCCACAACAGATAACTCAGGACGCCTAGTAAAGGATAAACCGAAGTGAACTGTACCCTTTACGTAGCACAAAATCCGCTTAACAGCATTAAAGTGATCTTCAGTGGGAGAGTGGAGGAACTGACTCAAAACATTAACAGCATAAGACAGATCGGGACGAGTGATGGTCAAATACTGAAGAGCCCCAACCAACGAACGATACAAAGTAGCATCATGAAATGGAGAACCATCACTGACCATGACCTCCCCAGCGGCCAATGGGGTGGCAATCGGCTTGGAGTCCAATAAATTAGCTCGTTCAAGAATGTCATGGGCATACATGGTCTGACCCACAAAGAGACCCTCGGGTGTATAAGAGACCTCAAGACCAAGGAAGTAATTCAGACGACCCAGATCCTTAACGTCAAATTCTTCGTGTGTACGGGCAATGAAGTTCTTCAGCAAGACACTATCATTACCTGTGACAATAATATCATCGACATAAAGCAGGAGATAAATGACGGAAGTACCTCTGAGAAGATAGAACAAAGAGGAGTCAGAGCGACTCTGGCGAAATCCGAGGCTAAACAGATAGGTGCTAAAACGCTGAAACCAAGAAAGGGGAGCCTGCTTCAGACCATATAAAGCTTTCTTGAGACGACATACGTGATCAGGAAAGCGAGGATCGATGAATCCCGGAGGTTGAGCCATGGAAACTGGTTTGTCAAGAACCCCATTAAGGAAGGCATTCCTGACATCAAGCTGATGCAATGACCACTGAAAACGAACTGCAAGAGCCAGAACAACCCGAACTGTAGACGCCTTAACAATCGGACTAAATGTGTTATGGAAGTCAGCACCCGGGACCTGAGTAAATCCCTGAGCGACAAGTCTAGCTTTGTGGCGCTCAATTGAACCATCTGCATGATACTTGGTGCGAAACACCCATTTCGATCCCACAATGTTAGTGCCCTGAGGACGAGGCACGACATCCCAAGTGTCAATTTCTTCTTGCATAGCAGAGAGCCATTCTGGAGATTTAGCAGCGGACTTGAAACCTCTAGGCTCCGGATTTGCAACTAGAGCTGAGAGCAAAGCAGTGCAAGATAGATCGACAGGATAACAGGGGCTTGAATATACCAGCCCGGGCATGGGTAACCATGGGATGAACATGTGCCGGGGCTGGAGCCGGCTGGACGACTTCAGGCACGGGGGCAGTGGGCGCCTGAGCGGGCTGAACAGGGGCCTGTGAGAGAAGTGAACAGACCAAGCCTCATGAGAAGTGTTGCAGACTTGCAGTCAATTACCTCGGAAGCCGCATCTGCTGTGAGAGAAGTGAACATTACATTAAGCAATTTTCTGTCTTTCATACGCCAGGACAGAAAATCAGGATTTGGAGAAACAACCCCCGCATCCGAAGTCACGGTGGGAGATGGCGCAGCATTAGAGCCATCGAGAAATCCCAAATCAAAACATTCGGTCATATAGACAACCTGACGACGCCATGTGATATAGGTTGATGAATCAAGCTTGATGGGAACCATGTTCAGCATGGTGTTGACAGGGAGAGGATCGACGGTAGGGGCAGCCATTTGAGAGAAGAGGTGCGAACATGAACCGTGGAGAATTAGGGTTGCGAAAAAAAAGAATATTATGGCTTGTATCCCTAAAACCAGAAAAGTTGCGCAGAGAACTATGCTAAATCGGAGGAGACCAGTCCGAGTAGCAAGCCGGGCGGCGGAGGGGACCAGTCCGACGGCGGCGGAAATTTGGAAGAGAGGTAGGGTTTAGGATCGTGTTTGGCGTGATACCATGTAAGAGTGATTAGAATGATCACCGTTGAATTGGTGATTGGGAAATCCACTATAATATATAATTATACGTTACAACAGTATTGACCAAGAAATAAGGAAAGAATAAAATAATCAAATTTATTCTATATTTACATTGTCAAATACTATCCCTAATAGATAGCATGGTTACGGATTAACAACTCCACTAATTCAAGGAGTACTGATCCAGGATCCTCAACAATACATGTTAAAAAAACTAAGTGAACACTGTACAGTATAACTTGTGAGATAATCAATTAGATAACTATATAATTATCAGCGATTGTGATACATGTGTGTGTGACAATTTATAAAATTAGAAAAGAATATTATTTCAAAACTCTTAGCATTATCAAATACAAAACGAGAGGCCAAAAAAAGTACAATGATAGGAAAAAGATTTCCAATACATTTTTTTTTAACAATATAAATTGTACAATATTTACCTCTTCAAAAGCTAATGCTCAATGCTTGATGAAGGGAACATATTTGCTTGTTTCATTTTTGAAGCAAAAAAGTCGTTGTAGTATAGTGGTAAGTATTCCCGCCTGTCACGTGGGTGACCCGGGTTTGATCCCCGGCAACACCGTTATTTAATTTTTTGCTCCTCTTCCCAATTAACCACGTACTAATAAACTTTTGGAGAAAAACTGATAATCTTTTATAAATCATTGTGATTTTTTAAATTTTTTTTGAGTTGTATGGTATTGTTGCAATATTCAAATACTTGAAAAGAATACTGCAGCTATACACCAATTTATAAAGAATGACAGCAAATAGAGCATAACTGATATTGCATCAGAAGCTCATTTGAAATCAGACATTGGAACATGAATTTTATCAACAAGAATGGCCCAAAAGATTCATATATAGGACTAAAAAGACCAACTCCCTCAAACAAGAAACAAACCCCTTGAAACAAAGGAAACAAGGAGACCATGCATTAATATTGGCAATCCAGTAAAAAAGATCAGTGACCAACAAATGCAAAAGCAGAATCAATTGAAACCCTTGAGTAATTCAAGCTCTCATAACAATCATTCAATCAAACACCAATTGCAAAAATACCTTAACACGTGCGAGAAATAGCTCGTGCTAAGGTAGAATTTTAGCTTCCATTTGCATCTTATTGCCAACCGTGTGCGGTCTGAGCTCATGACATGTTCAATCGAGCAAAATCTAGGAAACACGTGTTCTGGAATTTAAAACTCGAATTGAAATGCAAATTGCAAAATACCTCAACATATGTGATGATATCCACCTCAAAACATAATTCTGTATACCCTCAAACTCGAATTCACCCACACGGAAGGAGACACAAGCATTTGCCCATATATCGATATTCTATTTTCCCAATTTTTACTAACATAAATTTTGTAAAAGATATTCCATAATGAAGGAGGAAAAGATTTAAAATGAAACCTGCAATTCATACATTAAATTTACCGAGACAAAAATCATATAACATAAGCCTAAACTTGCAATATTTGTTCGCTTCACATTTCGACAATCTAAGAGGCAATATCAACATCAACATATTAAACAAAATGACAAGAAAGCCCTGGGCTATCATAAGCTGTCCAAAACAATCCTTACGACACCATAGCATTGGCTTCATCCTCATCTCCCTCTCCCTCTCCTATCACCTCACTGAACATATACTGGTTCTGAAACTCCATCAAGTACTGTGTGGACCTTTTCACATCGTAAAACAGCTCATAAACTCTTCTAATATCTTCCATTTCCACAACCTTGCCCTTCCTCTTTTGGCAGGCCAATGCAGCAGATGTGATAAGATTGATGCTGTATCTCAACGATGTATCTTCTCCAATCTTTGTCAGCAAAACTTTAGCATCTTCAGACATGTCTACATCTTCCTCTTGGCATCGAATGTCCAAGATTTTTCGAATATCATCTGATGTATACGGTTGTGTGGAGATGATAAGTAGACGATCAAGAAAATCGATTGGAATACCGTGTGGGGATCTGTAGTTTGTGCCCCTAATGGTAGTGATTCCCCTGTTGGTAGCCACAATCAATATAGGTGCCATATCATTCTCGAGGGCTCGGTTCAAAAATGAAAAGCACTTTCGATATCGAGCATGTGGACTTCATCAATGAAGAGGACACGGGTATGATTTCTGCCTTCCCTTCTTCTCTCCATTCTGCTACTTTTGTGTCGATTTGTTCCCTAACTTCGGCACGGATTTCACCGGTATCACCCGTGAATAGTGCCAGAAACCCCTGTGTTCTGGAGTAGGAAAAGAGTGGTTTAATTGAACTGGATGAAAGAAGACCTTGAAAAATACAATGGCATAATGAAATTCAGGTATTTTTGAGTTAAATGAATAGAGAACTGTAATGTTATGTATTGCAACATCAGAATTTGCTTTTTTCCACTCCCTCGAAGTTTGAACTGTTTAACATGGCTTGAGTTTGGAATTCTATTTTATACTTATTGCAAAATATTCACTCTATGAAACATTGCAGTCTTTGTGTGTCCTTCAAATTGAGATTTTACTCATTCTTGGCTTAATTAATTATACAATTAATAATCTCATTACATGTAATTCTTTATTTTCTGGCTTATTACAGTTTCGTATTTATTTCAACTCAACGCCATAGGTCTATAGTACTTATATTCAAAAGATTAGAAAAACTAAGTATGAGATAAAATTTAAAACCAAGCACGACAGAGGACCCCATTTTGAGCTATATCCCACTTCATCTTCACTAAGAACTTGATGCTTATGTGTGTAGGTAAATTATTTGAATTACAACGTGACTCATAATTGTAAGCACTTTTTAAATTCTGGGCTTTCATTCTGTTAGACGCATCTTAATGTAGAATGTGGGTTATGTTTGTCAATTTCAGGCCACTAAAACTAGCAAAGATATTTTTTTTGTAATACGACTTTGAACACTACTACCACTTAGTACTTACCACATAGGCTGATAATAATAACATGAGCTTTCTTTAAATAATGTTCTGAACTGATCGAATTATTTAAACGAAAGCCCCAATTTTGAACAAAAGTCTCAAGATTGAGAACACAACCAAAGAAAAGACTAATAATTGCAGTAGAAGGTCTTGTAATGAGTGACTCATAATTGTAAGCACTTTTTAAATTCTGGGCTTTCATTCTGTTAGACGCATCTTAATGTAGAATGTGGGTTATGTTTGTCAATTTCAGGCCACTAAAACTAGCAAAGATAATAATTACAACGTGACTCATAATTGTAAGCACTTTTTAAATTCTGGGCTTTCATTCTGTTAGACGCATCTTAATGTAGAATGTGGGTTGTGTTTGTCAATTTCAGGCCACTAAAACTAGCAAAGATAATTTTTTTGTAATACGACTTTGAACACTACTACCACTTAGTACTTACCACATAGGCTGATAATAATAACATGAGCTTTCTTTAAATAATGTTCTGAACTGATCAAATTATTTAAACGAAAGCCCCAATTTTGAACAAAAGTCTCAAGATTGAGAACACAACCAAAGAAAAGACTAATAATTGCAGTAGAAGGTCTTGTAATGAGTTTAACAACCAAAAGGAGTCTGGTTCGCTGGTATGCAGCTGCTGACACTTGGAAGTCTCATCCTAGCATGATACTATTATTTTCTGTTCATAATTCTGAAACTTATGATCATCTCAATCTTAACTAGTAATTTCACAACTCACAAGTAATTAATAAGAAGTTACATTTTATAGTCATCCATAAATGGTATCACAAATTACCTTTTTTTGCAGATCATGTTAGAAAATTAATCATAACTCTGACCCAAACATGTATTAGACCATTCTATCTCATTTTCACTAACTTCAGCTTACCAGCAATGCATCAGACAATTAATTAAAACAAAAATCTAAAGAATATATCAAGAAAAAGAAAAGAAGAACTCTTTAAGCGTAGCTTCATGAATAAAAGCAGTAAATTCGTATATTACCTGCTGTTGATCACATCTATCTCATGAAGCGTAACACAGTGCACAACTTCCTTCCTCTTCTGCAGCTCACCATCCGGGCACTGCACGAACTTGGTCTGCGGCCCCATGGCATCGTATTCCCTAGACCTCGAGAAAGACCTCCCGAGCTTCGAGATCTTTCCAGACGCCTTATCAATGGCAATCACATCCCCACTCTGCACTTTCTCCTTCCCCAACGCCTCAATCATCTTCCCCCCCAAATCGTACACAGTTTCCATATCCGTAGTCTTCAACGTCAGCTTCCCGGTCTTAGACGCCGCCCCCGCCACTGCCGGACGGTCAATTTGAATCTCCACAACCTCGCCCTCAATCACCTCCGTTTCCTCCTTGATCCTAACCCCAATCGCTTTCCTGAATGCTTGCATCAACGCCTCCGTTTTCGACATCTCAAGCGAGAACAGCTCGCTCCCCGCGAGCATAGCGAAGGGGGTTTCCTGACCTAGGGATTTAGCCATGCCCATGGCTATGGCGGTTTTACCGGTGCCCGGCTGGCCGGCAAGGAGGACGGCCCTGCCTGCGATTTTCCCTTCCTGGACCATCTTCACGATGACTCCGGCGGCTTTTCGGGCTGAAGTCTGGCCCACCATTCCCTCGGAGGAGGAACGTGCCTCGAGCGCGGAGTCGAGACCTAGGCCACGAATGTGGGAGTGGGCGCCGATTCTCTCTATTCGTGTTAGGTCTCGCATCTCTGAGATTTTCACCTCCGCCATGGCTGGATTTTGGAGATGAGAGAGAAAGAGGAGTGGAAGAAACTCGAAAGAGGGAGAGAAGACGAGGAGAAAAGGGGTTTAGGGTTTTGGTGCTAATTTTCAGGAATTCGAATTTTTTAATTTCCTTTTATTTTAGAAATAAATAAACAAATACTATTTCTTTTATAAATAACTAAATCTTGTTGGGCCGAAGCCGATGACAAAAAAAGAGAACATAATGGGCCGAATGGCCATATCTATCTGCATGAGGCCCATTATTGAAATCCAGCAATATCTTTCTGCATCAGGCCCAACCAATTGAATTTGAAAGCTGATGTTTATGTTGGGTTATGGGCGCAGGTGAAAAACGGGGATGAGGTGAAAGGTGAGAAATCTTCGGGTCGAAATCGGCGGCAAAGAAAGAAACCAATAGGTTGTCGATCGAGCCGGCCCGAGGCCGGCGTAAGAGATGAGGCCCGGCCATCTTTGGGGTTTCGCCGATGGGCCAAACCTAGGTTTCTATTATAAATACCCCGACTCTATCAGATTCAGACTACTTGACTATCTTATAAGATATAGTAGATCTCTATGGCTTGGTAGTTTCTTAATGTAGTCATCGATTTAATGGTAGAACTAAATTGTTTGTTCATCTAAATTCCTAAGTTCCATTATTTTCTCCCATAATTTGCTTGCTTTAATAATTCTAACAACCTGCATCGAGCATCATCAAGGATCCGGTGGGGGCAATTGTGGTGGTGGAAATCGCTTTGTTGATGGGCCAAACCTAGATTTCCATCAACCTTCGAGAACGCATAAATACTCGAAAGAAGCCGGGTCGACCAAAGAACCCCCCGACCAAAGCCCTGTGTCGATTTCACAGGGCGCGGGTTGCTTATACTTTGGATGAGTATACTACCTCCGTCCCGCTTCTTTAGGGTTTTTGGGATTGTTGAGTTTAAAGCATGAATTTATGGGAATAGTGATTAGAAAAGAGTTGTTTATTAGTATTTTATGTGACAAAGTGATAAAGTGATGGGTAGTTGGGGGATAGAAAAGGAAGTTTATTTATTAGTTTTTATGATATACTGATGTGATAAAGTGATAAAGTGTATTTTCCATTTTGGAAAAAAAACCTTAAAGAGACAAAAAAAAAAAAAGGTCGGCGATTCCGATTGGAGACGGAGGAGAATTTTATCTATAGTAATCTCTCTTGGTTTGATAGTCTTTTACGAATGTAGTCGGTTTAATGATATATAATCGGTTTGACGAATTGGATAACCAAATTATTTGTTCTCTAAATTTCAAAGTTCCATTATTTTCTCTCATAATTTGCTTGTTTTAATTTCTAACAGTTTACTGTTACCATTATTTATTAATTATTATCCTAGCGTGAAATCAACGAGCAATTGCCGCAACATTTGATTCTTCGATAAAGGCGGAAGCTAACAAGAGGAAAACCCAAAATCGGGGTGAGAAAAATGCCGATGAAGGCGTCGGAAGCAACGCTGTCAACATTTGGAGGCGAGTTCGAGAAATTCACAAGTGAAGCAGCAAATATCAAGGCTAATTTCATCCTTTTCTTGGCCGACAATGATCCTTCCACCAATCGTAGTTGGTGTCCTGATACAAATCTCCCTATGCTTTGGATATTCCTATATGTATTTGTTAGTGTGTGTTATTTGATTGTGATTACAGAATTTATGATATATTGCTAGCAAATCAATGCTTGTTGAATGATCCTGTCATAATTTGTGGGGCAAATTAAATTGATAAGAACTCTAGTGATATGAACTAGGGCGTAAGAGAAGACAAATTTGAGGAAACAAAACATAAACCTTGTTTGTGAAACTTGGATGTATGATACAGAATAGTGAGTCTTGTGTGTGTTTATTCGGCGAAAACCTAATTAATTGAGGATATCATGCGGTTGTTGATCAATTTCATATGTTATCAGTCTTGTTATAACACTTCAGTGAAAAAAACATTAGAAAAAAAAAAAAAAACTCAATATGGCTGTATGTATTCTTTTAAGTTTATGTAGAATGGAAACATAATATTCAAAAGTTCGTATAATAAGATCTAAACTTGGTATATTTTGTAACCATCATCTCTTTCAAGTTTCAAGATATTTACTTCCAGGTTATTGTTCTTGAAGAAGGTTTTAAGTGATTGATTTCTAATTTGGTGACCAATGTTGATTCCCTTACCATAACATATGCTTCTAGTTTTTCCACTTTCACAGTGGTTTCATTATTAGTCTGGTAACCACATCGATCGGTACGGTCTTTATCGAGCTAAATTCACTCGACAGAAAGACCCAAGTGAAAACGTACATGCTTCCTGTCTTCTTGAAAAAATGGTCTTTTTTGCCTCTTGATGTCATTTTCTACCATGCATTTTCTTCTCTTTGGTTATTTATTTATGTACATGGTTTTATACTATAGATTGTGTGAGAGCTGAACCAGTTATATACAAGAAGCTGGAGGCTTCATCAGACAATGTGGCTCTATTGAAGGCGTATGTTGGAGATAGGCCGACATGGAGGAACCCACAGCACCCATGGAGGGTCGACCCAAGGTTCAAGCTTGAAGGGGTTCCAACATTGATTCGTTGGGAAGATGGTGCGATAAAGGGTCGTCTTGAAGATGATGAAGCTCATGTTGAGGCCAAGATTGACAGCCTTCTTTCTGGGAATTAGTAGTTCGTGCTGCTTGTGGTTGAAGAAGAAACTGCCTTGCCTAATAATTAACATGAACTCTCATGAGGCACAAGTACTTACTAGTGCCTTATAGAACTTCAACCATGTTGTCTATCTTGTAATTTCTACATCTTTTTCTCTATAGTTGGCATGGAACGAAATTAAGGATGTAAGCAGGTGGAGTCAAAGTGAGTTTACACTTGGATTTAGTGTAGTTCGTACCCTATCCTTTTTTGCGTCTGTTCTTATAGATGTAACTGAGTTTAACACTAGGCTTGAATATGGCTCGCCTAAAAAGTTTAGGCTCAAGCTCAATTCAAATGAATGGCTAGTATATCGTTCGAGCCTAGCTCGATCTTAAAATATTGAAATCGTGAACAGCTCAAGTTTTGATCGTATAAAAGCTCGTTTGTGAGATAAATGATTTTAGTTTGAGCTCGTTGATAGAATTACTAAATAGCTAAAAGTATCGAAATCTATTTTACTGGATTAAAAAAAATACTAAAACGCTTAAAAAAATCCAATGAACTGAAAATCTCAAAACGAATAAAATTGATGCAAGCCTAAAAAATAATTTTGAAAACTCACTATTTGAACTTGATCACGAATAATTCATAAACAATTTGATTTGCATTATAAATCATCAGTTTTCACCCATGTTCAACAATTTATTTATTGTTCTTATTGAATTCGGAGGTTGGCGCATGTTCTTCATGCCATTCATATAAAACTTTTAAATCTTTTAAACCAATCACCCTGATATTATAAAATCTAGGTAAATAAGTAGCATCTTTTTAAGGTGATTATATAAATTCTTTTATAAGATTATTTTCCACCGCAATATTATCAATATTATAAATTACACACTCCAATTGTATTGAGTTTCATGATACTCGAATAATGCACAACAAAAATTGGATAAAGTAACTCAAAACTATTCTGTTAATTTCCAACTATTTAATGGCAGAAGCAAAATTATTCAATTAAGCAAAAACTAAACAAAAATATATAAATCCTCAGTTCCTCACCACAGAGAAGAAGCCTACAAACTAGTAGCATATTTAACAATAATTTAACCAAAATTTTCTGAATCCTTCTGTGGTGAAATCTCCCCCATGTACAAACCCACCTGCATTATTTATCAAAAAGGTTAAGACAATTCAAACACACAACACAAGAAAACAGCCTAGCATACATTCTTTCTACAAGAACGATAATCAATCGGTATAATTACTGACCTATTTACACAGCCTTTGCATTTTCAGGCTGGAAACTTTCCCTTGGACAGCTTAGGAGTCACCTTCAACATGATATCCCCATATGGACGTTCTTGTTTAGCATCTACGAGCCCGTTACTCTTTAAAACCTGTGAAGTATTGTAGACAGTATTTATAACAAATCCGTAGGTTGCTGTTTGGATTGAATTACTTTTGAGCAATGGTTTTGAAATCTATCATTCGAATGATTCAAATCTATTCCTCATTCAAAACGTAAGCTCGGAGATGGTACTCAAGAATGTTCTTTTACTGTCATTTTGAAGACAGGCACTTACCAAAGTCTCGTAAAACATTCGTGCACATACTTTTCGGGTTTTGCCTTCCAGAATCTTGTTCAAACTGAGCTCCTCAGGTCCTTCTGAGTTCCCTGAATTGGGGGTTACTGACTGCTTTTCCAAGTACTGAGCCACAGCCCTGCAAACCAATCGAATAGAATTTCAACATGGGAATGATCATTTACCAACAAATTATATCCGTACTGGCTTTAGTTTGGGCGATAAATTCAAGTTTTTTTTTTTTAATTATTTGGAGGAAGACGGGGGCAGAAGTAATGAAGGATGTACCTCGTTCTGGAAGACATTTCCATGGTCCGTTGATTCTTTGAGAAATCACCAGTAGCTGGTGTTCCTTGGGACCCTATTCAAACACAAGTAAACAATCTCAGTTCTCCAGTCCTTGGGTAAATAAACATACCTTGATACACTGAACAAAAATAATAACTAGAAATTATATATTTCAAAAGTAGTCATGAATGGGCAAACTTACTAGATGGAGAATTATCATCTTGTTCTAGAAACCCAAGCTCCTGCCAGAGAAGAGGAAGGCACATATCAAATGCAATACCCAAGAAGTTGGTGCCCAAAACTAATGACAAATCATCGATAAACTTGTTTACATGAAATAGTTGCTAACAAACATGTACTGTAAGAGCCAACAAGATAGCTAGGTGATCAAAGGAATACCCTTTCACTTTAAAAAATGTATCTGCTTTTCCTACAAACGAAATTAACTTCCCTATGATTCTTCTCATTCCCTTGTTCATAACTGCATTGGCAAATGTTCCATTGCCAACAAACCTCAAGTTCCACTAAAAGTTATCTCAGACAGATTCAATTCCGTAGGTCATATCATATTTTCACACACTGAAATCCCATTAGGAAGCTCACAAAACCTTCAAAACCAGCTAAAATCCTATAACCCTTGGCATTTTAGTATCTCAATTTTCTTTCACTTTCCTTAGCCATAAAAGCCAAATTGTAACATGTCTCGCAAAGAAATATCAAAGACCACAAAAGAAAAGGAAAAGAAGAATACAATAGAGTAAAATGATTAGTTCAAACTTCCAAACAAAAAGAATAATGAACATACCCCCGGAAGCCACCAGCTCAGGAAAATCGGAAAAGTCTCCCTCAGCCTCCATGTCCTTTCCATAGAAGGCATCTGGGGTTCCTATTCCTGAATCATGATTCCCTGATGCTCCATATTCTGTGTGTGATATCTCTTCAGTCATTTCTAAATGTTCAGGTTGTAAGTTCTCGTTGTTGGAGTTTCCAGGAGTGAAACAGTTTCCTCCACTTTGAGAAGGCGCAACTGTGGTGGGCCCAGGAATAAACTTTTCTGGTGAAGGGTACTTTTCAGCCAGTAATTTTTCTGGTGAAGGGGGTTGAACTTCGTTTGTCTCTTGGTGTGGTGCTTCGTTAGAAACCAGATGAAGTTTAACTGAGTCTTCCTTGTATAAATCCTGCAGATCAGTAGAAATTCCTGCAGAAGAATTGACCCTGATTCAGAGAGAAAGCTGGAAAATACTTTTATGCACCAGTTGCACCGTGCAACTCAATTGCGACTTTAAATTGCATTAGTTGTTTTAATAAAAGGTATTAGTTGATCAGGTCATTTCCAGGTGCACCCAAGTGTTACTCAACCAATGTTTAAGCAACAACTGCATGAGAAGTACTACTTACCAGTTATAAAGGGCTCAACAAAGAGACCTTCCTTTCTTAACCTTGCCCGGTTGTTCTGTTTCCAGATGGCAAGAGAAGATAAAGGGCAGTTCCTCTTAACCCTACGAATGTTGCTGGTGTTGTTCAATGCATCTTTCATGAACCTAAATCATTATCTCCAAATATTAGTAGTGCAAATAGATGTTTAAAAGAAGCAGCATAAAATTCAATGGCAAACCATACTTGTTGGTCAGAACAGTGGATTCATCATAAAGCCTTCGTTTTCTGTTCCTTCTGGGCCTTGGTTGCTCAGCAGGACTTGGTATTATTTCAGCCTCAGGTGATGGATGAACCACGTCGTGAAATGGTACGTCATTCATGTCAGATGACTGGCCGCCTGAAAACAAGAGACAAAGGAGTAATGTATTTATGCAACACATGTAGATTTGACAAATGTGCCCTTGTACTCACCAGAAGGATGAGCGGGAGAATCCACATGCCTGGATGGAAATTGTTCTTCATGAATATCAGGCAAGGATTGGGGTTCTTTTGAAGCTGGAGTACCCATTTCGTTATGTTTAATGATTTGCTCCTCCAGTTGTTTATCAGGCTCAGCACGAGAAGGCAATGTTGGTGAATTATTACTGAAATCAAAATCATGTCGAGCATCACGAGCGTATTCTGTGCTTCCTCTGGGGGATTTCGAGGAGTGATACTTCCAGCATTTTCATCACGGGGCCTTTTCGATTACTAGGAGAGGGATGTTCAAAATCAGGACCACCTTTTTCTAACTCAAATGGAGGCACACTGCAATGAAAATGGGATCAAAACAATAACTTAATAAAACGAAAAAAAATAGTGTTGACATATGATAGCTACACAAACATACTCTTCATCCATTGGTACGGTCCCTGAGCCTGAATCATCTTCGACTATTGGGGAAGACCTGAAATCATGCTGATCAAAACTTATTTCAACATATGGATTTCTGCCAGTTGGAATTTGCTCTGCCAATGGGGATCGAGGGGACTAGTTAGAAGATGCAAAACGGCTTAACAATTAAGGTATCATATGTGAGAAAACTACCTGTTAATGTTATTTCATCCTTGTTCTTCAAATGGGAATCCTCACCCCTGAAAATAGAAATCTGTGAGTTCATTTGCACATATAGCTCGTATTCAACACTTAAAGAGTTCAATTGAACACATACCAGTCAAAATCATCCAACTCCATGGCATCAAGATTGAATTTTTCAGGCAATGTGATTGAATGAAATGGGGCATGAGTGGCATCATTAGGGAGATTGACACTCACTGCTGTGAAAACCCTGTTTATAGTAATACGAGTTTCGTTGCAATCTTCGTAAAGATAGTCGACTTGTTTCGAATATATACGCACAACTCCAAGCAGGAGATGCCCAGACATTCTCAGAGCAATAGGAACTTCAGGACACATGATTAGCTCTGTATACAAAATTATCACAACAATTACTAACTTTAGAAGAAAACTTCCAACTAATAATGAGAGCTTGAACACATGTTCCTTGAAATTAAGAACAAACACAGAAAGAATACACCACTAAAAAATCATAAAAACTTAATCTTTACACCAAATTCATATATCGCATACTGAGATTTCAAGAAAATAAAATAAATTCCCAAAAAGATTCTTCTCTGAAATTAAACGAAATAAGGAAAAGGGAAAAAAGCCTATGCAATCAAGAATTAAGTTATACCAACATCTACAAACCAAGATTCAATTTTTCCATATACATCTGCAGATCAAGAATTTCTGAACTAAAATTAAAGAAACCAGGCACCCTACAGTTCCCAATAACAAACAAATCAAAACCCCATAACAAAAACAAAAAATAAAAATAGAGGAATAAATCAAATACGCACTGACGGTTTTCTCTACGTTAGTAGAGATGTAGTGAGACTTCTTAAGCTTGTGCTGCAAATGGGCGGCGCACCAAACAGTGCCCAACGGGCCCTTTCTTGCCAAGAATGTGTGCGAGTAAAACATCTTCTTCTTCTACACTTTTCTGCGATATTGGTATATACGTATGAGATATGTATCGATATGTAAGCAGAGTGGGGGTGGGTGTGTGTGTGTGTGTGTGAAAAAGAAGGGTTTTTGAGGGGGAGTGGGGGGATGACCGAGCGGGAAGGGAATGAGGCGCGAAAATAGAAATAAATTGAGTACGTTTCCAAATTATTTTTGTTTTAATTGGGTCCGTCGATTCGGAAAATTACGATGATTGCCACTGATTCAGCGGCTTCCCACGTACGATAACTCTTGCAACGTGGCAGATTCTGTTGCGGATTTACGGATTTACTTCAAACATGTTTATTGTATGGTACTTAATTAAAACCGAAAGAATATTATATATAATATTCCTTTTATACATATGATAAAAAAAATCTTGAATTTGATGTATTATGTGTTAGACTCTTGGAAGAAAAATATAATAGATTTTTAAATTTCATTAAATAAAATAAATAAGGAAAGTTCAAATTATCAACCCAATACCAATACTAAGATATTTTTCATGTGTGTATTAAGATATGCAATTATTAATCTAATTATAGAGACAATTGAGTATGTATTAGCGTAGATCACGGGATTCTCCAACATAATTCAAGATTATATCTATATATCTGATGTGCAAAATGGTGGTCAAGAGATGACCTGGAATTCAACGGGGATTCGTACGTTGAATATTGAAAATCCTTCAAACTTTGACTGCAGGAACCTCACTAATTTCCACGTAGGTACCTGAAAAACACGCCGGAGGGGGCTCCGGCGCGGGCTCTCCGACGCGGGCTCTCCGACGCTCAAGTCAGTTATCACTCTTAATCTCAAGTAAAATCGTATTCAATAGCTCAACTCAAAGTATTCAAGTGTAAGTAAGTAAAGTCAGGCGATTATGTCATTGTGTGTGTTTCGTGATACCTGGATGGGATATTTAAATCCCTCCAGCCGGAGGTTTCTCTTCTTCCTCCACTAAATCCATGTTCAGATCGTGTCTCGCCATTACTCCCCCCTCTATCTGAGGCTGACTCACGTCTCTCACGTTCTCCTCCTTCTTTTCAGGGATCATGGGTATGAGCCCTTGATCATAATCCAGAGGTCCGGTTTTCTCGCAACCTCCAATATCCTGCTTTTAACTCCCCTAAATATCGAAAATAACTCCTTCAGTCCACTTCTTGGTTCACGCGGATCAAGACTCTCTCACAGTTGATATTCTCTCTTTTAACGGTCCTGATTAATCTCTCATTTCATGGGTCATTACTCATTAAGCCCGTTAAGGCATCTCTCGGACTAGGGTCCACGGTCTTGGGGCTGACTTCCCTGGGCCCAATCTTCTTAGATTTATCAGCCCAGCTCATTGAATCCTTAATCTCTAGGGCCCATCTTCTCAGCTTGCTTCCCTTCATTGGGCCTCGCTTTCCTCCAGGCCCCTTAGTTCGGTGTCTCTCTAGTCTGCTCGAATATCAGGGTCTTGGGCTTTCCAGCCAAGCCCAACTCATTTCTTCATTGCTTTGGCCCATGCGATTATTCTTCAGTTATTCTAATATGTGGTCAAACTTCCACGTGTCTCTTTCCCATTGGACAACATAAATATTCCCCATCAACTACTCCCCCTTACTCCTGAGAAGTAACTCTACTCTTGAGAGGAAATCACTCTCTTCAGGTTCCTCATCATGTTTACCTCCCTCGAGGGAGGTAATTTGTCCCACCTGGCAATTTTTCCCGCTCACTCCTAATTAGACGGGTCTTTCGAATGCTCAACTATTTGACTTCTTATAAACTAGGGGCCCCCTAAGCCACCCCTTAAACTCTTCATTTAGCGTCTCTGGATCGTCTCTTTTCATTTCTTTCTCGATATTCTTTCTTGTCATCGTCTTTCATTCTCCTCCGCTTTCTTTTTCAATCATCTCCCTTTCCGGGAATTCCTCCAAGTTTTTCATATCCAGTTTAAACAAATTTTTCATGCATAACCTCAGTTTTCTAAACACACTTCTCATGCGTAAACAAATTTCAAATTCCTCAAACTAAACACATTTTTCATGCATAAAGTTACGAAATCAATCTCCTCAAACTAAACACATTTCTCATGCATAAACAAAGTATATACATGCCTTCAATCTCTCACATGCATCCAATCAAATCTCAAGTTTTCAATAAGGCTCAATCTTTTCTAGTTGAGCAGATTTCTCAATCTCAATATGTAAAGAGTTTTTAAGTAAGCACTTAAAAAGGGTTCACACGAATACCTCTAAGTCCAAGAGATCTCGTATAGTTGAATATGTTGCCTCATTCTGGGCAGTCTCCTGAGGTCCTTCCTTCCCGGAGTCACTATTTCTGCCTTTCTTGGTTGATCTGTTTTCAAAATTCAATGCATCTTATCATAAAAAGGGATTTTTTCCAAGTAAACTCCACATCCATTGAGGACTTATTGTCTCAGCATCTTAATCAAAAGGTTTTCAATTCGACACCCTTGAAGGGCCTTAACTTCTCAATGCTTCATTCAAAAAGTCTTTTCAATTCGACACTCATTAAGGGACTTAATTTCTCAATGCCTTATTCAAAAGGTTTTTTCTCAATTCGACACTCTTTAAGGACCTTAAATTCTCAAAACCTTAGTCAAAAAGTTTTTTTTCTCAATTCGACACCCTTTAAGGGCCTTAAATTCTCAGAACCTTAGTCAAAAGGTTCGTTTCTCAATTCGACACCCTTTAAGGTCCTTAAATTCTCAAAACCTTAGTCACAAGGTTTGTTTCTCAATTCGACACCCTTTAAGGGCCTTAAATTCTCAGGACCTTAGTCAAAAGGTTCGTTTCTCAATTTGACGCCCTTTAAGGGCCTTAAATTCTCAAAACCTTAGTCACAAGGTTTGTTTCTCAATTTGACACCCTTTAAGGGCCTTAAATTCTCATAACCTTAGTCAAAAGGTTCATTTCTCAATTCGACACCCTTTAAGGGCCTTAATTTCTCAATGCCTTATTCAAAAGGTTTTTTCTCAATTCGACACCCTTTAAGGGCCTTAAATTCTCAAAACCTTAGTCAAAAGGTTTTTTCTCAATTCGACACCCTTTAAGGGCCTTAAATTCTCAGAACCTTAGTCAAAAGGTTCGTTTCTCAATCGACACCCTTTAAGGGCCTTAAATTCTCAAAACCTTAGTCAAAAGGTTTGTTTCTCAATTCGACACCCTTTAAGGGCCTTAATTTCTCATAACCATATTCAGGTTCGATTCCCAATTCAACACCCGTTAAGGGCCTCAAAACCCTAGTCAAAAGGTTTTTCCTCAATTCGACACCCTTTAAGGGCCTTAAATTCTCCTGCTTCCTCGAGGATGCAGGTATTCTCTCAAACGAGGTATCTCTTCAAGTTGCACACATTCTAAGGGCGAGCTATCTGTCTCCCTTCAGACTTGTCCAGTCTGATCTTAATTCCGTTCACAATAGTCATGTTGGTTACCTCAACCTGCCCATTTGCTTGAGGATGAGCCACCGAAGTAAACCTCTGGATAATCCATATCTTCTCACACCAAGCTTGCATTATTGCTCTGTTGAATTGGGTACCGTTATCAGATACCAGTATCTTTGGTACTCCAAACCTGCAGCAAATATTTCTCCACAGGTATCTAATCACTTTATTCTCATCAATCTTAGCCAAGGGGGCGGCCTCTACCCATTTGTTGAAGTAGTCAATAGCTACTATCAGGAATTTCCTTTGCCCCGCTGCTCTGGGGAAGGGGCCCACTAGGTCAATCCCCCTTGGCAAACGGGCACGGTGTGTGCATGGCTCCCATCTTCTCTGCAGGTACGTGGATTAGAGAACCATGCTTCTGGCATTTCTCGCATTTTTTCACCAACTCTTTTGCATCTCTGACCATGGTTGGCCAGAAGTATCCTACTCTCAATGATTTTTTAATTATCGATCGGAAGCCTGCATGATCTGCGCAACATCCTTCATGTATTTCCCTCAGTATGTACTCTCCCTCATTCACGGACCAACATCTCAAGTATGGTTGCGTGAATGAGAGTTTCCGTTTTCATCATCTGATTTTCTCCGACCTGTGGAGGATCCTTCGGTAAGCTCTTCCAAATCTCGCCAATTTTTTCTCCTCAATGGCCACAACCAAAGGTAGGATTCCTTTCCTCCTCAAGATCGTTATGGTGGTTCCTTCTACCATGGGCTGTCGAATCTCAAGTTCTCCAATTATTTTCCTCCTCGATGGCCACAAAGTCTCAAATTTATTTCTCAAAGGTAGGATTCCCTTTCTTTCTGCTTCACTTCTCAAGATCGTTCCATCTCTTGGTTTCTCCTCGGGGCTTCATACCATTATTTGAGGTATGAAACTCGAACGCTTGCAACTCTCGAATGATTAGTATACTGCGCCCAACCACTCTACATACACTTGACAAGTTGTTCAACCGGACCAAGGATCCCTCATAAATCTTTAATCAGGATATTTAGTTAAAAAATAAAATAAATATACACCTATAAAAATTTAAACATATATTTATAACTTTTCATATCTAAGAAAACACAATTGAGTCATGGTCATAATTCCGGATAAAGCATCAAAGGGAAAAGTGAACCTTATTTTTTATCCCACATCAAGTACATATTAAAAGAAAATGTAAAGAAAATAAAATTCTCCATCGAAAATGTTAAAAAAGAAATGTGAGAGAAAACAATATAAAAGGGGGAAAAGCCTGGCGAGAATTTGTCCCACATAAATGATTAATGTGAGAGAAAGTATTCCATCTCGATTCATATATTTATCCTATTTCATACATTTATCCCACATCGAAAGTGTTGGAGAAAAAATGTAAGATGAAGTATTATAAAAGGGTGAATGTGGACCTTGGTTCATTTTATCCCACCTCATACATTTATCCCACATCGAGTGTTGGGAAAAAAAAATGTGAGAGGAAATTATAAAAGGGGTGAAGTTGGACCTTGGTTCATATTATTCCAACTCATACATTTATCCCACATCGGTGTTGGATCTAAAATGTAAGATTAAGTATTATAAAAGGGGTGAATGTGGACCTTGGTTCATTTTATCCCACCACATTTATCCCACATCGAAAGTGTTGGGGAAAAAATGTGAGAGGAAGTATAAAAGGGTTATCTCATCCATACATTTATCCCACATCAAAAGTGTTGGGAAAAAAAATGTGAGAGGAAGTAGTTTAAAAATATTTTTTTTAAAAAAAAACCGGTTTTTTCGGTTAGGCGGTTTCACGGTTGAACAGTTTTTTTCGTTTTGACCGGTTCAAACCTCTCAACCCGAAAAGCGGTTATTAAATTAGACAAGGTTCAAACCCGGTTATAAAATCATTAGCCTCTGTATAAAATTAGACAAGGCTTCTTAATCGCTCTTAAATGTTCAAAGTCCACCTCGTATTCTCCAAGTTCTCTGACCCATTTGACCATCATTTCGACAAATTAGCTCAACCTTGTTGGGGTTATCTTTGGAAAGTATGCTTTTATTTTGTATAACCAAACCGAATTTCTGTCTTAATTATTGAAATAAATTATTTATCAATTGATGCTTTAAATATCATTGAATGTTACATATATTTATTTGCATAATTGTTCAACAAATGATCGTGTTACATTGTAGTTAATTTAGTGATACCGATCACATAAGATTAAATTAATGTCCCCCTTGTAACTAAAAAGTACGTTGTTCACGACCTAGATGGAAATGAACAATCCATCGTGAAAGGTTGAAGTGTAAGGCTCGAGATTGGCTTGTCTTGACCAAGAGATTACACTAGTGCATGACCGATGCAATCGAATAGGACCTCTGAGGAGGATAAATTCTCCAAAGACCTTTGAATTAGGAAGAATTAGACCTCGGTGGTTCGTTATTTCTTAATCTTAATCCCCTTAAATAGGATCGTGTGTGGTTAGTAATTATTGCTTTTTGACTTATGACGGGTAGAGAATCAATGAGATTCAATACTTTATATCTTGGGCAATATTATCGGTCACATCGCGATTGCTAAGATTTAATATGAAGAATCGTAATGAAAGCACGCTTTGTTTGATTTGCCCCTTGGGAGGTTCATAAGATTTATCATACCAAATCTTGCAAGTGGAATTAGTTTCCGGTATGGATAATAATGTTGAATCGTTCCTTGACCAAGGACAAGAGATATTAATTAATGGAAAGCTATTTCAGTGGCTTGAATTAATTAATAGGCTAGATAATTTTAAACACGGGAAATAATAATCGGGAGTCATATTAACAGTAATATGGGTTAAGATGGATAGTGCATATTAATTATGTAGTGGGATTAATTAATATTTATGGGCTTGAGTAATATTGTGGCTCAACATAGATATTCAAAGTCCATTAGAAGGTCCAATCTTAATTCTCTTAAATGCCCCTCAAGTAGCCCAAACATAAAGTCCAATAACTGAAAAAGGTGTTTGAAATTAAATAAAATATTGTTGCCTATTTTTCCTATTTTTCGAAAATAGATAAATAAAAGAGGGAGAAAGATTTTCTTTGAATTTTGTTATGGAATGAGGATAAGTATTCTTGGAATACAAGTTTATCTCATTAAATTCAAGAAATCTCCCACTTGGTTATTTATCTTGTAATTTTCGAAAATAATGAAGAAAATAAGGAAGGAAAGATTTTTTGGTTTTCTTGAAAATATATTATGGAAGATATGTATTCTTGGAATACAAGAATATCTCATAGATTCAAGAAGATCCCAATCTTGGAAATCTTGGACCTTATTTTTGAAAATATCCATAACAAGAGGAAGTGGGATTTTTGTGGAATATTTTAAATATGGAGAAAAAGAATATATGATATATTCAAGATTTCTTGGAGATCAAGAAAAAAAAGATTTTCCCATCTTTATTTCCACCAAAAATTTCGACCACCCATTATAAATAGTGGATGAATGTTTCATCCCCCGATATATACGAAAAATTGATTTTTGGGAAAAATATCGTCGATAAAATATCAAATATTTTGAAACGACGACAGATTGTTTATTTTCGAAAAACTTCAATTGTGAGTGTGCAATTCCATGTGTTGGAAAAATTAGAAATCCACAAAGGTGGTGCAACATAATTTTAATTTTCCTTTTTGTTAAATTGTTCGCGAGTTCCTACCACCAGATTGTTGAACAAGGACAAGGAATACTTGAGAAGACCTTTTGGTGTGTTCGTGTGAACGGGATCCATCTTCTCAACGGTTGTCACTCCGAGAGGTTAGTTTACGTAAACCCGTAGTAATTTCGCATGCGTAGGATTTACGTGAACTATTTGTATGCATGATTGGTTGTTGAATTATTATTTGAATTAATATAGGATTAATTCATGCTAGTAATAATTGTTAGAATTAAATTTCTATTTAAATATTCATCCCGAATAGATCCGGGCAATTAATTCCCCAACAGACCTAACACCTGTTTAAGGGGATAGTTAGTTCGAATAATTATCTCATGCGAAAGAAAATAAGGCCTTAGCCTCCTTGTCGTGACCATGATGTCCAACGCTGCTTTCTCTGTTTCAGAATATCTGACTTCAGCTCCCTGGATCACCTTGCTCACATAATAGATCGGCTTCTGTGCCGCTCCTTCTTCCTTGATCAATACTGAACTGAGAGAATTATCTCCCACTGAAAAATAGAGATATAGTACATCTCCAATCATCGGCTTAGTCAAATGAGGTAGTTGAGCTAAGTGCTCCTTCAAACTCTCGAAAGCCTTCTGGCATTCATCATCCCAAGCAAACCTCGTTCCCTTTCTTAGCACCTTGAAAAAGTGAAGACTCTTCTCTGCGGATTTGGAAATAAATCTTCTCAAAGCCACAATTCTCCCATTCAGCCTTTGCAACTCCCTGATATTAGTAGGAGGCTGCATATCCATCACTGCTTGCATTTTAACGGGGTTAACTTCAATGCCCCTCTGCGTCACCATGTATCCCAGGAACTTCCTGATCTCACGCCGAAGGAACACTTCGCTAGGTTGAGTTTCATCCCATTGGCTTAGATCACGCAAAAGGTATCCTCCAAGTCTCATTACTAAAAGGTTTCAGAGTAAGCTTGACGTCCCTCGAGGGACTTATTAACTCAGGACCTTAATCAAAAGGTTTTAGACTCGACACCTCTTAAAGAGTGCCATTTCTCAAAATCATAATCAAAAGAGGGGTTAATTTAAACCCGAAGCATTCCGTAGGACTCAATTTTCCCACCAAAGAACGTCAATCTCATGCATAATAGTATAAACTCCAAATTCTCAAAGTAAGCACATATTGTACGTATGAAGCTATGAACCAGGTTTCTCCAGCCACACATATCTCATGTTTACAATTATAAACTCAGTATCCTCCAAATAAACACATATATCATGCGTATAATCATAAACTCCTTTCCAAATCCTCTCTCTCAAGTATAAAGCTGTAAACTCGAAAATCCTCAAGTTAAACACATATTGCATGCATAAAGTTATAAAGCTCAATATCCTCAAACATGTATAACCAGGATTAAAATCTTATGCACATGTCTGAACTTATTCTCTTCATACACACAACCATAAATATAAAGAAAGCGTGTAAGTACCTCCGAGCCCAAGGGGCTCTATAATTAGCTCAAATCAGACTTCATTCACCTCTCTAAAGGTTTTGTGTTTCCATTGGACAACTCCATAAGACCTCCTCTTGTGAAGTCCATTGTCTAGTCCTTCTCAATCTTCGAATCTCCTTTGTCTGATCCCGCTCTCTAGGCCTTCTCCTCTTTACCTCTCTAAAGGATTTGTATATTCCGGCTTCCAGTCTCCTCCAATCAATCTCAATATCCATCTCGATTTCTTAATCGAGTAATCTCCAAATCTCGATCTCGATCTCTCAATCGAGTAATCTCCAAGTTTCTTTCGCTTGAGCCCGTTCTCTGAGCTCTCTCATCTCCACCTTTCTGAAGGTTTCACATATTCCAACTCTCAGTATCCTCCAGTAAATCTCAATCTCCATCTCGATTTCTCAATCGAATAATCTCCAAATCTCTATCTCGGTTTCTCAATCGAATAATTTCCAGCTAGGACCGATCTCCGGGCCTGGCCTATATCCCTGCTTTTCTTCATGATTTATCTCGTTAATTTATTATCCTCAAACATCAAGGTGAAATAGTTATCAATATTCAGAGGGACATCATGTCCCGGGATATCAAAATAAACACAAAAAGCAAAAGGAAGTGTACCACACAATCCCTACTTAGGTTGTGTTATTTCAATTATTTCACATCTCCAGCATTGTGGACCGGAAACCTGCATGATTTGCACAAAGTCCTCCACGTATATTCCTCAGTATGATCTGCATATCATCCTTCATGTATCTCTCTTTACTCATACTCCCCCTCATTCATGGACGAGCATCTCAAGCATAGTAGCGTGAATTAACTTTATACCAGTATCTTCCGGTCAGGTAAACACATGACCTCCAATTCTCTGGTTTCTCCTACGAGGAGGATCCTCATTTGTTGAAGCTTTTCAAATCTCAATTCTCCAATCATTTTCTCCTTCCATGGTGCCCTAAGGGCTTCATCCAGATCCGTTTTCACACTCTCAACAGACACATCATCAACATGCACTTTCGTACCTCCCAAAGGGTCATAAAAGATTTTACCAACCATCCGTTGATAGGTATCTCCTCAAGTTTGTTTCTAGGAAACAACTGTATTTGGTGTCACCCCTGGTCATCATCCCTCCTACTCGGCAATTTAATCATTTGAATCCTCCGACTGGCTGATTTGGGGTCCAGGACCCTAATTTGTTCAAGTCTCTGAAGGTAATACACCATCTCCGTATTCTAGCTCCTTTCGAGACAAGAAACACGCAACTCAATCAGTCTGATATATCCAGCTCTCAGTAGCTTCATGATCTCCTCCTTGATAATCTCATCTTTCTCTTGTCCAAAATGTCTCAATCTCTGTTTCACTGGTTTTGCCCCTGGCTTTACATTGAGGTAATGCATAGCCACATCCGGGGGAATCCCTGTCATGTCCTCAGGTGAGAAGGCGAAAAATATATGCATTCCTCCTCAGGACCTCAATCAACTTCCTGGTCAATTCCTCGCTCATTTGTATCCCAATTCTGGTAGTGTATCCTACCTTCCCTGGGTACAGCTCAATCGTCATCAGCTCCTCATCAGCCTACATTTTTGCAGACTCTCCTTCCTCCTCTCCTACTGGAAATTTCATCTTCATGTGGTAAGTGGACACCACAGCCTGAAAGGCATTCAGCATTGGCCTCCCAAAGATCACATTGTACGATGCATGTGCTTGCACAATGAAAAAATTCATCATCAGGACTCTTCTTCTAGGATGCTCCCCTAGTCCCACCTACAGGGTAACCTGGCCAAGGGGCTGGATAACACCTCCTGTAAAACTGTAAAAGATGTCTCTACAGGTTGTAACTTCGCATTCATCTCCATTCTCTTATAGCAATCCCACATCATGATATCAGCTGAGCATCCTGTATCCACAAAGATCCTGGCTACATCATATCCTGCAATGTCAGTTGTAACTATCAAGGCATCAATATGGGGTTCTCTTAATCCCCCTCCATCTTCGGGGCCAAATGAGATTCGTGGAGCTGCCTCCACTTTTTCTATTTCTTTCGTTTCTTTCCCGTGACCTGTTTTTAGTTCACGAACGCTTTTCTTCCGAGCTCGAAAAGAATCACCAACAGCTGGGCCTCCAACTATTATCTGGATCAAGTCTCTTTTTTGTGCAAGAGGTTTTTCAGCCTCCGCTTTCCTCCTCTTATCTCGATCATCCGTCTTTTTCTCTTGCTCCCTCTTCTTACTCCCTCAGGAGCTCTGTCTGCCTCTATAAACAAACTCCTTCAGGTGACCCGCTTGGATCAACCTTTCAATCTCATCCTTCAAATGAAAACATTGGTAAGTATCATGGCCATAATCGTTATAAAAATGATAAAACCTGTCAAATTTCGGCTTCAATGGTCCTCTCGCTCTAGACCATGGAAATTTCATTTCTGGGAGGTCTCCTGCCACCTCCAGAACCTCTGCTGGCTGGATCTTCAAAGGGTGTGTATTTCTCAAACCTGGGTCGAGGTCCGCCTCCAAAGGTTTGTGTAGACTCCGCCCTGGTCTCCGTCCTGGACTCAGTCTTACTCTCATTCCTGCTTCTCCAAGAATATGGTTATATCTTTTTATCATGGTGTGTCTATTTAGCCTCATCCTTCTTGGCCTTCCTGATTTCCTCCAGAGTGACTTCTCAGCCCTATTCAGTAGGTCATCGAAGGACGTCACAGGTTTCTGGACGAGGGATGAAAATAAGTCCCTATCCAGCAATCCATTATTCAGGGCATTGATCTTCACCTCTGGAGTGGCTGTAGGAACCTCCAGAGCAGCCTGATTGAAAAGTTTCAAAAATTCTCTCAAACTTTCATTCTCCCCCTGCCTCATGTTGAAAAGAGCCAGGGTTGCCCTCGGTTGCCTCCTGGCACTGGCAAATATATGCAGGAACCTCTGGTTGAAACCTGCAAACGAGTGTATACTATTCGGGCCCAGCCGGCTAAACTATTGTTGAACAACTTTCGACAAGGTAGTTAGGAATACCCTATATTTCACGCCCTTACCATATCGGCTCAACAGGGCCACATTCTCAAATCGACCCAAGTGTTCATACGGGTCAGTAGTTCTATCATACTCAAAAGTTAATGGTTTAAAAGCAAAGGGCAATTCATCACTCAATATATTATCAAATAAATGACAACTAGCCACGGGTTTAACATCACTTACCCAATTCATCTGCTACCTCATGGTTTCCATCTGTTGCAGACCTCGTGGTCTTAATAATTAATTAAATCATCAATAGAGTTTTTGTGCTACCCTCGAATTGTACCTCCAGGTTACGCTGCCCACCTCGATGGGCGGATGGACCTCCAGTCTGCACTGCTCACCTCGCTGGGCGGACGTACCTCCAGTCTGCACTGGGTGATCCCTGTAGGTCCCGATATTTTGGTGTAAAAACCCATTTTGCGCGTGCGGAAGCAAACATGTAATGAGATGCATATAAAACAGGGGAGAGGGGAGAGTGATTCCAAATTTTTCGCTTTTAAGAACGATGTGTGTTGTTTTGCTTATAATCAAATGCATATGACAAGTAAGAACATAAAGCAGTAAAGAACACACAAGACTTTATAGTGGTTCGGACGAAACCCGCCCTACATCCACTCTTCCCTTAACACAGGGGCACCAACTTAACCTGCTTAACCAACGGGACTTATCTCCCTCACGGGATCGCCTATAGATGTTTACCGAGTTCACACTCAAACGGGACTTATCTCCCTCATGGGATCACCTATAGATGTTTACCGAGTTCACACTCAAACGAGCCCAAAAATCAGAAACTAGAATCCCTAGTCTAAAATCTTGCGGTAATACAAACTTAACCTAACTTTTGGGTTCGGGTAAAGATTTGTTTGGTTTCCAACTAGGTTGAGATTTTCCCTTACATTTGTTTTAGCCTCAATGCTAAGGATGGGAAAATCTCTCTAAGCTTAGGATATTACATTTGTGCTTAGATATAGGGTAGAACACTCTTGAATGTATGCATGTATTTCTTGCTCTGTGTTCTATGGTGGAAATGCTACATGATTTGGCACTGTAGCTTCAATGGTGTTTTCACGCATTTCTCCACACTTCCACACATGATAATAAAGGATGAACTTGTATTTATAGTGTGGATTTGAATGTTACTGTTGGAGAGAATCACATTCAAATCCATACTACTATGTAGCTTTTTGTAGCTTTTTCAGTCTCGTCATCTTCCTCTCATTGGTCCACGTCAGCTGAATCTAACGGCTATAATCTTCAGTTTCTTCTGAGTCTCTGGATCATCAGTCTTGTCTGAGCCTTCAGGTTATCTGAGCTATCTGAACCTTCAGGTTATCTGAGTTATCTCCGAACCTTTAGGTTATATGAGCCTTGAACTTTTAGGTTATCGAGCCTTGAGTTCTCCCGAGTCTCGAGTTTCTTGATTCAAAGAGACTTCTCTTTAGCGGACCTTATGCGTCCGGGGCATCTTGACACTCGAACTTCTTGAGTTCGGCTCTTTTTGAATCGAGACATCGACCCTCGGTCACATTGACTCGAGCTATCGATTTCTTCTTTGCTCGATCGGTCGGCTTTGACCGATCGGATCATCATATCTTCGATTCGACATTTCGGGGATAGCATCGGTCGATTACATCGAGGTTAGCATATCGGGTTTATCATATCGATCTCGATCCGTCGATCTTGATCGATCTCATCCGCTTCATCTTACGATCTGCAACCTTCTCTTCCGATTTCTTGGCTTTTAACTTTTATTCTCTTACGATTTTGCCGCGACTCACCGGTAACTCACGGAACTCATCGACTCATCGATCTCGATCATTCGATCATTCTCGTCTGATCTCGATCATCTTCTTCTGATTTCGTGAGTTCACCCTCAATTTGTTCTCTTGTTCCCCCTTAACTTGTTATCTGTAAAATAGCTTGAATAACACAAGTTGATAATGTTTTGGCATAATTCATCAAAACTAAAATATCCCAACAATCCCCCTATCTCATCTCTAGATGAGTAAAAAACTCTATCCTCCCTGCCAGCTTGTTGCCCTAGTTCCGAAAAATCTGGTAACCATTTTATTCTTGACTTAGTCTTCCCCCTAAAGTTGGGGTTCTTTAACTGATCATATTCCCTTTAAATCAGGAACCACTTTCTAGCTCCCTGTTTATATCCCTGAAAAATAGGAAACCATATCTCGTTTGTTGACTCAGTCCTCCACTAAAAGTGGGGATTATCAACTGCTTTCTCCAGGGGAACCTCGTGGTCCTCCTATTTTTTGGACACTCAACATCCAATAATACATTCAGATTTAATTAAACTCAAAAATCATTGAGAAAATTCAAAGATTTCACAGAATTATCCAAAAATTTCATGCAATCATCTCAACTATTATCACTACTGAAATTCAAATGAGAACTAGTTCTCATAGCTTCAAATTTCAATATCATGTTAGTAGTCAAAACCACTTCAATTAAATAATGCAATCAGCCACAACCACATAGCTCAAGTAAGTTGTAATTAAAACTTGCTAATAATTAGCTTTAATCTTCAAACAAATCGTAATTCACTTAAGTATTTTATCAAGCAGGTGGTGTGATATCAATCATACACCAATTCACAATTCATTATCACGAGAAACTCACAATTCAATAATTAAGCACAGAAGCACGAAAAGTGCGTATATTGAGGATACTGTTTCACAAATTCTCTGGAAAATCCTCTCAAAAATTCTGGAAAAATAGAACCAAAGGAAACTCACGCCTTAGCTCAATTTTCCCACAGACGGCGCCATTTTGATGTGCAAAATGGTGGTCAAGAGATGAACTGGAATTCAACAGGGATTCGTACGTTGAATATTGAAAATCCTTCAAGCTTTGACTGCAGGAACCTCACCAATTTCCACGTAGGTACCTGAAAAACACGCCGGAGGGGGCTCCGGCGCGGGCTCTCCGACGCTCAAGTCAGTTATCACTCTTAATCTCAAGTAAAGTTGTATTCAATAGCTCAACTCAAAGTATTCAAGTGTAAGTAAGTAAAGTCAGGCGATTGTGTCATTGTGTGTGTTTCGTGATACCTGGATGAGATATTTAAATCCCTCCAACCGGAGGTTTCTCTTCTTCCTCCACTAAATCCATGTTCAGATCGTGTCTCGCCATTACTCCCCCCTCTATCCGGGGCTGACTCACGTCTCCCACGTTCTCCTCCTTCTTTTCAGGGATCATGGGTATGAGCCCTTGATCATAATCCAGAGGTCCGCTTTTCTCGCAACCTCCAATATCCTGCTTTTTGACTCCCCTAAATATCGGAACTAACTCCTTCAGCCCACTTCTTGGTTCACGCGGATCAAGACTCTCTCACCGTTGATATCCTCTCTTTCAACGGTCCTGATTAATCTCTCATTCCATGGGCCATTACTCATTAAGCCCGCTAAGGCATCTCTCGGACCAGGGTCCACGGTCTTGGGGCTGACTTCCCTGGGCCCAATCTTCTTAGATTTATCAACCCAGTTCGGCCAAGCTCATTGAATCCTTAATCTCTAGGGCCCATCTTCTCAGCTTGCTTCCCTTCATTGGGCCTCGCTTTCCTCCAGGCCCTTAGTTCCGTGCCTCTCCAGTCTGCTCGAATCAGGGTCTTGGGTTTTCCAGCCAAGCCCAACTCATTTGTTCATTGCTTTGGCCCATGCGATTATTCTTCAATTCTTCTAATATGTGGTCAAACTTCCACGTGTCTCTTTCCCATTGGACAACACAAATATTCCCCATCAATATCTAAAAAAAATAGTTGGAGTTTAAACAAAAATCTGGTTCCGATTAATTTTCCTTTTGATAAATGGCTGCAAAGTCCTACAGATGCTCTTGTTTGCTAGTTTTTCGGTTTTCATATACTTCAATTGTATCTGTAAATATGATCTCAAGTGGTTTTTAATCACACCTGAGTTATAGTTCAATATAATTACATTTGCCTGATAAAAAAAATAAATAAATAAAAACCGGTCTACACTAAAAAATCATTAAATTTTTTTATCAAAATTATTATCAAATTAAGAAACGAATCTTTAGAATAAATATTAACAAATTATAATGAATTCAACTAAATCTTTTAAAAAAATATGTCGTATATATATTTTCATAAAATTTAATGTTAAATTGGAAAATAAATTTTTTGAGAAAAAATATGTAGTATATATTTCCACAAAATCTAATGTTAAATTGGGAACAAATCTTTTGAATAAATATTAATAAATTATAATGAATTGGAAAAAATCGTTGGGATAAATATATATAAAATAAATATTAACAAATTATAACGAATTGAGAAAAATATTTTAAAAAAATATGTACAATATTTCATCTTAAATTTAATGTCAACCCTATATCTAAATATATATTTTTTTGTAAAAAAGAAATCTCAACCTTATATGTTAAATTCTCAATTTCATAAATTTGAATTTTATAAGCATTATGATCTTTTTTTCTTTTGTCTGCTTCTTATTTTACAATTCTCATTTTTTTGTCCTATATTTTCTTGTGTCTCTCTTTTCTTTTTATTTACAGGATAATTTTTATGATTTTGATGTTCGATTTTTTGTTTTGCAGGTTTTTTATTTTTTCTTTTGATTGTTTTGCAGGATTTTTTTTTATGTTCGATTTTCTTTTTTTTTACAAAATTTTTATGAGACAATTCTTCATTATATATCAATCTTATAGTTCATATTCATTTATTTGTTATACAAATTGTTTTGGTTTAATGATTTCTGTTGCAAGTAATAATTACTAAAATTACAGATATATTTTATTTATAGTATACTTATATGATTTTTTTTTATCCTGGACTTCATACAAGATTTTTTGTTTTTTTTTTTTGTTGCTTTGAGATTTATGTTTTGTAGGTTTTTATTTTGCATCTAATGATCTGATAGGATAATTTTTCACCGCATATCAATTTTATAGTCAATTTGATTTACTCAATATTTATGTTGGTTTAATGGTTTATTTTACAGTTAATCATTATTAAAACTGCAGTTCTTATAGTTCATGTTGATTTATTTTATTGCTACACAATTTATGTTGGTTTAATGGTTTATTTTGCAGGCTATACTTACTAAAATTGCAGAACTATTTTATTTAAAATATACTATATTATTTTCTTGATATTTGTTTACATACAAGATTCTTAATCTACGTACGTATATTATATCTGATGAAAAATGTCAAATACCTGTTCATCTATCAAAAATTCGAAATTAAAAGCTTCATGTTATTTGTATCCGTACTTCATACAAAAAGGCTAAGTTTTTTGTTTCTTTGAAGATTTTTGTTTTGTAGATTCTTATTTTACATCTAATTTGCACGAAAGAAAATTTTGCCTCTAATTTTGACAATTATATAGAAAGTTCAAATTCAAAGAAAAAAAATGATCAACATCAAGATTGAGAAAAATTATTTGAATTTTTCAATAATAAATGTTTTCATTTTATATTAACTTTAATTTTTTTAAAAATTAATATTTTCTCTATAAAAAAATATCATCAATAAAAAAATTATCATCTCATCAATAAAAAAAATATTATTTCCTAAAAAACTTTAATATGAATATTTATAAAATTTTGATACAAATTAATTGTGTAATCATAATTGTGCACGGGTTTAACTACTAATATTATTTTAAAATTAAAATGTTGTAATTTTTTTATAATTTTTATTTATTAATATTTAAATTGATGTAGATTGTACTGTAAATTACTAAATCTTATTAATTTTATATGATTGTAAAAAATGATATCACCGATTTAGTTTTTCCAACACATTCAAGATCTACTTGCCAATGTATCAACTCAACTCAACTCAATATTACACTAGAAACTACGTTCACACTTAATTTTGCACAATCCTCTATCCCCTATATTATTAATTGAGAGTTTTTCTGTTGATGTGTCGTCTTCTCCTTTATTTTGATGATGTGTCGCATTATTAGAAAGTCTCATCTAAATATCATTATATATTGTATTATGTGGCATGAAGATATTGGTTACATAAGATATATGAAATGATGTGTAAATAATATAATGAGGATTGACTAAAAAAATAAAAAAAAAAAAAAAAAAATTTTATAATAGGAAGATTCACTAAATTTATTGTCATTTATTTTCTGTATTCAATATACTTTTTATTTTTTAGAGGATTTATATTTATAACTATTTTAATTAAATGTGGTTGAATTTTATAATTATCATAATAACCATTGAAAAAATAATTTTATTACTTTAATGAAATGACTATTTATAAAATATCATGATTTGCCTATGTTATAACAATTTTCATATGAAAAAAAATTAAAATTTATCAAATTCAAATATATTAATTTCAACATCAAATATAATAAGTGTTATGATCAATATATGAATATATATCCTATATCCCCTATATTACTAATTGAGAGTTTTTTCTGCTGATGTGTCGTCTCCTCATTCATTTGGATGGTGTGTCGCATTATTAAAAAACTTCATCTAAATGTCATTATATATTGTATTACGTGGCATGATGATATTAGTTACATAAGATACATGAAATGATGTGTAAATAATATAACGAGGATTGACTAAAAAAATTAAAGACTTAATAATCAAATCTAGTACATACTTTTGATTTTTCATCAATTTTACCATACACTTTTTTCTCTCTCCAAATTTAGCACATACTTTTATTTAATATTTAAAAACATCTCAAGTCATCATTTTCGGCAAAATTCGTCTGATGTGTTCGTTGGAGGTCATCTGTCTTGCTGACGTGTAAATATTAAAATATAAAAAAATAAAAATATCACCACCTTAAATTAGAAAACGCGAGATATAAAAACATCTCGATTCACTATTTCTTCATTTTAGGCCACAATATTTTTTATTTTTTTATTTTAATATTTACACGTCAACAAGACAGACGAACTCCAGTGATCACATCAGACAAATTTTGTCAAAAATGATTACTCGGGATATTTTTAAATATTAAGTGAAAGTATGTGCTAAATTTGGAGAGAGAAAAATGTATGTGCTAAATTTGATGAAAAATCAAAAGTATAGACTAGATTTGATTATTTATAATAGGAAGATTTTATAAATCTATTGTTATTTATTTTCTTTATTCAATATACTCTTTTTTTAGAGGAATTATATTTATAACTATTTTAATCAAAATGTGGTTGAATTTTATAATTATCATAATAACCATTGAAAAAATAATTTTATTAAACTTTAATGAAATAACTATTTATAAAATATCATGAATTGCCTATGTTATAACAATTTCATATGAAAAAGAATTAAAATTTATTATATTTAAATGTATAATTTCAACATCAAATATAATAAGTGTTATGATCAATATAAAAATTTATATATATATATATGCTATATTTAAAATTCCGCGTAATAAGCGAGTTCTAAACTACAACAATATACACAACATTTTTGAACACTATGCACCACCACAATAACGGTAAAATAAGTGCATTAAACAAATAGTCAAATATCAATAGCCATGCAACTTAGGAATGATGATAGGAAAACTCCTAAAATCAACTATCACAAACCATATTATCTGCGGTGAATCTAAACTTCCATGGACAACAAACAACTAAGGCTTCGCATGAAATTACACGAGGAAAGAAAGTGTAATATAAGTATTATAGAGTAGAATTTTAGAGGATTTAAAATCCTAAACCCAAATCAGTATAACAAATGAGGATTAGAATTTGAAATTCTATAAGTGGCTTCCCACGTCATAAACAAACAATCCCTAAACACAAGCAACTTACGAATGATGGATGTTAAGAAGAAACCTCAAACTGTATCAATGGTTGCAAGTTCTGAGTAGTTACAAAGCATATCCGCGGTGAATCTAAACTTCCATGCACAATTAATACAATGAACAAGCAAGGCCTCACGTGAAATTACATGAAAAAGAAGCAAGTTAGGCAAAAAGAAATCATTCAAGTGAATTTGATGATGATCCGAGCTTTGTTGCTAGTCAGTCCTCCCCGAATTGCAGCTCATTTCGTCCAATAAAGGCCAGATAAACAATGTTGTATCTATTCTATGCGGCCTTATTTACACGGATTTTCTGTCCTTCAAGGACCTGCAATGATCAAGAAAACGACATGGAGTTAATACTCATGAATACTGCATTTGAAGAATGTCTCAACCGATTGGCATGATATTCATGAGCACCAATATTTCAAACTGTAAGCATATAGCATGGGATGAACGTAGCCCAAATACGAATTGGGGCAACTTTTTTTCTACCTATTTTACATAAGCAACCTTTTCAATCCACCACAAGAAAGATCTTTCACTATCATACCAAATTTTCACCATCTTCCAAAATTCTTACGAAAACAATATCAATGGTGTTGTGCATCCTGCCAAACCGGTATCTTGGTCTTTGCACACATGAAATGGATAAAAAGTTCATTCTAGTGTGTGGGTACAAATTTCATTCCCTATCCATATTAGGTACTCCTACACATTTTCACTGTTTTCTATATTGAGGACTAAAATTTCTCAAAAATTTTAAGTAAAATTGACATTTGGAATGCAAAACTTTCACTTGAAAAGATTGTTGGCAAACATACCGCGTTATTAAGGGAAGATATGGCAGCTTCCACGTCCTCTTCTGAAGAAAATGTAACAAAGCCATAGCCACTTGATTTTGATGTCCCAGGAACTCTGGATACTTTTGCACTGACAACTTTACCCTTCTCGGCAAAAAAGGATTTTAGTGTGTCCGTGGTGACGGTCTTTGAAAGGTTGCCCACATAAACCTTGTGAGGACTGTCTGTGAACTGAGATTCTTCGCCTTGCAGAACAGACGCATCATATGACACCAGTGGTTTCTCCGTTATATTTACTTTGATTTCACGTCCTCCAACTTGCTATTAAAAACACAAAATCGGTAGACATAAAAAATTGACCGATCAAAAAAGCCTTATCTTTAAAACTTACGGTGCCATTTAGCTTTTCAGCAGCAGCAGTTGCATCCTCGACGGACTTCATTGTTACGAACGCAAACCTCCTGCTCCTCCCAGAATATTTGTCATACATTACCTATCAACACAGCACACACAATTTTATGGCGTTCTATACTATAATGAACCTACCGAAGTGAAACATGGCCAACTTAAAAAAACAGGAGACTTTGGACTGTTTGCTAAGTGGTTAATGCAAATTGTATGGGAAAATATCTATAATGAAATGAATCAAATATCACACCCTTAATTCAAACACCCTAGGTTTTGCTAAAGCATAATTTGGCTTCAATCAATCATTATCAAACAATCCAGAGAGTGATACCAAAAAACAAATAATTGAACATGATAAACAGGGATAACACCTAAATGAACACGACCCCCTCTCGTATAAGGAGCATCTGCATCTCACCATATCTATAACATAAATATATGAATGGAAAAGAAAGTATTTGAAGCATCTTTATTTTGCTTCAAGAAATACACCCCTATGAAAGCATTCATCTTTTGGTGGGAAACTAAAACCTGCCATCTAAACTCTCAAACATGTTCTTCCAATTTGTTTTCAACTTTTCATATCAAAATGGATAATTTCCTTCAGAAACAATATACTAACTTCTCTAAATCAACTGAAACTAAAACAAAATTCACCTCACACAAAGCAAAAAAAACACAGCTTAAGCAACAAGATTAACAGTTTCTTTAGTCCCAACACTACCATAGAATATTTTTTTTTTAAATCCAATAAATTAGCAGTTACCAAACAAAATAAAAGAAACCTCGGTTTTCTCCACAGAACCGTGTTCTTCAACGATTTTCTGGAGCTCGTCGTTGGTGACAGTTCGAGGAATGTTGCCGACGTACAATCTTCTTGCGGTGACAGACGTAGGGTCCACCGTAGCTACAGATGTGTCCTCAGCAACTGCATTGAATCTTCTGTGGGTCAATTGAAGAGGGGTGAATTGTTTGAGGGGCTGAAAACTGAATTTTGGGATATGGGTTTTGATGGGTTTTGTGGATTCTTGAGGGAACCTAGGAGAAATTAGAAATGAAGATGAAGATGAAAATGTAGCCATGTTTTCTTGAAGAGAATTTTTCGGATATGGAGGTTTTAGGGTTGAGACTTGAGAATGCAAAATGAGATGAGGTTTATCTGTGGATTTTATCCGTTTTGGAGACTATTTTGTTTCTTTTTTCCTTTTTTATTTCTCTACTATTAAATGTTTTTTTTATTATAATATTATATTATTAACTAATAATGATAGTAAAAAATTTAACTGAAAATTTTTGTGAATTGTTTATTTTTTTTTTTTTTTTTTGAAAGCAAATCTAAAGATTTTAAATAATGTAATTTCATTTATATTTAAAAATATTTGTTATTTTGGAAAAAAAATCTAAAGATAAATTATACTAGCTTTTTAATATTAGAAAATACTAATAAATAACACATTTAATTCGAATTTAAATTGTATAATTATGGAAGCTGCCGTTTTTGTCTTGGATTATTCCGATGTTTTATTACTTCCATTTTTTATTTTTATTTTGAAAATCAATAGAACTTTGTTTATTTTTTTATTTAAATTAATTTTCTTGTACTCTAAATGGATAATAGATATAAGAAAAGGTGTTTCAATTAATCAACAAAAATGAATTTGTTAATTAATTTTGAAGTCATTTTTGTTATAATATATCGATAAGTAAGAAATAAAAAAAAAAATGAAAAAAAAAAAAAATTGACATCTCTTCTAGTGAAATGAATATGATAAGTAGGATTATGACGTAAAATAGATTTACAATAAGACACTAGAAGCTGAGAATCAATAACACTGGTCCTGTTTATTGTTACATTGCATATATCATCCATCAAGAAATCAACACAACAAGCCCCAACATTACAAAATAAAGAAACAGCCTAAAAACCATTACAATCATCACTTAAACCATCAAAGCATGCTATCAGTTCTAGCAGTCAACCTCCTAAAAAAGTTACTGGGAACACAAGGCATTTTGCTCTTAAACTTAGGATGCCTCATCACATACAAACCGCCACCAAGAACCACCACCCTCACCGGAACCACATACAGAACCACCGCCGCCAAAAGACAGAACACCACAAACAAGCTAGTAGCTCTGGGGTCCCTCCAGCTCAGCAAAGCCTGAAACCTCTCCCCCTGCGTCGCCACGTCACCAACCACCGTCTGAATCCTCCCCGCCACGCTCCTCAGCCTGTCGTACCTCATCCTAACCACATCCTGTCCTTTTGAGCTGGGAAACGTGTCGAACTCCTCATCCAGCTCGTCTGGATGCACTGCTTCCGCCCACGAAAGCTTGATGTCCATGTACGGTGGGTGCCTTGGTCGAAACCTGTAGTTCACTAAACAGTATTAGTTGTTTTACTGAACAGTATTAGTTGTGTTCACTAAACAGTATTAGTTGTGTTCACTGAACAGTATTAGTTGTTTTACTGAACAGTATTAGTTGTGTTCACTGAACAGTTTTACTTGTTTTCACTGAACAATATTACTTGTGCAAGAACATACTGTTTGAATATTTTTTGATTGAGTAATGTATACTAAGAGTACTATTTTCATTTTCTGACCTGTAATTCCATAGACCGATGAGAAAAGCGTAGAGAAACGTGGACGGAAGTATCAGCTCGGGGTACCATATCAGTATCAGAAACAGAATGTGGACTAACACAGATGCGACTGTATTCTTCCAGTTGCATATATCTTCAAACCATCTGTTCATGGATATTAAACCAGATAGTAGCGACATGATTCTGAAGAAATTAGCCTTACTTCTTCTCATACTCCACATGTGTGAATCCACATCCAGCATGTATTCAACCACCTCTTTTCTTAAGGGGGGCTCCGCCCTCCCTAGCCTCGTGGCCACAATGTTCATAGCTTGGTACCTCAAGTTCTCAACTTGGTTGACACTAAAGGGGTGCAAATAGTGCATCTTCGGAAGTAAAGGGTGGCCGTAGATGTGGATCATGTGAGCTAATGAAATCGTGGTGAATCTAACGGCTATTTGAACCTCTCCCATTTTTTTCACACCTGATGGATGCAAAGCAAAAAGGGGGTACGAATGTGTGTAGATTCTATGAGCTTCTAGGCTCGATAACCTTATACGTACCTTCCCGATTCTTGAATCTTTAGCTGATGCTGCTGCAGTTGTTCCCCCCACTGCCTAAGTGGCAGTTGTCGAATACACCTAGTGTGATAACGGTGCATGGATCGTAGACCTCCCATGTGTACTGCTCGTTCCATTTGGGGGAGAAGCTGTCAAGAATAGTCCTCGTTCGCACCCATTTTTGCCCGTATTTGGCTACACAGTAAGCGTCTGTGCTCCCTCGCCCGTCCTTCATCTTCATTGGCAGCAGCCCTTGTGCTCCTAGTATCCCAACTTCCAACACCCCCACAGGCGGCTTCCATAGCTGCTTCGCTGTGGGCCGTTGATCGCTTATGTACATTGCTGGCTCATCAAGAACATGGTACCCTCCTTCAAGGCACACTCTCAAGTGTATCCTACTTGAAAACTTTAGATTTTTCGTCCTATCGCCTTCAATGGCACCAAAACCGTACTTTTCTAGGTCGAACCAAAGTGAATGAACTGGCCTGTGGTCGAGCCTCTTGTCGAATACAGTCAATGGTAGGCTTATTCGTCCCAAAACCTCGTCTTTCGTTTGGTGGACACTGTCCTCTACAGTTAGGACAAGGTGCTCTTCGAACGGTTCTGCTGCTACAAAGACTAAATCTTCATTCCATATTGGATTTGCTGTCCTGTTTGGACAGATCCCAGTTCTGAGAACCTGGTTCCCAACTGATACTTTCACTGATACTTCTGGTAACCGGCTATGATCATTTGAGACGACGTCTTGAGCTTCGATCACGTTCACTCTCAAGTACCATAGCTTCGGTGACAAGTAGACTTTAGACCTTATGTTGAAAACTCCCTCCCCATAAACAGAAGCAGCATCTGAATGCCATGCTTCTGTGAAGGCTTCATCTGCTTGTGTTCCCATCCAAACGGCCACCATTATCTCGCCTCTTCGTCTGTCGTCCAGCTTGTACCACTGTGGGGCGAGGGGGCTGTCGGGTGGGACCCTCGTCGGGATTTCATTCAAATCAAACACCACTTTTCCAATTAACTCATCCCTACCCACTATCTCTTTATCCTTCACAAAAACTTCAAAAATGGATGATTGGATTCGTTCTTTGGAGAAGGCGAACACTTGGTTCCATTCTGGGTTCGCCTTTCTTTCAAAATGTTTCGTTCGTCCTTTGTAGTTTCCAAGCTTTACTTCCACGTAAGGATCACAAGCGGCGGTGGGGGAAAGATCTTTAGCCTTGACTACTCGAACGTAGAGATAGAACATTTGTTCCACAAGGTCTAACATTCTTTCACCACTCATCCATGATCTTGATCCTCCGTTAGCCCACTGCTCGCCTAGCTGGAGATTCGCTTCTTTCACCTCGTAATCATGATCTTCATCTTCATCACGCCTACGATGAACTTGCAAGTTGGGTTGATCCTGCTGCTGCATTGTCAATGAATGGCCTGATTGCTGCAATGTTTGATGCTTGTGAATGTGATGTGTGGTTTCTGATACGGGTTCACCACTCTTTTCAACCAAATCTTGAAATGGAACAGATTCAGTTAAGTGAATGGAGGCTTTAGAATGAAGATTGGGAAGCTTTTTAACAATGTTTGAAGGATCTGCAATGGGGGGTTTAGAATGAAGATGGGGAAGCTTGTTTGTAATGTTTGAAGGATCAGCAATGGGGGGTTTCGAATGAGTAGCAGGAAGTTTGTTTGTAAAGTTTGAAGGATCAGAAACACGCGGTGTTAAATCAGATTCTGGCTCAAGATAGATTTTGAGGCCAATTTCACCTTTAACAAATGAAAGAAAGGACTTGTTTTCTAGCTGGAAAGACTGGTAAACTTGGTCGCCTTTTCGGACAATATTGGAGCTAGAAATCCTTACTCTACCAAGAAAACTTGCACCTGGAACTGGTCTCCTCTCATGGTAAACTGATACCTCAATGCAATGGTGGTGAGACTTTATGGTATTATCGAAATCAAAGAGGAGTTTCTGGTTCCAAATGGGGTTGAGGTTTTTGGGGATGGTTTTGGTTCGACTCAGCTGGTTGTGGAAATCAACTTCTACATATGGACTTGCGGATCCTGCGCCATCTTTAGGCATCAAATCATGAGCATCAATGACTTCTACCACCAGCTTCATCCTGCTTTTCTGCTACTTTCTCTCCTTTGTCAAGTTATTAGCAAGTGGATGTCATCAAAAAATCTCAAATTCTGTTCAGAATTTATAAAGATATGTGTTCTAATGGAAAGAATGTGGGACAGAAATGGAGGGAAGGTATAAAACTTTGTTTAAAAATGTGTGACTAGTAATGTGTGAAAAAGAAGGTTTTCAGTTTATAGTGATTTTAAATAAATTTAAGCAAAAGAATGAATTATTTACCAGGGATCTTGTTGAAGAAACATTCTATTCTTGTGAATGCAGCAATGCTAAATATGTTAAAGCAAATATAAAGTGATGAGGTAATTAATACATGCAGCAGTTGAAAGAAAAGCAAAAATGTTGCTTTCTTGTGCAGTTTGTGTTTTATTCCTTTCTTAATCTCTTTCAATTTATGTAGCTGAAAAGCCTGAAACTCTTTTATGAACTGTAATTAATTTGATTGCTGGATTATAGAAACACAAACCACCTTGTCCAAGATTATTTTATATTTTTGCAATTCGAATTGAACACTTTATCCTGTGATTAGCTTAGATTATCGAGTCATTATTCTGATCAATTAAATTGTTCCAAGATAATAGAAGATACATACATCAATCAAACCAAAACTATGTTTTTCTAGAAAAACTTTATACGAGAGTCTTGTACAGTTCATTTCAAACCAAAACCCATAATTCAAATTGTTATATGAACAACTGTGGTTTTAAAAAAAATTATAAATCTTATTATTAGTTTGAGTTTGGGATTAAGAATATAAACTACTGTACTTTTACCAAACATAATATATATATATATATATTTATATTTTAGCTAGTATAAAAGTTTAAAGATTTTATGGATATATGTATGTCGAATTTCATATCTTCAACAAATTTTGTATTGCTAAAGATGTCCAGTAACCTATCGTTTGATAGACGAGATGAGAAAACGTGAGGGAAAAAGATAGTATATTATTTTGTCATAATACTGAACACTGGTGAAATTGATAGTATGATTATATGTCGTTATATATCTTTCATTCTATTTACAGAATTAATATTATGTTTGAATGTCATGTATTTTCATACGAAAATTATTTACATGTTCTTTTCGAGCCAATTAAGTTGTACTAATTTAATTATAATACTAAGATAAAAACTTAGATTAGATTATCGAGTCATTATTTTTCTGATTAATTAAATTGTTATCAAGATAATAGAAGATCCACATACATTCAATTCCTAAACCAAAACTATGTTTTTCTTCTAGAAAAACTTTATATGAGAGTTCTTCTTCCTTGCAGTTTCATTTTTTAAACCAAAACCCATTTTTCCATATTCTTCTTGTTTTTTTCAATTTTCCCATCCTTTGTTATTATTTTTCCTCAACAAATCTTTCGGATCATCGCACTCTTCGTTGTTTTTTAAAAAATTTATAAATCTTATTATTAGTTTGAGTTTTTTTTGGGATTAAGAATATAAAATCTGTAATTTTGAATTTGAGAATTTCTTTTCGTTTGTTACGGTTTTGTTTATGCGTTTGTCTTGACATATATCTTTTCTTGATGATATTTTTTTCGCTAGTATTGGTTTTTTGTTCAAGTTTTTGTTCAAAGATTTTATGTAAATCTGTATTTTGGAGTATTTCTTTTCCGTTTTTCGGTTTTGTTTATGCGTTTGTCTTCTTTTTTTTCAACAAATTTTTTGCTTGTTAAATGATAAATTAATTTTTCAAGTTGTTATGTAAATGACCCACCGCCCCATACTACAGCGCGCCCCTCCATACGATAAAAATTTAGGCAACTTTTTGTCTTTATTTAAAAGTTAACATTTTTTATCATTTTTCAAACCTCTTTCTCTTATCACACATCCTCAACAAGTTCTCTTGTCCAAAAAAAAAAATAAAAGAGTACAAGTTTTATCCGTCCCCTCAAATTGGATGTCACTTTTTAATTGCACGTTTTTTAAGTTCAGTTTTGTAAATGTTAAAAAAAAAAAAGGAACCGGACTTCCAATTTGATTCGAGGTTCCGAATCAAACTGTAAGATATCTATTCGGTTCCATATTTTATAACCGCTAAAATATTTTTTTTTTTTATTTCAATGGTTTAGATCTCCTTCAACTCAATCTAATGACTATAATCATTTGTAATGTACTACTAGCCTTCTACTAGTTTTACTAATTTACTATTGTTGTATTTTAATATTGTTCTAATATATAAATATTTGATGATGTATCAATTAGACAATTATCATGTATTTATAATTGTCTAATTATAAAATTATATATGTTTTAACTATTATAATCTTCCATTTAAATTCCCATAACAATAATTTGTCATCTACATGTACAAATTTCTTCAAATTTTAGATCCAAAAATAATAAAAAAAGGGAGGAACCGGCGGTTCGAAACTGAAACCACCTTAATCTTACCCCCCCCTTTAAAAAAAATTTTGAACCGATTCCATCATCTTTATTTTTGTATTTTATAGAAATAAAATTAATTTTTTAGAAGGGGTATAATAGGCGAAATAAAAAAAGTCAATAATTTCAAATTTCTCATCTATTATACCCATCCTTAAAAATCAATTTATCATTCAAATTATTAATACAAAACTCGTTGCAAAAAAATGTGTATAAAAAATAGAGGGGACTTTCAATTCGGGACGGAGGTAGTAATATATATTAATTTTATATGCTAAAATATATATTAGTTTAAAATAAAATTGACCAGAAAACCTAATCCTCAAGCTTTTACAAAAAAATGCTCAAAAAATTTGATTGGTAGATAATGATTTCTCTTTTCTTGACCAAAAAGCAAGAATAGAGAAAATACACCTCCAAAAAACCGCGGGTCAAGTCTCAAACGGGCCGGATCCTAAATTTCCTAAACTGATCCTCAAGAATTGCGGCCTCCTTTCTATTTTGTTTGTAATAATTAGGGTTTTAGCAGGGTTTTAGTAGACCATCAATTTCCAGGCACTAGAGTTGCTAAATCAACAATGGTGCGGTACCACGGCCTCCGCCTCGCCCGCCGCTACGTTTCTGCCATTCTTCTTCGCAACTCCGCTTCATTTGTACGTACACTGTATCACTATTTATGCGCGGTGCGTTATTTAGATTAGCCGTTATGTTATAGTAATGAACTATCATCGCATTATTTGTACATGGTTTCAGTTATGTGATTCGTTGTTGAATAAGGGCTGTAGGAGCTTGAGCACCGCACCTTGCTATCAATCTAGGGTTCTTTTTAATTCAAATTCAGGTAATGGCATCTGAAATATAAAGTGGAAAGTTCCAGTTTTTTTTTTTTTTTCTAATGCTATTTTTTTTAAATGAGTTACAGCGGGCAATGATAAATATTCGTTGAAGCTAGGATGGATCAATAAAAATTTGGGCGCAGCAAGGTCAATTCACAGCACTGGTAATTATTTGTTCTGTTCTTGGCTTTTGCAACTGTCTTTGTATACAATATTGCAAGAAACGTGAAATGCATCTCGATAACTTACATCAATGGTAAAAGATGCATGATCGCAATGGCATGTAGTAGAAAGAATTTTAACTTTTTATTTTTAAGTCATAGCTATTATTTGTAAAGGGAACTATCTATTTGTGGTAGTTCTGTCTGCATTTGTGCACAGTCAAAATGTTATATGCTTGCTTACCTGGTCCTAATTTCTCTCCTTTTGGCCTTGCAGCTCAATTGTCTAAAGATTATTACGATATTCTGGGTGTCAGTAACAGTTCGACTGCATCAGAAATTAAGAAAGCTTATTATGGGGTACTGTCTGATCACTTTACTTGAAATCTCTTTAATACTTAGTGTAACTAAGTGGTTCCCAACTCATTTTCACTTGTTATATGATTTCCTTGATTCCACAGCTTGCAAAGAAATTACATCCAGATATAAATAAGGACGACCCAGAAGCCGATAAAAAATTCCAAGAAGTTCAAAAGGCATATGAGGTATGCTGGGACTTTTTCAGAGTTGAACATGCAGATACTATTCTGATTTTCTTTTTTGTTTCTGATATTGTTTTTTTGGTCCAAATCTTTGTAGGTCTTGAAAGATGGAGAGAAGAGACAGCAATACGACCAGGTCTCGAGCTCATACATTCTAACTATACTGCTTATCACTAATAATTTGGAAATGTAGTTCCAAAAATGGATTACACGTGTTGGGTGCATTTGTGCTATTCGGTCATGCATATGCATGTAAATATTGTGTACAGATGACTTTTAGTTCAAATTTGATGATATGGTACTGCTATAGTACGTGCGCACGACATGTTGCAGTGATTATTCCTTCTTGTTTTACTGTATGCATAAACCTCCAGTATTTAAAATGCAAGCAAATGTGCTACATATATAAGTGAATTACAAGTTCTGCTTATCAATCTTACTTAATGTACTATTTCAAATTGTCAATTTCAAAATGGCAGGATCCTGCAACATCAAAGTGTTAATCTGAAACTTTGGTGGAAATAAATATGAACTAAAAAATAAATGGTGTATATTTAGTGGTATATGGTTTGTGCAGACTAATGGGCATATTCGGGAAATTGATTTTGTTATTCCTTCTATGGAGACATCATAGTTTTCTTTTGGAGTTCTGACTGTTGAATTAATCGTTAACAGGTTGGACATGAAGCTTTCGAAAGGGCTGGTGGTGGTGGAGGTCCTGGGTTTGATCCATTCGGAGAAGGGTTCAACCCATTTGAGGACCTAATGAAAAATCCTGGTGTAAGTCTTAAATGAGGTTTATCCTTCATTTTTTTATCCATTTTTCATTGCACACATACCTCACTATTGATCATTAGAACCTAGAAGGGTACTCATTCAACCATACCATCAAGACTCAGTCAATCAATCAATCAATATCAATCTCATATTACTATCAGCAACGACGAAGTAGCACGATGTGGCCTTAAACTCGTTATCGAATCTTATATCAATTTTACAGTCCACCAGAAACTGGACTTTAATTCACGAATTTTATCAACCTATATGGTAATGACCTAGATTTCTGTGAGTAGTTGGATAGTATATATGCAGATATGGACATATATTAATTAAGATTGTCTGAGTAGTGAGTACCAGTATATTCTTGTAATCTTGTCATTCTTTCGCTATTGTTTATAACTTCTGGATATTTGAAGATTATCTAATTTACCCTTTTCTTTTGCCTTGTTGCATACTCTATCTTGGATATCAGAGGTTCGGTGACATCTTCAACAGGGGGGCCGAAGATGTGAAGGTGAATATTCCTTTCTATGATAAAGTTATGAAGTTTTTTGATGTTAATGAGTTCTCACAAATGCTGTACATTGACTGCAGGTTTCAGTTGAAATTTCTTTCATGGAAGCTGTCCAGGGATGTATCAAAATGTTGTCGATCCTAACTAATTTGGTTTGCGATACTTGCGGTATTGCAATTTGCATTTTTCTTCTGAAATAACATCATCCAAAGTTTCCCCTTTTGAATTCATCAATTTATTATGTTCAAATCGTATATGTTATTATGTTAGTTGATTTAGTATCATATATGCTCAGTTTATTTACTCATATCATTCTTCCACAATATTCTCGCGGTTCATTTTTTAGGTGGATCTGGCGTTCCTCCTGGGACCAGGCCTGAAACCTGTAAACGCTGTAAAGGTTCTGGCGTGGTGAGTACCTATATATATATTTTAAGCTAGCTTTGGCTAATAAGTGGTGTGGCTCCTTGTCATATTTATGAATAAATACTGGTATCTTGGTTTTCCTTGGCAGAATGTATCACACGATGGACCATTCACATTTCGATCTACTTGTCCAAATTGTGGAGGAGATGGAAAAATTGTTAAGGTATATTGCATATTCCAGTATAGGTACCTAGAATATATTTCACAGGGATGGTGAATAAACAACCAGTGTATAATTGTCATATATCTTCCATGAATCTGATTGAAAATTGAATGGAAACTGCGTTTCGTTTGCCCTGTTAGTGTAATAAATCATGGTTTCTCAGTGTGAAACCTCCTTCTGGATTTTTTTGAGTCGTTCGGTGCAGTTATCTGCACATTTTTTATATTACCTATTGCAAGCGTGATTGTCTGAATATCCATTTGCTTTTATTATCAAATCACTGAAAAAAATTAATTATTTTTCTAGTAATATCTGATGAACATTAACAGTTTAATGGTTGAATTTTTTTAATTTTATTTTTAATTTAATAAAGAGAAGTTCTTTCAGAAAACTGGTGTTGATGTATTTTTTGGGAACTTGCAGTTATGCACATGGTGTCATAACAGTCTGCTTTTACAATTGATTTTTCAGAATAATTTTCATATACTATTGGATAATTAAACAAGAGCATGTGGTCCAACCGTACTCTATGGCGAGATATGATCTGTATAGCTAACCCCACATTGCGGGGTGATGGCTTAGTTTGTTAGTGCATTAGTTATGAAATTGGGTGATTAAATAACTATTTTCTTGTTGGCAACAGAGTTTCTGCAAGTCTTGCAATGGTAAACGGGTAGTTAGAGGCTCAAAGACGGTGAAGTTGAATGTCATGGCAGGTAATTTAATAGTATAACTTATTATCTTTTTTGTATGTCAAATTTTGTTTCATTGTGTTAAAATTTACTTCTACAGTTCTGGACTTTGACCTAAATCATTTGGCAATCTTAGGGTAGGTTTCCTTTGGGATTATCCAAATCATTGTTTGCCAAACTGGATTTTCGTGTAGGATTACAAATCTTATAAAATTTTACCCTATAATACCTATAATACACCTATATTACTTTTCTGACACAATTTCCTATCACCAATATATACAAAATTCCGTCCTACAAAATCCCAAATCCCAAACATATACCCCAATACACCTTTAACTGTTTGTGTATTTCAAATGCCACAAAAGCGCAACACAAACACACCCTTAATGTTAAAAAGGAAAATTTTGATGAAACTACAGTATCTTAAGCTTCCTGTTATAAATTGTGGATGATATTTGTTGCAGCTTCCTGATTCATTCATCTTGTCCCTTTTTCCTGTGCTGTTCAGTAATCCATGAATGAGTTGACTATCCCTCTGCAAAGCCATTTTTATTTTTGCAACTTTATTCATGTAGGCATTAATTTCTGATTACCCCTGAAATGGTCGAGTCTAGATCACTCTCAGCTTTCTGTATGGTTTTAAGGGAAAGGAGTGGTAGCTATAAATGAAACCTGGTTTTGAAATGGCATAGTCCTGCATATTTATATTATTCAACTTGTTTGACTAATGCTGATGAATGAATCAAATATCTTGATTTCGCATGTGCAGGGGTGGACAACAATGACACTATTAAGATTCCCAGAGGTGGTGGAGCAGATCCTGATGGACACCAGCCTGGTGATCTCTTTGTTATGATCAAGGTTGCCTGATCCGATTCAATATCACCTCCCTCTCTCTCTACACACACACACACATGTACATTATAGTATTGTTTGAATGTGGTTGATAGTTTATATGCTTGGGGTTGTGCTGGATATAATTTGCAGGTCAGAGAAGACCCGGTGTTCCGTAGAGAAGGGGCTGATATCCACGTAGATGCAGTATTGAGTGTCTCTCAGGTAATACTACCAAATGGTCCTCGGTATTTTATGGATTAGGGAACAAAAGTCTTGTGATTTGGGGAGGCTTGATGTTTTGTGAATGGGCACGAATAATGTCTGGGTTGGTAGAAGAGTTATTGCAGCAGTTATACTCGAGTAAAAATCAATTATTTTATTTTTGGAATTTAAACAAATGTTTCTCTGGTTGTCAAAAAGTGAAATCCTGTAACTTGGTATAGTTTATTAGCTTCTATATTCTTTCTGCAGGCAATTTTGGGAGGAACGGTCCAGGTGCCCACTCTGACTGGGAATGTTGTCGTTAAGGTTTGTCTGAATTTACTTGGGCATTTGTTTTCATGTTAATTAAATAAATCAATAAGGAAAGCATGAACGTGGTGATAGGACCTTTTTTTTTAACTGCTCTAGTGAAATTCATTTCCTGTTTGGTTTTGTCTGTAGGTACAACCTGGTGCTCAACCTGGCCAAAAAGTTGTTTTGAAGAAAAAAGGTGTGTTTGCAGCATTTTCCTTGTGATATATTCCGACTTACCAGTACTTAATGCCCCATTTTCCCATCAGTACATTTTTATATGAAACCTTTTCTGTGCAGGGATCAAAGTCAGAAACTCGTTTTCATTTGGAGATCAATACGTTCATTTCAACGTCAGCATCCCAACGTTAGTTGGACTATGTTTATTTCTCTCCCTGTTCTCACAGCTTCCTCATTATTCTCCGAGTATTAGAGAAGAGGAACACTTGGTTGCATCACTTGCACCGTGCAACTACTGCTATAACTAATACCGTTCAATGAAAACAACTAATACTGACCAAAATGATACCTTTTAGTAAAACAACTAATACCATTTAAAAATGCATTTGAATTGCATGGTGCAACTAGTGCACATAAGTATTTGTCATAAGAAATACACGGTAAATGTGAGATACAACTGATAATTTATTCATTTCATCGTATCAGAAACTTGACGCCAAGGAAACGCCAATTGATTGAGGAGTTCGCTAAAGAAGAGCAAGCAGACGAGGATGATAAATGGGCGGCTGCAAGTGCATCGGGTTGAACCTAGTAGCAGTTGTGTGGTTACCAAGGTAGAGAATGAACAAAAATTTCTCTCTTTACACAATTTTGGAAGGTCGATTGAGTTGAAATAGGTAGTATTTTTATGATTATTATTTATTGTGGCTTGTAAGAAATAATATATATTGTACATACAAATGTTGATTTGCAAGAAGATGCATCCGCTAGAGTTTGTTGGTCCATATATATGATAGGGCCAATGTAGTCCCCTAAAACTGATTCAATAATGCAAGTGAATTTTCAAGATATGTCCAATGCTTGAAAATATTCAGCAAAGTTGCTATACACAATTATATTGAGCAAGATGCAGTTTTAACACTTGCATATATTTTATTGAACCTTGATATCGTAATGAAAACTTATCAAGGTATAATGTGAGCAAAAATGATTATTTAAAATGTGTATAATGCCATTGTTGATAATTAGTTCAATATGAGATGTAAAATTGTAATGGCTTAATGTATTAAAAAAAAAAACACATTATTGTACATGAGCAGTTCCTACCAACATGAAATTACCTGTTTACTTAAAGAAATATATAACTTTGACAAAAGTAAATTATTTGTGGCATAAAGAATCATACAAAAATCCAAAAGAACAGAATGGGAATTATTTCGATGCATTGAAAATGTGGGGATATGCCAAAAGTGTCAATTACTATCCACTACAATTTCCTTACTACTATATCTAATAATTACAAAATCTTTTATTCATTTTATTAATAACTACAAAATATATTTTTTATCCCCACTTACCAATTAAAAAAGAAGAGAAGACATCCCCATTCCCCATCACACATTTCTCTCTATTAATTCCTTCTTGTTATTTATCCTGTAAAAGAAAAAAATAATTTTTGTTATTTTGAGGCTCAATTAATTATTTCTTTTTGGTTTCCATCCTTCAATGAAGCCTAAGATTTTTTTTTTTTTTTAAATTCAGAGTCAAAAAAACAAATTTTTTAATAAAAAGACTGAACATGTGCAGAAAAAAAAAAAAAAGAACCACAAGTTTAAAATACTGAACATTTTCAAAAAAATATTAAATTGTCAGTATTTTTTTAAGTAATCATAAAACATATTTTTTTTTTGATAAACTTATAGATCTCAACAAATTTACAAATGAAAATAAATATCAGAGCCATCAGTTTATAAATTACAGATTTCAACAAATTTACCAAAGTGCAAAAAAATACCAGTCTATCTGTGTACAAAATATCAGAGCCTATCAAAAAAATATTCAATAAAAACCGGATGTATGAGTGTGGCGACGGATCTGGGCGGAGCTATCCGCCGGCGCCGCTTGGAAAGTCGTCTCCGCCTTCATCGTCTTCGTCACAGGACTCAAAAACTTCACCTTCACCAGTGTCTTCAAAAGGAACTTCGCCGCCGTCTTGCCCGTAAGAGGGGCGACGGATATGTGAGTGTGGCAACGAATCTATTTTGCGCCGCCGCTTGGAAAGTTATTGTCGCCCTCGCCATCGCTATTTAACCAACCGAATCCTTTGTTGGGATCGGGAGAGGTTTTCAAATGTGTTAGGGGGAGAGAGAAAGTGAGTTAAGAGAGATGAAAACATTTTGAATTGAAAATGAGAATATGTTACTGACTTGTATGAGTATCAACTATCAAACGTGGGGTGGCAGTTCCTTGTAATTCTCCCATGCCAAAAATGTATAATCGAAATTTACCAAGTCTTTTACGAGTGATATTATGTTTCGTCCTGTCCTTAAATTAGCCTAAGATTGAATATTTTTTTACTCTAAATAATTAAATTATTTATTTTTTATATTTTACTAAATCAACCATCAGTCACTAAAAAACTGAGTGTAAGTTTCTAAAATATTTTTTTCTTAGAGATAAAATCAGGTACAAAACAATCTTTTAAACGAAATTTCATAATGCTCTAATTATTTTAAAAGTTAAATATGCTTAAATTAATTAAATCAATAATCCGATAAGACGGGAGTATTAAATAAACTTATCCACTAACACAACAAATTAGTTCCATAGTACAATTATAACTGAAAATCATACTATCATCATAAAACTACGATATTTTTTATATTTTTTCTACAAAATAACAAAGCACTACTTTTTCCTACACATTTTTCAACAAAACTGATCCAAAACATCTTGATGATCTCCTTCACAATACCGGGATTTTATTTATGAATAATACACATAAAAAGATAAAGAAAGATATTCCAAAATTATGCAGTAATTCCACCAACATTTCTCATACAGGGCTGCAAACAAAATTATTTTCCGCACACTTCTCAAGAAACTTCTCAAATGATTACTCTCAAACGAGCTTTATGTCTCTGTGAACTATATGCCTTGATTATTGAAAGAATGCACAACTTATTGCTGTTGAAAAACCTCATTCAAGTTGAAAACTACACCTTAACAAAAAAGTAAGAACCAAAACGGCTTAGTTAGAGCTTTGAAGAGAGCAATTCGATTCTCAGGCTCCTCCTTTCGATTTTGTTTTGAGCTTCTTGGCATCCAAAGAAGCCAAGCCCGATCCTAATCCAACTGGGGCTTGATCTTGTTCCCCAGATTTTCCTTCAGGACCTTTCACTCCGTTTGAAGCTTGAACATCCGGTTCTTTCTTCCCTCCATTAGCCTCGCTTGAGTTTATCATGTTAAGGAGTTGAGCGAGTGGCTGTGAATCTTGCATAGGACCACTTTGTGGGCGTAACAAGAGACCCCTTGCTGCTGCTTTCTTCCTCACTTCAGCAGCAGCTTTAGCAGCTCTTTCATCGACACCCCTCCCTATCACAGCACTGTTGCCAGAATTGCCAGAGCCATTATTTACAGCAGCCGCTTGAAATGCTTGTATAAGATCGGGACGAGCCTGACATGCAAATAGAATTCAGTATATAATCACAAAGAATAGCACTCATGTATCAATACATATTTGAGATATATCTACGATAGAACAATAGAATTTCAGATTTCTTCTAAAATATTTTAGTACATACTAAGAGACGTAAGAGATGCTCCCTCCTATTCAAAATGTCATTTTGGATGAATGCACATATATTAAGAAAATAATTGGTTTCTTACTAACTATACCCTTAATAAATGTTTGTCATTTGCATTTAAAGAACACATTTATCTAAATATTTTAATGATTTTAGGGATAAATTGGGAAGAAACAAATTCACCTAAATTTTTTTTTTAAAAAAAATTTAGCAAGTAGTATGGATGGCCCCAACGAATGGATGACCCCGCTTAAAACATAAATTATGTTGTTTTCTTTTCTTTTCTACCAAATACCAGGAAATATATGAAAACAATCAGCAGGAGAGTGCACACATTGAATACCTTTAACATATTGATAGCCTTCTGAGCAGAAGCAGCATTCAAAGCCTGTCCTTTCTGCTTTTGTGCATTCGCCTGTACACACAAACAATATCTTTATATCCATTCTCCAGAAAAGTCATTAAATTACAGTCAATTGACCAATAAATCAGATATAAAAAAACGAACTGAAATTTCTAGGCTAGAAAATTACTTGCATCTCCCTCATCTTAAACGTGTTTATCCAGTTCTGAGAATCCTTCGTCCTAGCATCATCCTCACCAAGTTGTTTCACAAGAATATCATATGTTTTCTTCTCATGCTGCCAAAATCAAAAGTTCAAATATCATTAACAGATGTTGATATCTCACACCACAAGCTAATATAGATATCAAGCTCAGCAGTTGGTTCGCACCTGGTGGGAAAGCTTAAAGGCTCCCATACAGTTAAATGCGATTGCCAGAGCATGATAGCAAACTGCAGTTTGAATGTGTTCCTTTCCTAACAGTCTTTCATTTTTCTTCAATGCTTCTTGTAAATATCTAAGTGCAGTATCCATCTTCCCGATATCTTGATACATCATAGCAACATTTATTAACGTAGCAGCAACATCGGGGTGATCTGGGCCCGATGAGAAACTCAACAAAAGCAAAGCCCTTGACATGTGACGCAAAGCAAGCTCCGTCTGGCTAAGACCATGATAAAAAAGAGCCATATTCCCATAACTGCAGGAAATAATGTACTTTAGCATTAACAATACAACCTTGGGCACACTATAACGTAGATAGTGCACGCCAAGATAAGGAAACGGGGGAAAGGGTTTATGCCTGTGAGCAGTGTCGGGGTGGTCCAGTCCAAGGCAACGCTCATTTATTATAAGTTCCTTGTGTTGTTGCATTATTGCTCCACCTATATCTCCAGCATGATATAAGACCATGGCAAGGTAACTGTAACCAAAGGAGTTTAGTAGCCAGCAAAAAGTTAATGACTACCAAATTGATGAGGAAGATGAAGCATAATTATGTGGTTGATTTTTTGGGGAAAGTTGCCTACTTGTGATGTTATCCAAAAACGTTTCCTTAACATGTCCATACTACTGAGTTGGTGTGTTTTATGTAGGGGCTTTTTGAGGATCTTAATCATCTATTCTTGCATTGTTCTTTTTTCGGAAGTTGTGGTACAGGGTGATGGGGCAGTTGGATATCCAATGTTACACCAGTTCTATTTTGATGTTGCCTCAAAGTAATTTGGGAGGTTTTATTAGTAAAAAAAAAAAAAAATTTTATGGAGGATTGCTGTTTCGGTAGTCCTTTGGTCTATTTGGTTAGAAAGGAACATAAGTATTTTTGAAGAATAGTAGTTAATCATTAGATGATGTTTGGGATAGGACTAAGTTTAACGTTGCTTCATGGCCTATGAGTCAAAATATCTTTTAAGGCAGATGTAACTAGGAATTGATGTTTTGCACTGTAAAATGTCCTTTGTAACTTCTATAGGGATCCCTCATCCCTAACTTTTTCAATAAAAGTTTCTGTTTCTTATAAAAAAAAAAAAGATAAAGTATAATTATTATTATGAGGCAAATAATTCTATGAACCAGTTGCACCATGAAGCTCAAGCATATTTTTAAAAGGTATTAGTTGTTCTACTAAAAGGTATTAGTTGGTCAGTATTAGTTGTTTTCATTGAACAGTATTATTTGAGCACCAATTGCATGAGCAACTAGTGCTCCCAAGTGATATTCTAATTACGAAATCAACAAATGCAGGTTTGATGTGAAGTACCGGCAACAATTTGCAACCTCTCGATGCAATGGACCAGTGACCTGCAATTTTTTTATTTGATATTGGTTATTTTTCCTAAAACAATGAATGCCAAAAAATCATATAAAGATTAAAAAAAATAAAAAATTATCATACCTGCTGGAGGATTGTGAAAGCTTCAGAAAATAGCATGTATGCCTCGCTAAGCATTCCCTGTGGAAGCAATGATTATCACAATTTGTATCATAACAAAATGAACAAAATCAATTGATCACAAAGCTTATTTTGTAATATTTTCAGATAGCATACCTCTGCTAGTTGAACTTTTCCAGTTTCAACCAGATCCTTGGCTTCTGAACAAACTGGAATAGAATGTTTTACTACTGGTTGGAGATTCATTATATCTGAAACTTGGAAAGGCGCCACAGCATCAAAATCATACTTATGAGCAGCAATGCTGATTCCAATCTGATCAGGAGTCAAATATCAAATTATGCATGCAATCCAATTGTTAGGACAAACTTCAGCACTAAAAAACATTCAATGAAGCCAACCATAACCCTTCCTTCTATCCAAGCATAAAGAAGGCTAATTCAGTGCCAAAATTTTCGACAAAAAAGTCAAATTTATTTGGTGTTTTCTTAACAAAGAGATACCTTTTGGCACAGATTTCGTATGACTGAAATTTTCTTCACACGATTCCTTGCATCTTCTGGCAACTCAAACTGCAGAAGAGATACTTAAGAAATATAAATATGCAATTCTATCAAATCAGACGGATGGAATAAAGTAAATTAAACACAAGACACCTGGTACTTGAGTTTTGCAAATTCCTGAATGTCAGTCCACAAACTTTCAGAGGTAATGCTCAAAAATGAAGACTGCTTCTTGCTCACATATTCTCCATTTCTTAGCTTGGTTTGTCCTTTGGAAGACTTATGAACCTGTAAAATATTCATAATTTCATATTGTGAATGTCATTATTAAATGGATATTTTATCACATGCCAAAATACAAAGCAACAAGGCACCAACTCCTAAGTGAAGATTCAGTTGAGCTTTTCCAGGTCCAACTTCACATGAAATTTTGTGGTCATGAGAGCTATATTCTCCATAATCAAATACTAAGAACTTACTCACACCAGAAACACTGTCAGAGTTGTCAAATTCTATAAAATGTTCAGAAAACTAAAGAAAAAAAAACTAAAGAAAAAAAGGTAGGAGTATATCTTATCAAGCATATCTTCGTACCAGGTTCATCCATTTTTCAGTTTTGTAATGGAAAAATACAAACTGAACATGAATCAGAATTCATTCTTCGCAATTAGGCAATCGTTTGACAACTAGGGAGAACTGTGAATAGGTATGCTGACATCATTTAAATGGAACCTTCAGAAAAGCAACAATACTCTTTTGTACTATCAATTATTATCAACAATAGAACAAAATATTTCTCATACTGAGACATGAGTAGTGACACCCACAGAGAAATAAGTGTGTCACTGAGGATTTTGTTTAAAAAAAATAGGGACTGAAAGAGCCAGAAATATATTTTTTAATCCCATCCTCTTTTTATATTTCCACTAAGCTGCAAACAAAAAACTTTTCCATTGATCTGGTTCAACTGTAAGGAATTTTACTCCATGTAACATAGAATATCAGATTGGAAGGCAAACAACCATCAACAAGATAAAAGAACCATATTTACCTTCTTTTGATTTTTGGAGTGTGAGCTGTTTGCAGCACCTTTAGCAGAAGCAGTCTGAACTTTTCCTACAAAACAGTTGAAGAGATGTGAAATTGCACTCCCGAGATCATGATCCACTGTATCTCTCAAGGCATCCTGCATGTCAAAGAGGCAACTTCACGTATTAAGTTAAATAATACATAGTCTTGACTGCAACAAGGATGGATGAAACCATGTGAAGTCTATGCACTAAACTTGAAGACAACGAAACAATAAAATAAACAATTTTGTAGCAAGTAAAAATAGTTTTTGCAGCATATATTAACTAGAATTCCAAATCAGAGTCTTGAATGAAAGGTCAGCACAGAGTCAAGACCTAGAGTCCCAAAAATAGAAGTTAAAAAATCATGCTTGCCCTTGGATTTCCATTTCATTGGATAATAACTGGAAATTGACCTAATTTCATCCAGTCAATTAAGTCTCATTAGTATCCCTTCCAAAGAAAAATAAAGGTCAAAAGTAAAGTCTATGCTTAAAGTGCTCCCACTTTATAAATAGAGTTATTATTTGAGGGTAGCATATAAAAAAATTTAGACATGACAAAGGATATCGCACAGTAAATTCGCCACCAGTAGGAATCCAAGATTTCAAATTCACCAAAATAAATATAAGTTCCACTGTATCTAAAGCTAGTTCATATTCCTTAAAAGAAAATCTTTTAAGAAACACAAAATCGTGGAACTCCAAGAGATAAGCGGCCTATATTTATCAATTTAAGTCTAGTTACATTACATTATGCCTGGCTATTATCATCAGTAGTTCCACCAAGAATTAGCATTTAAAACTCTATTCAGTATCCGTGTAAGACTGGCTTTCGTTGATTGGACAATCAAAGAGTAATCATCATTTTGAACAATGCTGAAGTGCTAGAAAATTTTTAGTCACCTTGATAATATGCTTGGCAGACCTGACAACAATTTCATTGGAACAAAGATCCCATAAATGAGGCATATTTCTAGTCCCTTCAGCTACCTGAAAAACCAATAATGATAGATGAGCACATTGAATAGATAACAGCTTAGGTAAAATCTGCATTCACAAAACATGATTTTTCAATTTAAGGTACAGAGACTGTAAAGAGGATACAATATGAGAAATGAGATGGCAAATCATCAGGAACTTGCTTGTTACCTTTCCAATATAACGAACATTGACACCATGTGCATGGAGTGCTTCAGTTAAAGTTTGTCCATCCATTGGTGACACTTCAAGGGTACAAAGGTCATTTATGAATTTAGGCAGTGCAACATCCTTGAGATATCGACTTGCTTTCCGCACATTTTCCTCATCTACAGCTATCTCCTGGAAAGATGATTTTTTGTTAAATTTTAACTGAACATCCCGAGAGAAACATGGCTACAGAAGATTTTGGAAGATTATATAAGCTACCTCCGGATTCCCAGCAAGCTTAAATTCAGTAAAAACATTAGGATTGAAGAGAATCTCTTTGCTAGCATCTTTAGTCTTAGTGCAAGAACCAAATTCTTGAATCTTCTGTTTTTCATCTTCTACAGCATCCTGTTGAAACCCATTTTTAGTTATACCAAAAACTACGTGAACCATGCACATATCACAATATCCAGTCTTCTAAAAGCTATGCTTGAGGTCAAGAAGTTATTCACAAAAGGATTACCTGTAACTGTTCGTCACTTATTGCTGATGCTGCATTTTCCTCAGATCTCACGAGTTCTTCAGCATTATTGGTGTCCAAAGAATCAGAAGCAACATGATTCTCTTCTGATTCACATCCAGAGCTCAACTTCTCACCTGACTCAGCCTTTTTATGCATAAAGGAGAAAAGAGAGATCATAAAACTATTCACACTATTGAACTTAGAAGATAGTAAATTGAGAGCCAGATCTTACATGGCAGAAGGCAGTTATAAGCTCAGGCCTCAAAATACAAAATCTGGAACCTTGTCCAGTATAGTTTTCATCACGAGGGGTGACTCTCATCAGGTCCAAAAGGTAATGCCTGGGCACAGTTAATGTAAACAGCACAAAATGAAAGACAGCGTTAAAATTTGAGCGAGAAAATCATAGAAAGTTACATCTCGAATGGTACTACTATTTGGAAAAACAACCTACAAAGACAAATTTATACATACTTACTCATAAGATAATATAAATGTACATATACATCCACAGGCATCAAAATTCAAGGCTAAATCATCAAAATGAACAAGATAGCAAGGAAGAGACTATGGTATATAATGACTATGAAATTGATCTCACTTATCGTGAAGGAACAAAAATTCAGCAGTAAGGCAGTTAGAGATTTTATTAAGACTAATTTAAACTCCAATTCAAACCATAAAGAAGCAAGATGATATATTACCAAAAACCTGATAGTGATTGGTGAAACTACCATTATTACACATGAAATATTTTCTAGCAGCATGCATAGCCAAAGTCCACCAAAGAAAACAAGATATTTGATTCGACGAATGAGAAAAAGTACTAAACAAACTGAAATCAAAATTGTACCTGTCATCGCTACCAACAATGCCCTTGCACTCAACTGGTGCAGCAAGCTTGACAACATTTCCAGATCCATCGAGCACAGAATGCTCCTTCAGATTAAGGCGTTTGGCAGCTTCCAGTACCTGGAAGATAGTCAAGAACCAAGTATTACCACTGGTATAATTGTGAGTTGCCACTATTATCTTTCCAACACCACAAAAAAATTAAGTAGAATAGGAAACCAATATAATGTAGCACTTAGGAAAATACTACAGTTGTCTTAACAGGGAAATGGATAGTAGATTCTTAGGAAGGAGATGAAAGATATATTCAGAAATTCCTAGATAAAAATGCAATCTCATAGAAGTGAATATAAGTATAATATAGTACAATTTTACCTTGGAATGAAAATCTTCACTCCAGCAAATTTTCTTGCCATTATCAACAGAACCATATAGAAGGGAGTCCGATTTATCACCTTGAAGAATTCCAGGCAAGACGCTCTAGCAATAACAGTGAAAATAATATTCAATAAGCCAAAATTATGCAATGTAATCTTCTTGCTCCCATCATGTTTAGCATGAAGTGTCTGGTCATTCAGAAGGTCACAAACTGAAGCCAGATTGACGAGGTTAAACACAGATGATGCTTATCAAAGATACCAAAAAAAAAAAGAAAGTGAACTTAACGTCAAAATTGGCATAACAGTAGCAAGCATTAATACACTCAAAACACAAAACATTTAAAACTTTCCCCAAAACTAAAAGGAGATGATGCATTTTGTTAAAAGTAGGTTTGACCAGATATGCACCTGGGCTACCACTCTATGACCTCTGTAATCAATTATGGCCATGGCTAGATTGTATAATCCAGGAACATCAGCTTCTTGGTAAGCCTTAGTGCCTTTTAAGTCATTGTTAGCACTTGCATATGTGGCTTGCTCACTTTCAGCCAACTGAGCTTCTGCAGGCAAATCAGGGGACGTTGCCTCGACGCCATTAGTATTTCCTGTATCTGGAACAGAAGATCCATCTGCATTACGAACTCTGGAATCTCCTTGTGACAGAATGTCCTCTTTTCCCTCAGAAGAATTATGCACTAAGACATTGGCATCAACTTTAGAGATCTCTTCAGATAGGCGCCTTTGGGGCAACTGCTCAATGTCCGTATCAACAGCAAAACTGAAGAATATGTTGTTATGGACGTACCTGGAATGTCAAGAAAAGAAAAAAAAAAATTAACACTTGGATTAAAATAATAAATTAACAGAATTATTACCATAAATTGAACATCAAAAGTACTTGTTATTTTAGTTAGTTTACTCACATATGGAAGCACTCTGGATCAGTTGGATTAATAGGTGGAATGCATCTACTAATCACTCCAATAGCGCCATTAGTTGCAGCTTCAACAAAATCAGTAGTGACTTTGTAAAGTGCTCTATCTCTCAAGATCCTGCAAAATAGGCAAAAGCAGTAGGTTATAAGATATGATGATCTTACACAAAAGGTGTTAAGCAGGCAAATGGTATGTATATAAAGATATCGATAGGTACACCTTTCCTGATGTGAATCATGTGGGAACTCCCGACAAGCCTGCAATTCTTCGTTCCAATCTCTCTGCATTCCAATCAATTCACTCCCAAAAGACAGCGTCAAGGAATTTTCTGCTCTAGCTGCATCACGTTTGTGGTCTGGAATCACAAGCATCCATTAGACAGTTATCATAAAAGGAAAAAATGAAAAGATGAAAACAAGATGCAAGGAAACAGGTGAATTAGTTAAAAGCTACTACTAATATGGTTAGAGCTAAATTACAAAAGGATACTAGCAAATTTCAGTTCTTGGGGCAAAAACTCATATATGTCATTACATCCGCACATCAAGAAAAATAGAATAACTAGAAAGATAGAAAAACAATAAAATCATAATGGTTTGGCACTTTGGCTTAATAGGCCTTAGTCTACAAGCAAAATGATTAATCCATCGGTAAAAAAAGTGACAGATTATGACTGTCACAAATATCCTCGGTACAACTGGTATAAACCATCTACAGCTTCAACAAATATTACCAAGTGGAGTTTAAACATTTGTGGAAACCAAAGAGTCTATACCTGTTGGCTTCTTTTTCATAACATTAATTAGGCAACTGACCCAAATTCAAAGATTATCTCAAAAGAACCATACTAAATAAGTGGTAGAAATTATTACGGAATTCATCTTTAGCGCAAAAAAAAATATAAAGTTTAGATGTTGTTGCCAAACAAGACTTTGAATAAGGATATAAAAGTAAAATAAGCAAGAATATCAGAACAAACTTGCTCCTAAATGTTTTAAGAATTTTTATAGTCAAAGAGAATGAGATATTGATTTAAAAAATTAGATTAAAAAAGTAATACTTTATCAATTCAAGGATCTCTGGTGACTGGAGACAGTCAAAGAACAATCAGTCAAAAGGATACCACAACATCTCATTCCAAAAATTCGCATTAGGATTTCAATAAGGCTATATAGAAAATAAAGTTGCTCTACTAGCTTAAGAAAATCTACAACTCAGAGCTATATGATCCATGAATGGCAGTAACATCTGGACTTACCTGGAGGGTACAAACCAAGCCACGTATTTGGTGGCAATAGAGATTGAACATTTTCAAAAGGATGTGCAGAAGCCTTGCGCTCCAAAATTTCACGAAATGCTTCAAAAACAAACAACAAAAGTAAGTGATTCATAATAATTGAGATAGTTATGACTTCGAAACACAAAAACATTAGGCTGGTCAGATATAGCCACATGTTTGTTACCTTTCTTAAACTTAGAACTTATCTTTTGCAAAAGTCCTACAAGGGTTGTTGCTTCCGAAACATTATTCTTCGGCCTTGGATCAAGAATATTCCCAGCACTGGAATTAACATAGAACGACTTTGTTGTTCCTGTAACACAATATTTGTTTCCCTCCAGTGTTACCACATCCAGATAAATCAAATCTCCAGAGAGCCTGATGTAATGAGAAACATATTCAGTAAGTTAGCACAAAGCTTCAACCAACAAATATAAGAATCAGAATCCAGAGGCAAAGACAAAATTCAATAGTTAAATGTATGAAAACTATAAAAAATTAATGCAACCTTCTGTAGCTCGGAGGTGGATTAAATGAAGAAAAAACAATACTTTCAACATATTTAATCTCTTTGGAAGGTGATGGCAACAAACTACCGAGTGAACTAGTAACATTTTCCATAAAACCCAAAGTATCGAGTTCTGGAACTTCAACTTTCACAGCATCTACACATAGACATAGGCAATTAAAGTTATAAATCTATTCAGAAGCAACATCTGAGTGAGAAATGGCATAGTTAATTAGATACACATAAAACTAAGGTTAAACAAAGATATTGGATACGAACAATCCCGAAGAGAGAAATCACAAACCTCCTTTATTATTAGCTGCATTTTGACCTGTTTCATGTTGAAGGGCAAGCTTCGTAGACAAAGAAGAATGCAGTGTAGAAAGAGAAAGTAACTCCCTTGTTCGATGAACATGAGCTCTGATGGATCGATCATCATATAATGCTGCAATGGATAGCCTGAAGTTAAAAAATGTGAGGTGAACACATATATATTGCCAGAGTTATAACTATAGTCCCTTTGGTAGAAGTGTCATTTCTGGACCATGTGATGTACATAAACACACGAGTAAATAAGCAAAATTATATTTGATATATAATAATCTCATCAGTGTTATACATGATATGCCAAAAGGTAATTATGATTATAAATAAGTTGCAACTTGAAGGTGAATCAATTCTCACTGATTATCTTTGCTAGCATGAACCTATAAGAGTATATAAAGCGTACCAGCAACCATTTCTAAGGAGCAACCCCCAGAAGTAATATCAGCAACTTCTGAAATCCCATTGTAATCTTCTAGATGATGGACCGAACCATCTTTTGTGTGCAGTAACAACTCATAGCAAGTAACAAAACATGTTTCTGGGGCATCAAGAAGAAACTGCCTTACATCCATTACGGAATCTCCAGGGCTCAACTGCAAAATTCAATTCACTTGAAGCAATTAAACAGCCATTCAAAGATAATTTCAAGATGCTGAAACCATCAGTCCGTAACTTATCAGAAAAAACTATCATCAGACTTCCAGAAAAGATGATTAATAGGCAATAAACAGAAGAAAATAGTATATTTCAGTTGTCCTAAGGACAACCATGCATAAATGATATTCACATGTTTTGCTTTGAATTATCAATTGACTTAGCTTACTTGTAGCTCAAGCTTCTCTCCTCCTTGAGTTTTCACGGAAACAGGATAAAGATGAACTTCAGCTGCCATTAAGAGAGATCAGTCATGTTGTGTATGGATGTACAGATTGATAGTGCATACATTTTCTTCATGTTTGTGCATACGAAATGCATAATCATATTTTAAAATGTTTAGGGAGAAAATGTATCAGATTGTTTGATCCTAATGAGGAAAGAGGAATATTGTGAAAAATGAATCAATTCCAGCAGACAGTTGTAATGAGGCAAACAGTCATATAAGAATGAGAAGGTCGGAGAACATAATGAAGGGTTGTGTATGTTATAAACAATTGACACGACATTAAACAAAAAAATTGCCGCAGAGAGTCTCAATTGGAAGGAAAAACACAAAAAACTACTCCTGCTATGCATTTTCAACATTTTTTATATAAGAACATACTAAAGATAAAACTAATTTACACCACTAAAAGACTGAATAAGGATAAGAAACAACTTCATCAAGTATGATATTCAGTATTAGAGCAAGTACTAGTGCCCCTCTTCAGTAAGACTATAGTTCTTTAGTAGACCCCACAATACTACACTTTTGAGCAGGATACTGCTAAAACATTACAGCAGATATAGTGCAGGCCCTTGCATACCAACTTAGGACATTCGATGATTTGGTAAACTTCAAATTCCAACCACAGAACAATAATGAAATAATTACTAGAGCTTCAAAAGATGGCTAGAATAAATTTTCCAATGCATATTTATTAGTTATTATGTAGCCATTGATAAAAATAAGTGAAACTACATGATCCAATTAATAGACTAAGGACACTTAAATATACCACCACTATCCCTACCTTGCTTCACCGGATGATTCTCTGAAGAATTATCCAGCTCCTTCTCTGGATGATTCTCTGAAGCATTATCCTGCTCCTTCACTGAATGATTCTCTGAAGAATTATCCAGCTCCTTCACTGGATGGTGCTCTGAAGCATTATCCTGCTCCTTCACTGAATGATTCTCTGAAGCATTATCCAGCTCCTTCACCTCTGACTTTGTGTCAGTTGATTTACTCAAGCTTTCATCTCCATTAGCATGTGAAGCACTGGAACTATCATGTAAGGGAGCATCAGAAGAAACGGATGGTTCTGAAGATTGCACAGCACTTCCCTGCAACCCCTTGCGATTCTTTCCCCTATTCGATTTCCCCGCCATCTTTCTCCCTCACGTCAAGAAAAAATACATAATATTTAGTAAAAAGTTAAAACAAACACTAAGTTCAGAGGTAAGGATAAACCATAAGTCAAGAAAAAATACATAAAATTTAGTAAAAACAAACACTGAGTTCATGAAGAGGATAAAAAAAGAAGAATGTTTAGGCTGTACACCTAATTTTCTATAAGAACCAGAGCACCGCCCTGTCAAACATATTATATTAATGTAAAACCAACAATCAATCACTGAGACAACAAGACCAGTTTTTCAAATAAGATAAAAAACACTTCCTACGGATTAAAACACAACTTTATCTAAAATCTCATTGACTGGCTTCACCATTCAAATAAATCCATATGGATTAACGAGGTTTTGACACTTTTTCTCCATTTCCATAAGCATCATTTATTCTCTTCAATCATTTTTATACCACCTCCGAACATGACCACAACTGATTCTCAAGAGAATTACTAAAAGAATCAGAACATGTGAAATCTAAACCATGATACTGACAACGAAAAACTCATAAGCGGTATATCATCTAGCTACAAAACTAAAGCAACCAAAAATCCTAACGTCCTTCAGACGGATTTACTGCTTCAGATAACACATGAACATTCACAGAAGCAGAAATATACAGTAACCTGCCTGATACATGATAGAAGTTTATAATTCAATCATTGTATTGACGTACCAAATGAGGAGACGTGGGAATCGCCGCCCAGCTGTTTGATTGAATTTCAAATCCAGAAAGTTGTGAACAGTGAATTCGTGACACAGGGTTTTGGGGTTTTGGTGGCTGAGGTTTTATGAATTTAGGGGAGACAATAGCAGCAGAGAGAGAGCGTGAGTGTGGCGCGTGTGACTCAGAGACGGCGGATTGGAGCAACTTTATACTGCTGTATCTTCTCATTTCTCCCTTCATTTTTATTTTCACTTTAATTATTGGCACTTGAATTTAGTTATTGGTATTCGTTTTTATTTAATTATTGTTTTTGGTTTTTTTTTACAACATTTATTTAATTATTGTTTTATTTATGCGAGTTTGTTATATTTAATATCAAACGTGAAAGGGGCAGATTGCAATATAAAAGTATTTTATTTTTTTTTTATTTGAAAGATAATGGATTGGGTGCGGATTAAACCCATGGAATTAGGACAATGGGCCTGGGCTTGGGCTTTTTTAAGGTTACTATTTCTTCCTCACTTGAGCGCTGTGAAAAAAATCGAGCGTACTTTAGGGTCCGTTTGTTTTGGGATTTAAGTGTGCGGAGCAAGTCAAGGTTTTAAAATTCAAAGATTTAGAATCTTTGATGAATAGTAAATATATGTATTTGTTTTGGATTTAAGTAGGGTGAGATTTAACTTTATGTCAAATCAATGTTGATATTGTATTATAATATTATATTGAGAAGAATAATAAAGTGTGATGTATTGGGAAGAATAATAATTGATTTTATAGGTATTTGTAAATGTGGATTGAATGTGGGATTTAAAAACCAGATTCTAAATCTCAAACTCGTATGAGACGGGGAGCGCAAAGTCCTAAGTCCATCCGTGTGAGTCTTAAAACAAACGCAGCCAGTAAAAAAAAAAAAAAAGTTAAACTCATCAAACTACTTTTTTTTTTTAGAGAGAGATTAAATACTCCCTCCGTCCCATTTTATTTATCTCACTTCTTTTGGATGAATTGTTTAAGGAATAATATTAAAATAATAGTTAGTGGACCTTTATACTATTTTATGAATGAAAAGTGAGGGGTTTAAGATATCGGAGTGTTACATTTTTTTTTTTTATTGTGATAAAATATAAGGTAGTGGAGTGTTACTTTTTTCTTTTATGGACTGGAAAAATTATAGTGGGATGTCCATAAAAAAAAATGAGACAAATACAATAAGAGTGTGACAATTAAATTATTACACCATTTTGGAAACAAAAATATAATTGATATTAATCAAGTTATAAAACAAAAGGCTGGGCCGGCCCAGACCACCTATATGAAATGTTAAAATAAAAAACAAGGACAAATGGTAAAAAGATGACTTAACTTTGCCACTTATTGCATTTTAAGGATTGAGTTTTTGTCTTTTGTAGGGCAGGTACCAAACTATGAGATTGTTTCAGAAATAGAATTTTGAGCAATTTTAAGAATAAAATAGGGGGTATTTTTGACAATTCATATACCCCTTCATATAAGAAGCGAGATATGTATCAAACTTTCAAATTATTGAAAAAAAATGATCTACTACATAATATTATCATATATTTTTCTTTAAATGCATAATATTATCATATCAACATTGTTAATCCAACCCAACAATAACAAACAACAAAACACAAGAAAACCACACCATAGTGACATTTCTCATCATAACCAAACATGAATACACTCCAATCAGAAGCCATAAATACACATAGACAAACAAATTCAATTGACAATAAAATCATACTTGCAAAATACAAACTTCCCCATCATAATTTATATCACTAGTTAATTGAAAGGTCTCAACATTGCTCAAGACAAAAGAAAGGTTCACTTGTTCAAGTCAAAATTTGAGGCTTGTAAAGTACAAGGTACCTGCTAAATCCAAAAAGCTCGTAACATACAAGCTAGTGCACTTGTTTCATGAAATGACCCACTCTCCTGTACACCACATGCATCAATCTAAATTAATGTACTCTAAACCCTAATTCCTAAACATTGAACCCTAAATCATATATGAATCATTCGGGTCGGGTGAACCATGAACCACTTGGGCCGAGTGAACCATGAACCACTCGGGCCGGTTTTGGGGTCGGGTCGGGTATTAAAAAAATTAAAAAATATATCTAAATCTGAAATTAAAGTTAAAAGAAAACCAAAATTGAAAAAAGAAAAAAAAAGTTAAAACTATAAAAAATTAGAAATAGAGCTTTTAAAATTAAATTGCACCAATTTTATTGGTGCATGTGGTACAAAGGAGAATTTGGCTCAAGAAATATGTTAACTACTGCTGCGCAAAAGATAATAAACATAAACTAATATTTTTTTCAAGACAAAAACATGAATAACATACCAAGCTCCTTTAAATATTGTTTCTTCTTCTCCTCTAACAGGTTTATAACTTGGTGGACCTCTACCATGTTGTTGGGCAACTTTGGCTTCAGAGCCGGCCCTGGGGCTGTACGGGCCCCACATTTTTAATTTTTTTTAATATTTTAATATATATAAATGTAGATATATAAAATAAGTTTCGTTTTTACTGGTAAAACAGCTCCCAGCCTAGTTGGGAGCTGCATGTTGATTTAAGTGTAAGGTCACGAGATCAATCCCTCATGAGTGTATCTATTTTATTTTTAATTTTTTTGTTTGTGAGCTTTAATATTTATTTTCAACCTGGACAACATCTGTAATATAGCCCTTGTTTTTCTCCTTTTTTTTCTTCTTCTCCTTACTGTGTTTTTCTAATTTAATTTTATCATGTGGCTCATTAAAAAAAATATATATTCACTTTTTCATGTATGCTAATTTAATTTGACTCACTATTTTAAACAAATTTAATTTTTATTTTTAAATTTTTAAAATTTTTTTTCAACTTTAACTTTTTCATTTTCCTTTCTTATTTTTTTTTTTTAATTCTTATTTTTTTTCCTTTTTACTTTATGTTACTTTTTTAAATCGATGGGAAAATTAAATGAATTTTGTCCATAAGCATTACGCAATATTTTAATTATATGTATAACTATTAATATTTTAATTTCTTGTATATATATGTAGGGCCTAAATAAATTTTTGCACCGGGCCCCTTAAATTGTTGGACCGGCCTTGCTTGGCTTGATTGACAGTCTTTGAATACATGCTCTCCCTTAGTGCTTTGTTAGGCTCTGATAAGTATAAAACACTATACACCACCACATGTTTTGCATGAAAACCACTGGTTGTGAAAGGTTACTTGTGTTTGATCCACCATCTCTACAATCTAGCCATGCTTGAACTTTAGATAGTTTGTTCACTTCATTCAATTGCTCATCTCTCATTCTTTTTATCTACAAAAGGCAGAAAATTATTATTATTTTCTAATTTTATAGATAAAACTTAAATGAGATAATATAATATATGTGATTTCATACATCAAGTTTTTTTCTTTGAACATTAGGCACATTTGGAATAGTGGCACCTGTATTAAAATGCATCACAACACTTGAGCCTGCATCTTGTTTCTTTCAACATCACCAATGAATTTAAATATTAGAAACCACAACAATAGATATTTATTCATTTTCTTTCTCAAATAGCATATGAACATTAAAGTATCCGATTCTTGTTCAAATTCAAAGGCACATTAGAACAATGTTTTTCTCCAACTTTCTTATTTCCAGCTAAAATTTGTTGAATTGAATGAAAATCAAGTAAATCAATAAAAAATTAAGGAAAAACATATGAAATGCAAGGAACAACGAGAATACCTAATTCTCTTTCTCTTTCCCTACTGCTTTAGGAACTTGTGAAATTGATTCCCCAACTTCTCCCTTTTTAGTTTTTATGCAAAAAAAAAAAAAACACTAGTTAATAAACCAAAAATTAAGGAAAAATACATAATATGTAAGGAACTAGAAATGTCTGTTTCTTCTTCTTTTTCCCTGCAACTTTTGGCGGTTGTTGACTAAAGCCTGCTACATGTTCCTATTTTTTGTTAAAAAAATAATAATTAAATAAAAAAAAATTATGCGAAAAATTTGAGATGCAGTGAACAAAAAAAACCTCATTAATGTCCGGAGCAGGTATGCCTAATTGAACAGTTGGGATTATACTGGAAAGTATGCTTTTACTTTGTATAATCAGATTGAATTTCGGACTTATTTACTAAAATAAATTGTTTATCACTGATGTTTTAAATATCATCGAATGTTACATATATTTACTGCATAAATGTTCATTAAATAGTACATGTTACATTGTAGTTAATTTAGTGATACCAGATCACAGAAGATTAAATTAACAGTTCCTTGTAATTAAAAGTACACCATTCACGACCTAGATGGAAATGAACAATCCATCGTGAAAGGTTGTAGTGTAAGGCTCGAATTGGTTTGTCTTGACCAAGAGATTACACTAGTGCATGTCTGATGCATTGAAGAGGACCTACAGGAGGACAAATTCTTCAGAACTGAACTAGGAAGAATTAGACCTCAGTGGTTAGTTATTTCTTAATCTTCGTCCCTTAAATAGGATTGAGTGTGGTTAGTAACTATTGCTTTGACTTATTACGGGAAGAGAATCAATGAGATTCAATACCCTATATCTTGGGCAATATTATTGGTCACATGCGATTGCTAAGATTTAATACGGAGAATCGTGTGCAAGTACGCTTGTTCGATTTGCCCCCTTGGGAGGTTCATAAGTTTTATCATACCAAATCTTGCAAGTGGAACTAGTTTCCGGTATGGATAATAATGTTGAACCGTTCATTTACCAAGGATAAAAGATATTAATTAATGGAAAGTTATTTCAGTGGCTTGAATTAATTAATGGGCTAGATAATCTTAAACACGAGAAATAATGACCGGGAGCCATATTGACTGTAATATGGGTTAAGATGGATAGTGCAATATTAATTATGTAGTGGGATTAATTAATATTTATGGGCTTGAATTATATTGTGGCTCAATATTAGGTATTCAAGATCCATTAGAAGGTTCAATCTTAATTCTCCTAAAGGCCCCCTAAGTAGCCCAACATATAGTCCAATAACTGAAAAGGTTATTAAAATAAAATAAATATTGTTGCTTATTTTTCCAATTAAATTTCGAAAATTATGGATAAGTTGGGAGAAAGATTTTCTTTGAATTTTGTTATGGAATGAAGATATGTATTCTTGGAATACAAGATTATCTCATTAAATTCAAGAAATCTCCCACTTGGTTATTCATAGTGAGATTTTCGAAATTTTCAAAGAATTAAGGGAAAGAAAGATTTTCTTGAAAAGATATTATGGAAGATATGTATTTCTTGAAATACAAGTATATCTCATAAATTCAAGAAGATCCAAATCTTGGAATCTTGTCTCTTAATTTTCAAAAATTGGCCATAACAAGATAAGGTGGGATTTTTGTGGAATATTTTAATTATGGAGAAAAGAATATATGAGATATATTCAAGATTTCTTGGAGATCAAGAAAAGATTTTCCCACATTGTTTTTTCCCCAAAATTTCGACCACCACCCTATCTATAAATAGGGGATGATTCTTTCATTCTCAAGTACAATTCCATGTGCTGGAAAAATTAGTAAATCCACAAAAGTGGTGCAACAAAGTTTATTTTTCCTTTTGTTAATTGTTCGCGAGTATCCTTCCACCGGATTGTCGAGCAATGACTAGGGAATACTTGGGAAGGTCTTTTGGTGTGTTTTCATCGACGAGACCATTGTCATTCCAAGAGGTACGTTCACGTAAACTCGTAGTAATTCCGCATGCGTAGGATTTACGTGAACTGTTATATGCATGATTTGTTGTTGAATTATTATTTGAATTAATTTAGGATTAATTCATGCTAGTAATAATTGTTATAATTAAATTTGTATTTAAATATTCATCCCGAATAGATCCGGACAATTAATTCCCCAACATGAACTCCACTCCTCAGTCTATTAGTGCAACTTCTTATATTATGATCTATTTGTTTACAATCACACATGTGATTGGTCCACTCCTTTTAGACATCTTTCCAAATTGCTTGTCAACTGTATCAATTTTTCCTTTGATCCATCCAGGTTGCAACTTTCTACCCTTTTGAATGTGGTACTACTAGCAATGCCAATTTACCATTTGTCTTTTTATTGTCTTTCGAAAAAATATTGATAGAATTGTCTAGCTTACATCGTTCTTTCTTGGGGGGAAAGAGTGAACATGAGACAACTTGGGTCAAATGGAAAATTATGCGTGTGCCTAAAACTGGGGGGTTTGGGGCTAGAGACTTGAAGTGTTTTAATAGGGCTCTAATAGGAAAATGGCTTTGGAGATATTAGTTTAATCGAGAATCTCTTTGGGCTAAAACGATATCCTCAATTCATGGGATACTTGAAAATAGAGAAAGGGGTGCTATTTCGGGGGTAGAAGGTCGAGTTGGTTTAATTGGTGGAGGGATGTGATGGATATTAGGTCGGGGGAGATGGGTTATTAGTTCAGGGAAATATTGAGAGGAAGTTGGGGATGAGAGAGATACTTATTTTTAAAATAGTGTTTGGGTAGGCGATAGGGCTTCATAAAATAGTGGATGAGATAAATACTTATTTTTTAAATAGTTTACTAGACTATTTCAACTAAGTGGAGATAAGTGTTGGGATTATACTGAAAAGTATGCTTTTACTTTGTATAATAGAAACTGAATTTTCAGACTTATTTACTGAAATAAATTGTTTATCACTGATGCTTTAAATATGATTGAATGTTATATATATTTCTTTGCATAATCTGTTCAATAATTAAATCGTGTTACATCAGAAGTTAATTTAGTGATACCGATCATCAAGATTAAATTAACGATCCACTTGTAACTAAAAAAGTACGCCATTCACGACCTAGATGGAAATGAACAACCATCGCGAAAGGTTGAGGTGTAAGACTTCGATTGGTTTGTCTTGACCAAGAGATTACACTAGTGCATGACCGATCTTGTTGAATAGGACCTCTGAGGAGGATAAATTCTTGAGCTCAACAAGGAAGAATTAGACCTCGATGGTTCGTTGTTTCTTAACCTTCGTCCCCTTAAATAGGATCACGTGGGATCGGTAACTATTGCTTTGACTTATCATGGGTAGCGAATCGGTGAGATTCAATATTTTTTATCTTGGGCAATATTATTGGTCACACGTGATTGCTAAGATTTAATATGAATAATCGTGTGCAAGCACGCTTTGCTTGATTTGCCCCCTTGGGAGGTTCATAAGTTTTATCATACCAAATCTTGCAAGTGGAATTAGTTTCCTGATGGATAATAATGTTGAACCGCTTCCTCGACCAAGGACAAAAGATATTAATTAACGGAAAGCTATTTCAAAGGCTTGAATTAATTAATGGGCTAGATAATCTTAAACACGGAAATAATGACCGGGAGCCATATTGGTCAGTAATATGGGTTAAGATGGATAGTCTGATATTAATTATGTAATGGGATTAATTAATATTTATGGGCTTGAATTATATTGTGGCTCAATATTAGGTATTCAAGATCCATTAGAAGGTCCAATCTTAATTCTCCTAAAGGCCCCCTAAGTAGCCCAACATATAGTCCAATAACTGAAAAGGTTATTAAAATAAAATAAATATTGTTGCTTATTTTTCCAATTAAATTTCGAAAATTATGGATAAGTTGGGAGAAAGATTTTCTTTGAATTTTGTTATGGAATGAAGATATGTATTCTTGGAATACAAGATTATCTCATTAAATTCAAGAAATCTCCCACTTGGTTAATTCATAAGAGATTTTCGAAAATTTGAAAATATAGTGGGCAATAAAGATTTTCTTGATTTTCTTGAAAAGATATTATGGAATATGTATTTCTTGAAATACAAGAATATCTCATAAATTCAAGAAGATCCAAATCTTGGATTCTTGACTCATCATATTTTCGAAAATATCCATAGCATTAGAGTAAGTGGGATTTTTGTGGAATATTATAATTATGGGAAAAAGAATATAGGAGATATATTCAAGATTTCTTGGAGATCAAGAAAAGATTTTCCCACATTGTTTTATCACAAAATTTTCGTCCACTTCATGCTCTATAAATAGGGGATGAATGTTTCATTCCCAGTAACACACGAAAATTGATTTTTCGGAAAAATATCAGCGTCGATAAAATATCAAATATTTTGTAACGTCGACAGATTGTATTTTTTTGAAAAATGACAATTGTGAGTTGTGTACAATTCCATGTGCTGGAAAAATTAGCAAATCCACATAAGTGGTGCAACAAAGTTTATTTTTTCCTTTTTGTTAATTGTTAGACAAGTGTCCTTCCACCGGATAGTTGAGCAAAGGCTAAGGGAATACTTGGGAAGTCCTTACGGTTAGTCTATTCAGCCACACCGTTGCCATCCCAAGAGGTACGTTCACGTAAACTAGTAGAATTCCGCATGCGTAGGTTTTACGTGAATTATTATATGCATGATATGTTGTTGGATTATTATTTGAATTAATATAGGATTAATTCATGCTAGTAATAATTAAAGAATTAAATTTGTATTTAAATATTCATCCCGAATAGATCTGTGCAACTTATTCCCCAACAATAAGGAGAACAAAATAAAATCTATGGGGAGTTGGGTAGAGGGAGTGTGGTGTAGAACTAGAATTGGAGAACATATATGTTTGGTCGTGAGCTTGACTACTTTGATCAATTTCTTTCTTTGATTAATATGACTAAGCTGACAGAGAACCTGAACGATATGTGGAATTGGAAGCGATCCAAGCACCAAAATTATTCAACAAAATCAGCGTACGATCGAGCTGCTAGCGTCAATCAAAGTTGTTGGACAAAATATGACCAGATTTTGAAGTGTTTTTTTGGCTAGTTTGGAACAAGATATCACCACTAAGGTTGCAACGATGGTTTGAAGACTGATTCGAGATAGACTACCCACTATAAACAATCTCCCGAGATGATATATCAGTCATACAAATGAAGAGAAAGCGTACCCACTATGCAACAATCGGGTAGAACGACTGATCATCTCTTCATATATTGCACTGTCGCTAGTTTTATCTGGCAAGAACGTTATAATTGGCTTGGGATCCATTTGGCGATGCATAACAAGATTATCAATCACTTTTTTTTGCACTCTGGGATTTTTCATAACGAGAAAGCAAACTCAATAATAACCTGCATTTGGGAGTTTGTTGTTTGGGCCATCTGGAAACTTAGGAACAAGGCGGTCTGGTCTATAAAGGTGCAATTCTGGAATTGGAGTGACTATTAATGGAAATAAAAGGAAGGATTTGGAGTTGGTGTTTAACGAAAAACTTTATTTATTGTAATTCTTCTGTAAATGATTGGTTCCTAACTCCTTTTAGACTTTGAACTTCTAAACTATTTTTATATACCTATAAAAATTTCGCTCAAGTAAGTTTTTATTTTAGTACCTTTATAGGAATAAAATTCCTTTTTTTGCCTGATCAAAAAGAAAAAAAATACTTAAATTCTCAATAAATAGTAAATTTAATTGAAATTTAATAGGTAATTTACATAAGTTGCTACATAATTCACAATTAAATTTGTTCGACTATAATGTAAAGGATTATATCACACAAAGATTCCCTCAAATAGAAGTTCCATGTCAAGATATATTTAGTTTCATATCATAATGATAGATTTTGTATGAGACTACCTCATACATGTGGCGAAGCTCCATTTTAATACTTAAATTATACTTTCTTTCAAAACAAGATTCTACAGGGCTTCATAAGCCAATGTGCCATATAATAGGGTAAAACAAAATCTGAATTGATGTAGATGTTTCGATTTGTACAAATTTATGAAGTTATGCAAACTCTCAGTCCAAATTATAGTCCTACGAGCAAAGTATTTTTGGAGAGTTTTATATAAAATAATATCACGTATAATACAAAGCTCCACTTTAATATTTGCATTTTGTTTTAAAACAAGATATTACTTGACTTAGCAATAAAATTATAGTGTTTTGCATCAAAATGAATATCAATATTACTCAATGTTTTACCGTAAACTCGGCTTATAATTTTTTTTCCCTATTGAATAAAATAGTAAAATATATGTAGTATAGTCACTACATGAGGCCAAGTTTTCTTTTAGGAAGTGGAGTAATATTTAGCAAGAACATTTTTTATTTAAAAATTAATTTATCAATTATTAATTATTCAATGATAAAGGTGGGTATTTGACACAATTTTCACATGTAATATTGTGCTGAAAGATGAAATATTTTGGAACACAGTACAATTTGTAAACCGAAAGCGGGAATAAAAGAGCCAAAATTCAATCTCGGAGCCCAGAAGGTGCTCTCGAATCCAACTCATCCGACGTGGCAAACATTCATTAGCTAAAAACCATAAGACGCGGATACAGCCCCCAACTTCCAATCTTCACCGCCTATTCCATCCCTTTATCGATGGCCTTAAATTCGTCCCCAACCCCAAAAATTCAAATCACCCCCTAAAATTTCATCCCTCCCGCTCTCACCCTCCTTATTTATAACCCACCAAAATAACCCCAACATTCAACACACACAACACACACTAATCGATACATACTGAAACTTGTCTCTAAACCTCCATCTGCTCCAATGGCGCGTACCAAGCAAACCGCTCGCAAGTCCACCGGAGGAAAAGCACCAAGGAAGCAACTCGCCACCAAGGCCGCCAGGAAATCCGCCCCCGCCACCGGCGGCGTGAAGAAGCCCCACCGTTTCCGCCCCGGAACCGTCGCTCTCCGTGAGATCAGGAAGTACCAGAAATCAACTGAGCTCCTGATCCGCAAGCTGCCATTCCAGAGGCTGGTGCGTGAGATCGCTCAGGATTTCAAGACCGATCTGAGGTTCCAGAGCTCCGCCGTGGCGGCGCTGCAGGAGGCGGCGGAGGCTTACTTGGTTGGGTTGTTCGAGGATACTAACCTCTGCGCTATTCACGCCAAGAGGGTGACTATTATGCCCAAGGATATCCAGCTTGCTAGGAGGATCAGGGGTGAGCGGGTTTAGGCTGAGTTGGCTTGGATTGAATTCGTGCTCTGAATCTGCGTTAAGATTCTATGTTCTATTTGCTTTAGGGTTTTGGTGTAAATTTGTTTTAGTGTAGTGTTATCTGCCTTTTCTCATTTGGTGTAGTGGTTCATTTATTATCTTTGAAGTTTCTATCAAATCTGAATTACTGAATTTTCGGTGAATTTTTATTTGCGCCTCATGAATTTTTGTTCATCTTGGAATCAATTAGATCTGCTTTGCCATTGATATGATTGAACGAGGTGGGAATCAGGTGCTGAAGCACAAAAATTATTGTTAAAAATAAAATCTATAGCGTGATTTACGAATCAAAGAGCATCAAATTGGTACCCAATAATTGATATCATTACAGAAATTCCTTTCTTGATTACAGAAACTTTTCTATATTTTTATTTCATTTTACAAAATGCATTTATTTTGGGGTTGATGTAAATAAAAATGAAACTTGATGATGTATGTTTGTAGTAGTACTTCAATTGTTCAACTATTGGATTTTAAGAAAAATAGGTCCAAGTTCAATGATTCCACTATATATGGGATGCAACAATGAAATACCTGCCCAAATAACATCAAAAATTTGCTTCAAGAAAATAATATCCTTGGCCCTTTTTCAGAGAAAAAGATTTAAAATTCTGAATTCATAATTCACATTTAAATTAATTTTGTTTGAATGAAAATTGTGGATGCTGGGAGAGGTGAATTAATGTTCACTAAACAAAAAAAAAAAATAGAAGTAATGTATTCAGATGAATGAAATAATAGTTAGTTTCACAAGTAACATGAATCAAGTGTGACACAGAGTTAGGAGAGAAGCACAAAAAAAACCCTCCCCCCTCTCATCCTTATATATAAGAGTGATCAAGATTCAAGAAACACACGCGTTAAACCAAGATATCAGTTCCGTTCACAGTAATAATAACAAAAATGAAGGTCTCAGAATCAAAAACCTTGTCTCTGCTGTTACTTGTTTTGTTGACAGTTGCTGGTCAAAGCAACGGGCATCCTTGCACAAGCACCTTTTTCTCGGCCCTGGTTCAGATGATACCTTGCAGGTCTGCAGTGGCTCCGTTCAGCCCCCTGCCTCCATCAGAGGCGTGCTGTGCTTCCATCAAAGCTCTAGGCCAGCCCTGTCTCTGTGTGCTCGTCAACGGGCCCCCCATTTCTGGGGTTGATCGTAGCATGGCAATGCAGCTTCCTGAGAAGTGCACTACCGACTTTGAACCATGTACATTACTCTCCTAAATTCACTACATAATGTTTTTCAATTTAAGAAACTAAGCAAGGGATTGTCGTTTCTTGTGCAGGTGAAATCCCATGAGAAAGCTTAGAAAGCAAGGAGATAAATAAGTGCGTGGAGGCCATGGATGTAGCATCCACAACTAGCAAATATAATGTGGTGAAATAAGTGTATAAGCAAAGTAGTAGCAGTTTGATTTTGTCATGTTGGGAATGTCATAACTATTGTTGACTTCTTTTTTTCATTCCTGCTGCTAAATCTTCATCAGTTAAGTTTAAAGCAGCAAATAGATTATGCAACCTACTTCAATGCACAGGATTACGATATTGTCCAACATTTTCATGTTTTTCTTTCATCGGAAACTAATAGCTGTTCCTATTGTACAATTTGCAAAGGATCTAAATTGTGAATGCCATATCTAAATCAAACATTGCAAGGTATAAGATGATCATATAATCATTCATATGGTGGAATCCATTATTTGCATACATTCAATTACAATTGTTTCATGTGGTGGGAATCTACTAACTCAAAGATTACAAATTTAACGTGTTTGCTTATTTGCTAGCAACGAATGCATTCAACAATAGCATATTAAGGATACTAGAATAAGACATAAAATTAAGAGTATTCTATACAAGAAATTCTCAAAACACTATCAATCTAGAAAATACAACATGGATTCCTGCTTTTAACAGAATAGGTCTTCAATCTTATCTCCAAGAAAATTTCGAAACTTATCTGGCGAGCTTTACGTGTGGATTTTTTAAGCTTGTCACAAGAATCATGGCCGAACACTCGACTGCACTCTTTTTATCGTCTTTCTAGAAGCAACTATGTGGTATGCTGTTCAGATTTACTCGAACAAACACACTTGCCTTTCTTGTCCGTGAGTGCCTACAAACGAAACGAGTAAATACAATTAGGGAAGATGAGATTGATGAGAGGTTATTCAATTGAAAGACGTGTATATTTTCTCATTACCTGGACTTGTTTCTGAAGGTCTTTGATGTAATTTACTGCCAAATCCAACATATCAGCTGTGTTCGTTTGCTGCCAATAAATGACATCAGGAAAAAAGATGTTAGAATGAAATTCACACTCTAAGATAACAATACATGGTCCACTAATGGGACTATAAATTCTACCTTATCCATATCCGGGAAAAGATCTTGTAGTTTCTTAATGTTCTTACTAATCCTTGTCCTTCTCATCTGCAAATCAGTTATTCTCAATCTTTAGTTCCAAGAAAACGAAAAACTACAAAGACAAATTGATGGAATAGGAAGGAAGAACTTGTAGTACCCTTTCTGCAATACTTCGAGGATGAGTAGCAAAACCTCTTTTAGCTCGAACTTGACAAGGAATGGTCGTTTCTTGTTGGAATTGCAGATAATTTTCTACCACAGCCATTTCAGCAGAAGTTTTGGGCAAGCTCATATGTGAGACTAAACCAGAAGTCCTTTTTCTAGCTTCTCCATTCTATTCACAAATGAAGTTAGATCAGCAACAATACTAATTAATCGTATTATATAGATCAGATACTTCTATGCAGCCGTTGCAACGTGCAACTCAAGTACATTTTAAATAGTATTAGTTGTTTCATTAAAAAGTATTAGTTGATTAGTATTAGCTGTTTCACTGAACAGTATTAGTTGTTCTAATATAGCAAGTGACAATTTAAAGGGAAAAAAAATGCTCACTTGATTCTCCAATCCATTGAAATTGGAAAACATCTTTGGATCACCATTACTGTTCCTTTTCAAGGTATTGAAGGAAGTATCATTCCAAGAGTCATGGGGGTAGGCAGCCTCGAATTCCTGGCCATTAGCACTGTCACCGTTTCTCGATTGATTGTTTCCAGGGGCGACACTTTCGTTTACATTTTCAGGTATGCTAGGCATGAATCTTGAGTTAGAAGAACTGACTTCTGCATGATTCTGAACTCTGTAGTTTCCTACTTCTCCCATTACACCAAATCCTGAGGTAAAACAAGTTATATTCTCAATAATACTCGGAAAAACTCACAAGAAACAAGTTATCTGATCTTGAGTTTCTCTACAAAAGGCAATTGATCAATATATAATGCTTAAGAGTCCTTCTAAAGAAACACTCGTTTTCTCAACTAGTTTTGTTCTGCTTCCATCAATGCAGAGCTAAATAAAAGATCTTCTATTATGAGATTTAAATCAAAATCTATCAAAATTATTTTTTTCCCATTCTAGTCAGTTGGTAAAACTTGCACTCTCTCTAGTTTCTCCTTCCCAAATTTCAGGATCCAAAATAAGCTCAAAGTCAACTCTATCCACCAAACCAAAAAGCAACAAAAGAACCACCAAATCTCACCACAAAAAAACTTAACCAAGCAAAAAAAACCAAAAATTAATAACAAAATCAAGCAAAATACCATTGAAAAATCCAGCAGGAGAGCTGCTCTGCCTAATAAGATTGGATCCATTCCTGCCTCTATTTCCATTACTCAACTGATTCTCCATTCCCACAGAATAAGATCCCACAACAGAACCCCCACTTTCATTCACCAAACCCTCATACCCGTTTTGAAATCCGGGTCGGGTCGCCACATCCGCCCCTGTTTCTTGCTTCATAGGATACTGCATCTGATTATCATTGTTCTTGGGGCCATCAATCAAGGACGAGAAGAAAGCTTCAGCTTCATCACCGCTGCTGCTGTTATCAGTGTTGGAATCCAAAAGGGCTTCAAGAAATGAACTTGGAGCAGATCTGTATCTAGCTAATCCAGAGGCATGCTGATTCTGATTCTGATTCTGATTCTGGAAATAATCAGAGCCCATGAACTCTTTGCTCTTCAAGAATTCCCCATCAGCTGAAATTTGCTTCAAAGTGGTCTGATTACTCGGGTTGGAAAGAAGAAAGCTGCTGCTTCTGCCCATTTTCTTGATTTTGCTTCTGAGCTAAAAAGATAGTGATAAAGATCAGATTTTTATCAAGGGTAGCAGCCACTGGAAACCATCTGCAGATCAAACTCGAAAAGGGTTGGTGGATTTCAGAAAAAAAAGTGACGGGATCTTGGATTTTAAGGCTTTTCTTGGAAAAAAAAAAAATGGAAACTAAAAGCTGAGAGCAGACTTTTGTGCACCGCAAAAAAAGGAGAAAATGATGATTTATGTATTTAATTAATATTCCGAGAGATGGAAGCAACTAGCAAGCAAGAAATTGGCAAATGTGAGGTGAGGTTTGGTGTGGTATTTATGGCCACAAGTTTCTTGGTTTTATCCCTTTGAAATTTTGAACACGTGAAAATCCATAAATTGGTGCGCTGAATCTGGTCCAATGTGCAATGATTCCTTTTAAAACACTATACTGTATAACATATCCAGTGCCATGTCACTGGGTCCACATCATCTCATGATTAGTTAGTTAAGGAACCACTCAACTTGAGGTGCAAAATTACCTGGTTTGGGTATAGAAAAGTTGATTGAGAACTTGAGGTGAAATATGTACAATTCGATAGTTTTGTCAGGTTTCAAAATGCATACCTAGAAATGTAAATCTCAAGAATGATTTATTGGTCAAAGAAATTCATTTTTTACCTAACGAGAAAATCCTTCTTTGACACAATTCTCCTCAAATAGAACTTTTGCTTGCTTCTTATACCAAGTGAAAATCGATTGTTATACACATTTGGTTTTTGAAGTGTAGGGTAAATGATTTGATGATTTGATTTGTGAAGACTATGTGAAAGCTTGCAAAAGTGTTTTAATGAAAATTTATAATTTCAAATTTTATTTTGTTTGTCGTAATGTTAATATATGTTTAGTCTCATTGGTAGGCTGAACTTTCAAATTTTGGGGACGATCTTCTTGAAATTTTGTATTGTTAATTAAATTAACTAATATCCTTTACTTTTATAGAAAATAAACTATCAATTTTTTAATAGATTTTCACAATATTTTTATTTTATTTTAAATGAATTTTTAAGTATCTTCGACATAAATTTGATTCACATTAATAATCCTTTTATATAATATATATTTCCACTTAATTTAATCTTAATTATATGGAAAAAAAATAACAAGCAATTTTAGGTGTCCATCTCTTAAAATACTCAAATTAAAACGACTATTTCAAAACACATAGTTATTTATCCAAAATATAATACAAGTTAAATTTAGTAATATAAAAAAATATATTAAAAATAAGTGAAATAGATCAAATAATCCAAGTTCATAGCATATACAATCAATTTAGATAAGGATATGATACTTTTATATTTATCTCTATGCAATTAACATAAACAAGGTACTTGATCTTAAATAAAAGTACTATAGTGATTCAATCCATCAAAAAAAAAAAACATTTTAGGAACAAACAATACAAGAGGAGGAAAATCGAGAACATTTATAGATAAGATTACAAAAATAGCGAATGTTATTGACAAAATTTACTCAGTGCACATTAATAAAAAAATAAGAGGTATAAATTATCTTATCGTTTAAAAATATTATTGTACATGATTCTAGTGTAGTTTAAGAAATTAATAGAAATAATTAGGCTTGGTTCGTAGTTATGCACCAAGTGTAGCGTGCACTTTATATTATATCTTAGAAACATATGACTTATTACACTGATATATATAACTTGTTATACAAAAATATATGGTAATTTATTTTATAAACACGTGTTGCATGTTTCAATTATGAAATGCATGATGTGTCTGGTTTAGTGCACACAAAACCCACTAAAATAATTAATAAAGGACCCAATAAATTGACAGTTTTGCTCGAAAAAATAAGTTATTTTAATTATTTGATTTGGGATTAGGGTTTTTCGTCTTTGCGGGAAAACATTATGAATTATCTTGAAGTTCCTGGTTTTGAAATAGGGGTGCTGGTTTTGTTTACTGGTTTTCAAAGCTTTGAAGCAAATAAAATAAAACTTTGGTAATTTATGAGATAATAAAGTGATGTTGTTCTTTCCAAATAAGAGGGGGTTGGGTGGTTGCAACTTGCAAATAATTGACTAGTGGGAACTGTGAAGGGGCAAATGGAAACACTCTAATTAATTAGTCACTAACTTTTTATTTAATTAATTTGGACTAGTATATGGCTATTATTACTATAGTTTATATATAGCTTTGATCTTTTATTTTATTGAGATGTGGTGAGAGAGAGTTATATGCAGTGATTGTTAACAAGGTTCCTGATTTTCTTGCAAGATGCATGCATTCATTCTCTCCTGAAAATGATGTTCAAAACTTAATTAACTTTTGTTATTCATAGTATAAGTTTTTTGTGGACATTGTATATAAATGAATATTGAAAACTTTTAGATGTCTCGGGAAATTTGTTCACCGTGAAATTGATTCTATATTTATAGATGACCTTCAGTTATCACGACTAATATCTTTTTATAATATAAGTAGCATCATTTAACTATCACTATTAATACTTTTGTTGTAATATAAATCACACATTTTAGTGTTATGAGTAATACCTTTTGTGGAGTAAAAAGACATAACCTTCAGTTATCACAACTAATATTCTTTAAAATTATAAGTCACATCTCTTAATCAATTTCACAATTTTTTTGTGTGAAATTTGTTCACCCTATACTTTATCAAATTTTTATATTCTATTTATTCTTTGTTATTGATCATATCTACCTAGTTATAAATTTTATTTTACCATGGTTCATTAATATATTTTATATTTCAACTAAATTTGTGTACTATATATGTAGTGGTATTCACTTAATTAATATTTCAAATCATTTGTCAGACTATTGTTCGATCTCTTAAAATTATGGAGTGAGATATTGATTCTAAATAAGATCAATTATTTTTAACTTTTATATTAACTATTGAAAATTATTTTGCAATATGTACAGTGATATGTGTTGAAATTTGAATTTCAATAGAAAATCTAATGTTAGAGTTTATATCAAAATTTATATGCATGCATATATACTTAATTATATAGTGAGATTTCGAGGCGGCTGCTTGAAATTCAAAATGACAGACAATTCTTGTGTGTGGCGATGCATTGGATGGATAGAAAAATAAACTTAAATTAATATATATATAGTATAATATAGAATCAACTATATGATTTTTTATGGAACCAGATTAATGACGTGTCATGCCAACTATTCCCTAAACCATGAACCATAAACCCTAAATCATGAACCATTCGGATCGGGTGAACCATGAACCACTTTCGGGCGGGTTTGGGTCCGGGCGGGTAAAAAAAAAATTGAATTGAATCAAAAAATAAAATCGAATGAAAAAAAAAATTACATTTTTTTTACCCAGTCCGGACCCAACTCGGCCAGAACTGAACCCGGCCCGAGTGGTTCATGATTTAGGGTTTATGGTTCATGGTTTAGGGAATAACTGACATGACACGTCATAAAATCTGATTCCATAAAAAACCAGATAGTTTATTCTATTTCATTACTCTCTATATATATATATCAATCCTACTCACTAATTTAATTTGGTGTAAATTAAGCTGAGTAAACCTAAAATTACAAGACTTATTTTAATTATTATTCTTATGAAAATATACGATAACTATAAAAGAAACACACAGGAGCCGAATAGAATAGCAAAAATAAACTACACTTTATGCAACTTGTTTTAAAATTAATGTAAATTTATTATGCCTGATCCAAGACAATATGGATAAGCACTTTAGGCTTCATGTTTAACATTTGGTTGGAATTAAACACATTTGTAATACTTGTAAATATTAAAAATGGGGCTTCTTTTTCCACGTATCGAAGTATTTTAACATTGAATAACAAAGTTAACCTTGAGAAGTCAACTATTTCTTTTCGTCATTTTATTGCCACTTGAAAAAATGGGCCAAAATTTGCCTTTTACATAATCTTTCTTTAGTCAAAAAGTCTAAAAAAAAATTCTTAAATTAAGAGATATATATCATCATAAGCACATATATTTCTATGACAAAAACTCACATGATAATCTCATACATGACACGGACATCCCATTTAAAATATTAAAACCTTATTTTATGCTCAAATTATATTTCATCTTATCGTAAAACCGTTTCATCTCAAATTTTAATACATTTGCTAAGTATATAAAATATAATACAAACGATGGTATTCATAAATCATAATAGTATAAAGTAGGTCTAATGTGAAAATTTTCATGTATGAAAAACTATTAAATTGCCCTAAATCATGATCTATTCGGGCCGGGTGAACTAGGATTCAGATCTGGTGTTGTACAACACCCTCCTGTGCGCGCACACACCGTTGGATCACACACGCACACACACACACCCGTGCGGGTGTGTGTGATCCAATGGTGGGGAGGGTGCTCTGTACAGCACCAAATCCCTTCCTGGTGAACCATCTACACCCTAAACACTAAATAATGAACCCTAAATCATGACTTATTCGGGCAGGGTGAACCACGAACCACTCGGGTCAAGTGAACCATGAACCACTCGACTTTATCTTACCTTCACCATATACATAATTTGTTTGTAAATAAATTTTTTTTTTTCATGTATACAAATTTTTGTACTAGACTTAGTCAATAGTATAATATACTCCTCTCGAATAGTTAGGTCAAATTCAAATTTTTAGTTGTAATCTAGGTTTCTAACCCCTAATTGCATTAAATTGTAAAAGTTTGTGCACATGCTCCGAACGTGTGAACCGATATAATTCAAAAGTGACAGGTTTGCATTTGACTTGGAATTGATCAACATTTTCTTCTCCAGCTTTTGGAAAGTTACAGGTCTAAAATAGAAATTTCGAAAAAAAAATTGGGACAAGATTTTAAATTAGGAGGTATGAGTATGACTGATTATTAATATACCAAAATATGCATAAATGTTATTAAACGTGATGATTCTGATAAATAGAAGAAGAAGACAAATAAAACATGCTGAAAAAAATAAATTTACTCCCAATATTTTTATATAACAATTCAACTTCCTAATAACATCACAGGACTTATCCATTTAAAGAGTGAGTCTCTTGTGCACCAAGTGCACCGTACACTCATGTAAATAAGTAAGCCATTTAAAAAAATTGGTCGGCACTTTTACTTAAATTTCGGTTGCGACGCAAACACTTAATCATCCACCTCTAGTCTGTTGGTTGAACCTCAAAATTTTGAAGTGAAGGATACATGGTTCGAGTTTCAACTTTGTCATTTTCATTTTTTATTTTTTTAATTCTGTCAAATTTTTTTTTAAATGACCCAAATTTGGCACTTTTTTTTAAATAATTCAAACTTATTAAAAAATTAGGTTAATGAAGAATTGGGTCAAAATGAGGATACACTTGTACAAAAACATGCAACTAGTCAAATACTAAATCGTGTAACTAGAAAACATAAGAGCGTGCAACTAAATAATATAGAAACATGCAACTATATAAAACATAAACATGCAACTAGCTAGTACAGAAACATGTAACTAGTTAATACATGAACATACAACTATATAATACGAAAACATGCAACTAGCTAATATTGAACCGTGCAACTAGAACACATAGAAACATGCAACTAACTGATACATAAATATATACAACTATATAACACAGAAACATGCAACTAGCTAATATTGAACCGTGCAACTATAAAACATAGAAACATGCAACTATGAGCTTTAAAGCCATCTTTCTCTCCAGTTAGCAATGGTGGTCATACCCCACTTTAGTTTTATCAAGATTAAACAACATATATGCACGAGCAATTAGGAACAACCATTAAGTTACCATAAAGTTCCCAATCAAGCAGGCATGCTATTATAATTCTAATCTTATACATACAAGGAAAAAGTTATGTACATTTGAAAACATTCACGGATAATTTTTTGATTAAAGGTCTAATTCGAACTCGCATCAAAATAAGGAACTTCATCATTTCACAAAGGGGAAAAAATGAGGTTCACTCTGATTTAGATCCAAAACAATCAAATAAGCTCATCGGCAAGTTTGGCTGCCAACGCCTAGACCAATCCCTTATCGACCGTGTTTCCCACCTCAGCGGACGCCGGCCGGACGTCTTCCTCTGTCGCGATCTCGTATCTCTCTTCACATAAATAAAATTTTATATTTTATACATAACCAGAATTTAAATGACTTAATAGGATTGGTGTGAATGCACTAATCTTAAATCTGTGCACCAGTTGCATATGAGACCAAACCCCATTTAAAATACTCCTATGAATACCTAACAAACAAAAAGTATAAATATTAAATATAATATAATATAATCAAATCAAATCACAAACATAAATATATAACTAACAAATCAAATCAAATAATCCTGTGTATTTTTTATTTTTTTTTACGTATTTCCATCATTATCCTCTTCTTAAAGAGGATTCACACTTGACTCGCGCTGAGCCTCGTCACAAAGTGCACATACGAACCGAGATATACGTAAACTGACGAAACCAAAAAATAATACTACATTCGTCCCATTTTTTAATGAACTCTTACTGTTCATAAAGATTTATGGAAATAATAATAAAATATTGGGGTAGAAAAAGTTGTTTATTAATATTTTATATGATAAAGTGATGGCCAGTTGAGGGTAAAAATAATTATTTATTAATATTTTATGTGATAAAGTGATAAAGTGGGTATTTCTATTTTAAAAAATATTTTTTAAAAATTGGGACAAAAAAATGGAAAGAATTCATAAAATTTTTTGACGGAGAGAGTAACTAAAAGTTATTCCCCCAAGTGATCATGATATTCATCATAAATATACAAATCAAACACGAAAAAAAAAAAACCCAATAATTTATATTAATTCATTCAGCTCCCTAATAACATTATAGGACCTAAACACTGCAATTACAAAAATAAATTTATCACAAAAAAGATTTCCATGAGAGATGAAGAGATAAATTAAAATTTGTGATGCATTTTGCTGGAAAAGGAATCTGTCATCTGGTGCAAGCTTATCAACTACCATCAAGTGATTAACGAGTAACGACGATGTTAATTTGCTGTCCTCCAATTGAGGGTGTTTGGTTGGTAGGATACAAGACTAAAAAAACAAGATTAACCCTCTACTAACATCAAAATCTGTTATTATTTAAATCCAATTCCGAAATAATCTGACCCTTGCCAAAATAATCTTGCTTCTAACATGAGGGCAATATTGTCAATTTAGCCTGGGCTGGTGCAGAACGTACTACTCTATTCGTCCACCAATCTTATGCATAGTTGACTTTTACACGCGTTTTTACGAGTGAATTTTGTATTAGTAATTGAAATGATAAAATGACTTTTAAAGATGGGTATGATAGATAATCCCCTCATCTATCATACCACTTCTTAAAAGTCACTTTATTATTTCAATTACTAATACAGTAAAACCACTATAAATTAATAAATTCTCTAAAATAATAAAATCTTCCGATCCCGACTTGGGCCTTTGTAAAAAATCATCAAATTCGATAAGATAATAAGATAATAATTTTTCGGAAAACCCTTTTATAAATATTAGGTTTCATTAAAACTCTAAATTAATAATTCATAAATATTACAATTATAAATATTATGGTAATTTGCTAAAATATGAATTTATTGTTACTTGATTTTTCTTAAAATTTAAATCTAATTGGATGAAATCCCTAACTTTTTTAATTGCAGCCAAGAGTTTCGGTGTCGAGTTCTCTAGCTGCAACAAAAAATTGTGAAGAATTGTTATTGAGCTCAAATCCTCATTCTTTTGACTGGTTCCAACGGTATTGAATCATCTTTAACTTCATCATTAGTAGGATCTTCAATAATATCAGCAACAATTTCATTCTAAACTTTGAACCATTGAACTTGAACATTCATCATTTTCAACTAGATAGTCCACCAATTTGTTGACGTCCATTTCATTGCGATAACCAACATTCTTGACCATATTCTCAAGCTCATGTAGGCTTTCTTCAAAGTTTGTCTCACTTGAGTCGCTTGAGATTTCTTCATTTGAACAGATTTTGCAGTGCAGAAAGTAATTTGCTATTGACACTTGAGAAATATTGGTTGTCCATGCGGAGACTACAAAATTGATGGCATCTAAAATATTAATCTTTTCAGGATTAGGTAGCCCCAACTCATGACCTTTCAGTAGATTTTTGTAGAATCTTTTACGATAGTGCATCTTGAAAGCTCTAAGTATTTCTGCATCACATGGTTGAATCTTTGATGTCATGTTAGGTGGCAAAAAAAACAACTCAACATTCCATAACCCTTCAATATTTTTTGGATGGGCTGGACAATTGTCAACCATCAACAAGATTCTTCTGCCATTTATTTTGTGATCAAACCAGCAAACATATTCATAAAAAAACACACTAGTCATCCATGTCCTCTTGTTGACACGATAATCTATAATCTATAACATATTTTCCAATAATCTATAAAGGAGTTTTTTCTGAACCATCCTCATTGCAACAAATAACAATTGTAAACCTCTCTTTGTCTTGCTTTCTTCCATCAAGTTGCTTGGTTGCAAGAGAGTGATCAGCTTGTAACCTGTAAAACAGACATGTTTCATACAAATTAAAAACATCCTTCATGGGAAATTGGTTTATTTTCTCCCTTATAGCCTTCAGTTTCATTTCCATGTCCTGCATGTCAACCGAACCACTTTCTCCAAAACGACGGAATGATTTAATACCATGTCTTACCTTGAATTTTTCAAGCCAACCTTGAGAAAATTGATGTTTAGGAGGGTGTTGACTGTTGAGGATATAAAAGCTTCATTATATCCTTTGCTTTCTCCAAAATAAGCTCTTCGGTCATGTTGACTCGATCTTGGTACTGAAGAAACCATTCATAAAGAACCTTCTTCATATCTGGATATTTCATCGATTTGTGTCGCTTAATATCCTCACCCTTCTCAAAGTTGGTTGAAATGTACTCCGATGATCTCTTGAGAGTGTTTGATATTGTACATTGACTAACTTTCAAACGATATTTTTCATCAACCCAATCTTGTAAATCTTTTTGAGTGCATGCGGGATGATCTCTCTTATACTCACTGATAAACGGGGTTTTTCTATGGTTTTAATGCATAAATATGTATCATTTTAACTCGTATTACAATTGTTTATAGCTTAAAAAGATGTGATATGATGATTTCTTGAAGAATAGCACAAGATGTGTTATTTCGATTGTTTTCAGATAAAAACGAGCATAAAAGGTGAATCAAAGATGATCCAAAGCTATCACATTAGAAGCGCACTTAAGATAGGGTCGCAATGAAACAAGAATCGAGTAAATCGGAGTTCGAAAGATCAAGATATGAATTAAATGGCGAAGATCGATGTTAGAAGACGAAAATCGAAGAAAATAATTATATCTTGGTGCAACACAAGCGGTCGGGATCTCCTGTTACACAATAGTGTTACATCTTCTGTTACATCCTTTAGATTTGCGCCACATGTTAATCTCATAATATCTACAAATATAAGAATAACGTCCTAACATAACCCCTTTTTCTAATTAGGAAACTATATTTAATTTTAGCAAAAAAATAATTCCTTCCAAATTTCATTCCAAAAAATTTTAGTATAACATATTTATAATTAATTAATTTAAAGCATAAATATACGAATTAATCAATAATTATTAATTATTTAATTGGAGTGAGTATATATATTATAATTTTAATTTATCGTATAAATTTAAAATTCAATAAAATATGAAAACTTACTAGAAAAAATAACAAAACCCAGCTTTATCGTCCATTTTTTTTTACAGTTATTAATTACATATAAATATAATATTAATCACATCAAATTTATTTGAGTGATGCTTGTGCAATTTGATTTACTTTTAATTTAGATGAACCATGAACCCTAAAACTAAACCCTAAACCATGAACTCTAAACCATAAACCATTAATTATTTGGATAGGGTGAACCATGAACCACTTGTACCGGGTTCGAATCGGGTTTGGTTGGGTCCGGACCTGGTGTTAAAAATATTGAAAAAAAACTATAAAAAAAGAAAAAAAGAAAAACATAAACCCTAAACTATCAATCATTCGGATAATAGATTAAGATTATAATATACGTGATTCAATTAAATAATTTAATAAATTTAATTATTGATTAATTTATAATATATGTGTAGTTTAAATTAATTAATTATAAATATGTTTATAAGATTTTTTGGAATGAGATTTGGAAGGAATTAATTTTTTGCTAAAATTAAATATAGTTTCCTAATTAGATAAAAAAGTTATGTTAGGATGTTATTCTTATATTTATAGATATTATGAAATCAACACATAGCGCAAATCTAAAGGATGTAATAAAAGATGTAATACTATTGTGTAACAGGAGATCCCGTGTGCAACACAAGATGCTATGTCACCATATATATATATGACAGCCAAAGAAGGGAATTAAATCATGCAAGGACGCACACTGGCGTGAATCGTGAGGGTGATATTCAAGGAAATTAATTAGATATTAATTGGCTGAGGTAATGGATTTGTGGGCTTAATTATTCAGGATCGACTCTATTGGCCCAATATGATTGATCTCATGCAGCTGAGTTGCAAAAGGAAGTTAGGAAAAAAGGAAAAGATGTGATAATCTATTATAGAGATTATTTCTTGCACCAAAAGTCAAGGATTTGGACGGATCTTGACCATAAATTAACTTAGACCTTAGATATATAAATTGGAAGACAAGGAGCAGCAGAGGATCGAAAAAATTAAGGAGCAGAAAGCAGTACCAGTTTGGAGTTGGAGACACCGCGACAAACAATAAGTTTATTTAGTTCTTTACTTTTAATGTTTTTATTTGTTATTTTCGTTATGAATTTTTTTAGCTAAACTCATTTGAGATCCTATGACATGAAAGTAGATTATGATTATTTTTGCACGGATTGATTTCAATTGATGAATTTTGTTCTATTATTCTTATTTATGCATCCTTTTATCCTGTGAATTTAATTGCAAAGGCCACATAATTGAATCGTTTGTTTATTTGAGTCAACATTCGAGAGAGGAGATTCAAATATTGAGCATAGGATTGCATAATTTATTGTGAGCAACATTCGAGAGAGGAGATTCACAATAAAAGAGGAATATAATCTTGATTTGTTGAGATGAGTAATTATTGGAGCGAAGTGGAGATACGAACTCTTAAATAATTATGTCTAACAAGATTAATGAGATCGAGAGATGATTTAATCTTCCTTAATGATTACCTTTATAAGAATACTTAATGAAATAGTTGATTGAATTGATTTGTATGTGAATTTGATCTTAATTGAAATCGGAAGTCCTAGGATCTACTTTATCATATTTGGTTATTCCTAAAACGTTAATTCGCTACTTGCTATTAATTTATTTAATTACTTAGTTGTTTTAAGTTTCTTTGTTAAACATAACCAACCATCCAAATTATTGATTTTCTAGATAAAAATAGGTTATTAAAATCGTAATAGATACTAGAGCTAATCCTCGTGGATACGGTACTCGTGCTCACTACGTGCTATAATCTACGCCGTACACTTGCGGAATAAACTAGATTAAAAATATACTAATATAGTGAACACTCACATAATGCTTTACGCATTTGATCATTCATGGATCATTTTGCGATGCCTTTTAGATGAGACGACATAGTTGGGTGTTATGAATTATTTTATTTTCATATTGAAATTTATATAGTATATGTTTAATTCATCATGTATGAGTATATTTAATTGGCTATAATAGTTATTTAAGTGCAACGAATTAATATAACATGTATATTTAAGTAATTTCAATGAATTGATACATGCGTCCATGAATATAATAGTTAATTGTATACAATTAATTAATATTATACATGAATATATTTAATTAGTTACAAATAATTGATTGATGCATAAATATATTCAATGAATTCATTTATTTTCATACATATTTACTAAATTTGCTGAATTTAAAAAATTTCTCTTATAATTAATAAAATATTAATTTATCAATATATTAATATTTCTCTAAATTAATAAATTTTCATGGTCCCAATGTTATTAATTTATAGAGATTTTACTGTACAAAACTCATTCGAAAAAACGTGTATAAAAATCAATTGTGCATAAGATTGATAAACAGATAAATTATAACTTTTGTTCAGAATGATTGAACAGACCAGATAGATAAGCTTTTCCAACTGCCCCTTCACATGGCCTACCAAAAAGGCAAAAACTAAACCCCAAAATGATTGACTTTATTTTATAATAATTTTCTTATTGAATAACAAAATATCAATGCAGCTGAATAAAAATACAGAATCGCTGAAGAGAACTTATTATTATAAGTAAAAGAAAAGGGAATAAAATAGGAAAACTAATAGTCAAAAAAAAAAAAAAAAATAAGTCTTGTGCGAAGCATCACACGATATGTGATCCTTGAATGAGGTTTATATTTGGTCAACACCACATTGCTTTTATGAGCTATTAAATCAGTTTCTTTTTGGTTTGGCAGAGTTTAACATTCACAATGTTTTAATAATAAATATCTCACAAAAAGAAGAGTAGTATAGCTTCAAAACCGTTAAGCAGAAAAAGAGAAGAAAATAAAAAACAATATTACGATGATACTGGTAACAATTCAAGATGATACCAAGGAAACACAAAGGAGCTCGAAGGTTCTCAGTAATATGCTTTCCTTGGGTTGTTCTGCGAGAGTTCGAAAAAAAATGGGAGGCATTAGATGATTCTTGAGAATAAATGTAGCTGTAGCTGCATATGAAAGCAAATGTTGGTAATGAGAAGGAGCATGAAAGACATACCAGAGGATTTGGTCTGTGACGATACCCAAGCATCATGCGCTTCTTATACTGCTCGTAAATGTCATCATCAGGAGTAACCTCGCCTGGTGCTTGTGCACCAACACCCAAGTTATCCTTTTTAACATCTCCTGCCATAATTGGGGCTGCAATTCCACTTCTTGAGCTCCCCAGGCCCTCACCTGCAATTTCATAGTGGGGATTACAATAATAAAAACGAGGCAAATACTTCTATGCACCACTTGCACCGTGCAACTCGAGTGCGTTTTTAATGGTATTAGTCGTTTTACTTAAAGGTATTAGTTGGTCCGTATTATTTGTTTTCATTGAACAGTATTAGTAGTGCTGCCAGTGGCACGGTACAACTGATGCACCCAAACGTTACTCTAAAAACAATAACTCAACGGTCCACAAAGGAGTTAGGACACCTTAAAAGCAGTTAGCAAAAAGGAAAAGAGAAATAAGAAATCCAACAATATTGAAAGCGAAAAAGGAAAACTTTAGTTAATCTGTTGGTTCGTCCTTACCTTCCTTCCAACCCATTTTTGATAGAAGCCTGTGACCAACATTATCTGCCTGAATTTTAGTCCTCTCTGCAATCTCCTGTGCAACTTTCTGGGCAGATACATCATTGCAGGTAGACATAAATTTCTCAAGCTCCTCAAGAGGAATATAATCACCCATATGATGCCCTTTTTTACTAGGACCTGCGTATAGCATTACGTAAGAAAGTCATTCATATATTGTGTATGCGTGTGTGAACAAACGATTTTCTGACCAAGAAAGGTTGGCTCAAGACTTAACCTTGGAGGGAAGCAGGTGGGGGCATCTCATCTTTTGAACGCTTATGAGGTCTGCGCTTCTCTTCTTGAGCTGCCTTCTTCATGTAGTATTCCATCATAGCTATGGGATCTGAATCAGGTGGAGCACTTGATTCACCTACCATTATTTGGTACAAGTAGATTCAGATGTTAAATGGATAACATGAACATTCATGGGGTAAAGCTAGCCAGCCAACGTACTATGAAATGCAAAACACCAGAGATGCACATTTTGGAAGATAAGAAAAGGTATATATTAATATGTACTTGTGAGCAATACCACATGTTCTTAAGCAGGCCAATCAGAAAATATTCTACAATCCTATTTTCAGTTGGACCCTCTACCAAAGGAGGATGATATTTTTACATTTAACGTTCTGCGTTGCTGTAAAGGTATGAGTGCATACAAAATTAAAGGCCATGACTTGATCATAGATAATACAAGCTCAGGGGATTGGAGACAAAAGTACCGAATTTTCTGCTTGTTGTTTGTGATGATGTATGGGATCCTAAATCCTCTGTGGTTACATATAAAGCTGATGCTGGAGTTTGATACTTCAAGGGCTGATGCTGTGATATTTCAGAACCGGCCACTGAATGTGGAGTTGTATGAGCTACACCTCCAATAGATCCTACAGGCCCATATTACAAGTCAACCATTTAGGAAACAATAGTTATACATGGAATATAATTCATGGGAAATCAGTTGTGCAACAGATAACAATATTACTGTTTTTTACATGAAAAACAACCATGAGGGGTAAAGTTGATATGAGAGAGCATAGTCTATTTGGCTAGTACTGAAACCAAGAAAATGAAGTTCCTATTTCAACTCAATCTATTATTAAATTGAGCTAGCAGCATTTAACATAATGCATTGGAACAAATGGCTTCCCTGAAAGCATGCATCAGAAATTCATTACTTATGCACTAAATATCAGTTTTAATACTAGGTGGACACTTCACCACTTAAAAGAATTCAAAGCATAATTTGGAGAGGATTAGCTGTAATTAGAACACGGACCACTGTGTGATGGCTGGGAATATCCAGTTGGGGCCAAAGCTTTCTGCTCTTCGATAAGTCGATATTCATAATACTTGTAATCCGAACAACTTTCATCAAATAAAAATCTGCAAATGAAATCAATTAAAATCTTGGGAAATAAGATCAAGAAAAATTACAAACAGTTCATTGAAAGTTTAAGGCATAAGCACATATAGCACTGTAGTTTTTTCCCACATATAAGTGTGGCAACAGAAATAAAGAACAAACAATAAAATAACGGAAAAGGATATGCCATGGTCAATTACAACTTTTTGTGTGACTAAAAGTAGTCAAACTACTTATAGAACTGCTGAATTCACAATAGAAATCACAATGTCTGCTAGGTAAACCACTTTATCATCACCCTAATGTAATGGCCCCACGTATCAAATTATGAAACCAAACATAGAAATTTTATAGCAGACAGTGAACTTGAAGGCCACAAACAAAGAAAAAGTTTTAAAATGTATAGGTAGACAACTGCTTCAACAATGGAAAAAAATATCAACTGTGTTACATTCTGTCAATGTGAACTCTAAATAATTGAACAAAGAAACTGCAGTTAACAACAATGGTGTTTGCTCCCATATTGATATTGCTTAAAAATATTGTACAAAACATAATTTCAGAAAGCAGTACTTTAAATTGCTTATATTTCCAATTTCTAGGCATTCCTGTACCCAAGGAATAAATATCTCGGTATATTTAACAACATCAAGGAATATTGTTAACATTAAGAAAAACAGAAGTTCAGAGGGGCCCTTGTTCTCTGTCCCATCAGAGTTGAACTGATTCCCAGAAAATTAATCCATAAAACCAAAAAGCGTTTGAACACAATGAGGAACATTTGAAAAAATAGAAGGCACATCGCACATATGTACGTGGACAAAAGATTTATGTAATTTAAAGGGACACGATGATCACAAAATACAGCCAGAAATGAAATCTGCATACTTGAAGGGAGTATCTCCAGGGTTTTTTTGTCTTGTAACATGCTCAAACTGTCTTCCATTCTTAGCCACAAAACTTGCTAACTTGTCAGCAACCTTCTTCACTGTAGGATCACTTGGGGAAGGTGGTGCTGCATGTTACTTAAAGAACTGGTTAATACAGGTTAATTTAAATTACTCTTCTAGCAGGCGTGCCATATATTCCGAATGATTCACTGAACGTCTCTTCCACCAATGTTGATATGGACATAAATATAAGCTGCATTCACCAGACAAAAGTAATTCAAGAAGATTTTGCTCTACTTAAATGCCATTTAGGCAAGAAAACCCCAAGACAGTGCCTTGACTAATGTGGACAAAATACAGCAATGTGAATTTTTGAGAGGGGTTGTAGATTTCCTTTTGGCAAGTTACAATTTAACTGATGAGCTCGGAAAAATCATGGAGTCTGTGGAGCTCTAATCAAAGTACTAAAGAGAAAAAAGTAAATGGAACAAAAAAGACTGGCATAGTGGACACCACAAAATTACATAAGAGGTAAATCCAGAGAATAGACCAAGAGAATTACAATGCAAGATATAATAGACCACGGTCATCACATGACTAACTAATAAATTAGATACAATTGATTAGTAAATTAGCGGGTAAAATATCACGGTGATCAACAGGTTTTGAATAGATTGTCAATCTACAAACAGTTAGACCACTCCAAGCCTGAAAGAAGGTTACAAACTTAAGGAGAGAGAATCCTTTTCTTGTAAATAGAAAAATGTAAAACTCAAAACTGTGTTTTATCATCATATATATTTGAAAGGGGATAGGCATTTTAACCTAGGTGTCTCACCAAAGGCAAACGGTCGATTTAAGCATAACCATGCAAACTCATACAGTGTAGATATAAGTGATGCTACTTAAATTCACTCGCAATTGGTGAATAGGTAGATATTAGTGATGCTACTAAAATTCACTCGCAATTGGCGAATAGATTGGCAAAAGAGGTATTTACCAATATCAACTTGTTTCAATGATTGATTAGAGGCATCAAATGGGGCCAACTTTGTCCGCTTTACTTGGCCACCGTCTGAGGAGTTTCCAGCATCCACTTCGTCTTCATCTTCACCAAAATTAACAGGGGGTGCAGCAAGTTTTGACTTTTGTTTTAAGCTGAACGCAAGTTTTCCACTTGAAGGGGCTTGGGTTGTTTTGCGGGAGCCATTAACCTTAAAATCAATGGTTGTTTTACTAATGACAGTCTTCGGAGGCGGAGTCGCATATGTGCTAGAGCCTGACTTAGATTTCTGTGACAATTCACCCTTCTTCTCCTTCTCCTTCTCCTTCTCTTGCTGAAGTTGTTTGAACCTCTCCATGAAAGATCCATCATTAACAAATAATCCAGGATCTGTTGCTTTGCGTTTATCCATAGCTGTTGCTATCACCAATTATGGTCACTGCTTGACATGCAAGCTCACAACAAAATTACTCATAGAACTGTCTCCATAATAAACAGCAATCTCTTACACTAGGCAAACATATAGTTTGTTCTTAATTTTATTATAACAAGAATTAGATTTTATAATGTATCGCTTTGTGAAGGAGAAGGAGTTCAATTCATTCTCATTTGTACAAATAGCGCGCAGGAAATTCAAGAAACATAAAAAAATGCATCAACACCCAAAAAATAGTCTCAAATCATCATATAATTAGATATTCCCTTCTAGATAAACTTGGCATTCATTTTAGTGCAGATTAAGGAGCTGCAACTCTGGTTCAAACTAACACAAACCTAATTAAAAACCTACTTATGACCTTTAACCATGGATATTCGACTATGCATACACATGACATTATTAAGGTAGAGCGTAATCGTCAAACATTCGTAAAAACCATATAAGAGAAGTAATATTAACAAAAGCCAGTTAACTAACCTAAAGACGTTTTGTACCTTCACCCTTAATTGCTAACAAAAACAACCAAACACCACATCTCAATCAAGATGTATTTTATTTCTTCTGAACTATGGCATGGATATCCTACATTTTGTGCATAAAAAAACCCAGATAAATGCTTACCACCACAAAAGAACCGTCTGTGCCTCACAACAAAAAAGAATCTTTATTGGAAAAGAAATAAATATTGGGTAAATAAAACAAAAGCAGTGAATAGTCTCCACAAGTTCTCATATCACATACAATCTGTGTGTACGTAGCTCTGAGATACACGCCTTAGACATGCACATTCAACAACAGATATAGTCCCAGGAGACACGATAAAATTAACCCGAGTTATACGAGAAACCCCTTAAATAGACACAGTAAAGCATATCAATAGTTAGACAACAACAAACCAGGAAAAAAGGGGAAAAGTTACAAGAAGCTCAGATCAAGAAAGAATAGTCAATTAATTAAACATTCCCCAGAGTAAAAAGGAAAATTAAATCGAATCGCAGCTCCAGAATTATACAATCTGAACCAACAAAATTCGAAAACAGTCGAACTGAATTAATAATTATAAAGCTAGCGATTGCTTACCTGAATAATATCAAAACGAACCGAACAAATCGAAACCTAATCGGGAATCGGATGATAACAAATTAGTATCTGTGAGGCGCAGAAACAGGGACGAGCGGTGTCGGTTTGCGTTGGTGAAAATATTGGAGGAGTTCTACAAATCCGACCTTAGGTATATGGGTCGGTGCAATTACTAATGAATTTACGAGCCGTGATATACGAGATGCTTCCGCGAAAATTAGGGCTCAATGCAGAATATCATACTCCATAAATAATTATAAAATTCAAAATAGTATGTTTATTGAAGTTTCTTTCATTCTTATTATTTACTAAATTTTGGATCTAATAAGTGAATTGTATAATTAACAAAAATAAATTAGTACAAACGTGTGACTTAGCAAATACAAAGAAAATATTATCAATCATTTATTAACCGATAAAAAAAATCACAAATTGTCATGTGAGGCAAGGATCGAAACCTATATCATTCTCTTCCTCTCACTGGACCTATCATTTTAGTTACGATAATGAATAAAATTCGTGATTATGAAGTTGCGATTCACGGGGAGGTGTAATCAGAACATGAAATTGATTGAGGGTTTTTCTTCCTCAATGAAAGACAGTTCAAATGAGAGTGATGACAACCGTTGTCGTGACCAAAATTAAAAATTAGATCAATTTTGCGATTAAATTTTAAATTATCCAACAAAAATGACTAAAATTGATAAAGTAAAAACTTACGGGACCATTTGTAAATTCAGACAAAGTTACAGGACCATTTGTGATTTTTTTCTCTATATTAACCACATCCAAAGTTTTAGAAAAAATTGAAAAATTAAATTAAATAAATAAATTTACTAATTAAATAACACAAAATTTTATAAGCATCTAGTTTACAAATTTGAGATCTCTGAAATTCACTAATCCGACCCAACAAATTATAAATAAATATTAAATAAAAATATTATTTGTAATTGATTGTGATTTTGGAAAAAAGGCGATTTAAATTTAATTTTGTTCAAAAAAATAGAAGTGTCTAGTATTTTTCATCAAAATTTCAAAAGTTGAAATTGTTTGCTAATCAATCATTTTAAACTGAAAATCAATTTTTAGTTGGTATATCATTGCTTATGTAAACTAGCTTAAAAGTGATTTACTAAACTGTAAAAATAACGAAATACTACTCATTTTTATTTTGCATTTTATTTTTAATAGTGATATTAAATTATTAAAATAGCTTGCAAACACCCTTGAAAGAGTATGTTGGAATAGATAGGGAATGAAATGATCATTCCTTAATCTATTCCAAATACATTGATTGATATATATTTTTGGAAGAAATCATAATTCTATTAGGAATGATCATTCCAAAAAATAAAGAAATTGTGATTCCTTACACACCCATTTGTTTATGTATTCCACATTTTGAGGAATAAAATTTTTTTCCACAAAAAATATTATCATTCATTTCATAATATAACCTTCTACCCAACAACAATAATAATAATTTAATAATAATATTATTTTATTAAAAAAATTATTTAATAAAAATAATAACCAACTCCAATAATAATAATAATAATCAAATTAAATATAATAATATTAAAATATATAAATAATATAATTTTTTAAATAATTATACTATATCTAAAAAATGTAAATTAAAGCAAATTCTTAATAATATTTTAATGAAAATAAAATAAAAATATTATTATTTAATATTATATTATTAATAATAAAAATATATTAAAAATACATATAACATTATTATTAACTCATACTTTCAAGTTTCAACAATAATTAAAAACATATTAATATATATATATATATATATATATACTAAAAATTATATATTATTACAATAAATATAATAATAATATTATTTTTATAATTATAAAAAAATATTATTTTAAACAATATATATTAAAAAGTTAAAAATAATAATATATTAATATATATATAATAATCAATAATAATATTAATATTAAAGTATAATTAATAATAATAATAATTTTAAAATAAATTCACCAATACTTATATTTTATTCTTAGGTCATACCAATCATAAAAATGATCATCCCTGTATTATTTCATTCAGACATTTATTCAATTAATTAATTCATTACATTCAATCGCAATTTCATTCAGTCATATCAATCATGACATAATGAATGGAATATAATAATCTGATCACATAAATAATCCGTTTTTATTTTTTTTCTTAATTGCAATTGGTAAATGTAAAGTTGTAAACCATTGACAAGAAAGTAACGGGGTAGAATCATACTCCGTAAAAACTACAAGGACTCATCTGAAATAACACAAACTTGAAATCAACTACTAATTCAGATAAACCATATCGGGCCACGGGCCGCTTCATTTTATTGGAAAATGGAGGCAACGGGCTTGAGAGCCCTAACCGCCATAGCCTCATCGTCTCTGTTGCTCCTGCACTCCCACTCCAGAGCTTCTTTTCTGTGCCGGCCTTTTCTAACGCTTCATTGCAGACCCAATTCCTTCCATTTTCCCTACTCTCTTTCCTCTCCGCGCTTCTCCCCGCTTTGCTCCCTGTGTAATTCCGTTTCCTATTTCGTTTTGCAGCAATTTTTATTGAGCAAGATCGCGTTTTTAAAAAAAAAAAATCTGAATTGTGTTTTATGGGAATTGCAGCTAAAAGGTGGCGAGCTGATGCATTGCCGAATGGATTTGGTGGGGCGGCAAGAGAAGTTCCTACGAGCAAAGAGTTTCTTCACGTGGTGCTAGTGTCACCGCAGGTAGTGACTATTTTATAGTTTTAATAAGTTTTATGGACTTTTCATTCTTTGTATGCCACTATTTGTTGTTAAATGTGTCTTCAATTGATTGATTTTCAGGCTGTTGCGAAACTATAGCATTTAATTGAGCAACTTTTTTAATTAATGTACAAGTTAATTTAGATAGCTGATTGAGAAGAAAGAAAGTTAAAAGTCAGTTTATGTTGTTAATCTTGTTGATGAAGGCCAGCTCTTTATCTTGGCCAAATTGATAGTTGGGGTTGCTGTTGAAAACTGCATATAGTCATAGAGAAAATCTTAAAAGGCATCACTTGAATAGAGTGCTCAAAAGCTCATTTGTTTTCATACTATCTTTGTTATCATCTGTTACATCATATATAGCAATACAAAATTTGCTGATAAGATCTACACGTGCTCTACTACTATTGGTCCTATACTACCAAACACGGATCATACACCAACCGGTATTGTTCCTATTAGCAAGGCCCGTTTAGGGCTAGCTGTGTTTCTCTCTATTCCAGCTGCCTCGTACATCTTGTGGTCCTCACCTCCATCATCTGTGAATGCATGATCATTTTTCTTTGCATTCATGCCATGCACACATGCATACATGATATTCTTCATCATTCTAACATCCCCCTTCAATTCGAAGGAGCCTCGAAGTCCTACACTTAACTTGTTTCGTAGGCGATAGAAGAATTGCCCTGTTAATGCTTTGGTGAAGATATCAGCTACTTGATCCAAACTTGGCACGTGCAATACTTGAATTTGTTTTCTTGCGACCTTCTCTCTGATGAAGTGCAAGTCTAATTCTAGATGTTTGGTTCTTGAATGGAAAACTGGATTGTTGGCTAGAGAGATTGCACCTTGATTATCAATCCAGATGGTAGGAACCTTGTTGCTGATTTGTTGTATCTCCTCCAATAATGACTGAATCCACATGACTTCACAAGTGGCTGTGGCCAAACTTCTGTACTCAGCTTCTGTTGAGGACCTTGAAACAGTCACTTGCTTCTTTGAACCCCAAGATACAAGATTCCCACCCACATATACACAGTGACCTGAAACTGACCTTCTATCATCCAAATCTGCTGCCCAGTCTGCATCAGCAAAAGCTATCACTTTCAAATCTGGAGGCTTTTGCAGATTGAGCCCAAACTCTTTAGTACCAGCCAAATACCTCAATATTCTCTTAACAGCTCTCTGATGAGTGTTTAAGGGATTCTGCATGAATTGGCTCACTTTATTCACTGAATAGGCTATATCAGGCCTTGTCACGGTAGCATACTGTAAAGCACCTACCAAACTTCTGTATTTCTGCTGATCAACAATGGGATCTCCTTCAAATTTGGACAAAAGGTTTCCTGAAATCATTGGTGTACTCAATCCATTTGCTGACTCCATACCTGCCCTTTTTAGAAGTTCCTCCACATATTTCTTCTGTGAAAGGAACATTCCATGACTGGTCCTCTTAATTTCTATCCTAAGGAAGTAATTCAGTTCCCCTAAATCTTTAAGAGAAAAGAATTTCCTCAAATCGCCAATTATTCTCCTGATTTCAGTAGGATGTGAGCCTGTTATGATTATGTCATCAACATAAGCAACTATAAAGATAGTAACACCCTTCTGATGTTTGAAGAATAATGAATTGTCTGCTTGAGAGACAGAAAAACCAAGATTCTTCAATGCAGATGCAAATTTTTAAGTCCAAGCTCTTGAGGCTTGTTTCAATCCATAGATGGATTTTTTGAGTTTGCAGACCATGTTGGCCCCCTTTGCTAACTCAAAACCTGGAGGCTGCACCATGTATAGCTCAGAGTCCAAGTCACCATTAAGAAAAGCATTATCAACATCAAGTTGATGTAAAGGCCAAGAATGATAAAGAGCAATGGAGAGCAATATCTTGACAGTAGCAGGCTTAACTACAGGAGAGAATGTGTCAATGTAGTCAAAACCTGGAACTTGAGTATAACCCTTAGCTACTAGCCGTGCCTTATACCTTGCAATGGAGCCGTCTGCATGTTTCTTAACCTTAAACACCCATTTACAACCAATTGGATTGTGTGTAGGGGGCAAGACTGAGAGATTCCAAGTAGCATTCTTCATTAATGCTGCATATTCTGCATCCATGGTTGCTTTCCAATTGGGATCAGATAAAGCTTCAACATGAGTAGCAGGTTCAGTTTCTGAATGTGTGGAAAGAGCATAAACCTTTGGTGTATAGATCCCATCTTTTGCTCTAGTAACCATGGGATGTAAGTTCTTAACAGGTTGAGCCTGTAAACCTGTACAGTCTAGAGATTCATGAGATATGGCATGATTATCAATATCAAAACTTGATGATTCAATATATGACTGGCCATGAGAAGAGTTATGTGAGTGAGATGGTGAGGCAATAGGTGTAATGAGTGGAGTAGGTTCAGGATTATGAGATGGAGAGTGATATGGAGGAGGTGAGTGAAAAGAGTGAGATGGTGACATGGAAGATGGAGTGGAAGAACTGTGATGATCTGTACTCTGATGTTCAGATGGAAAGATTGAGATTAATGAAGGTGATGATGGAGTGTAAGTGGAGTGAGTTGATCTTTTTGTGGAAAAAGGGAAGGAATTTTCATCAAAAAACATGTGTTTGGTTATGATAATTCTGTTATCAGGCAAGAGAGCCTTGTAACCCTTATATTGTGAACTATAACCAAGAAACACACATTTTTCAGACTTGTTTTCAAGCTTGTGATCAGTGTAAGGCCTCGTATAGGGATAACACAGACATCCAAAAGTTTTTAATCTGTGATAATCAGGCCTTTTTCCGGTGAGTGTTTCAAGAGGGGTTTTGTAGTGAAGTGATGCTGAAGGAGTTCTGTTAATAAGATAAACACTTGTGGAGAAAGCATCATCCCAATGGATTAATGGAACCTGTGAGTGAGAAAGAATAGCTAAGGCATGTTCAACAATGTGTCTGTGCTTTCTTTCTGCAGTTCCATTTTGTTCAGGTGTGTATGGACAAGAAATCTGATGAATTATACCAGATTCATGGAAAATGGGAATGAGGGGTTTGAATTAAGTTCCACCATCAGTTTGCATTACTTTGATTTTCTTATTGAACTGATTCTCAACTAAAGATTTGAAATGAGTAAAGGCATTGATAACATCATATTTCAGTTTTAACAGGTAGAACCATGTGTATTTAGAGAAACCATCAATGAAACTGACATAATATCTAAAACCATTTGTAGATACAATAGGTGCAGGACCCCATAGGTCAGAATGTATTAAAGATAAAGGCTCATCTATAGTGGTTTCAGAAAGTGAAAAAGGAAGCTTATGACATTTAGCCTTCATACAAGCAGTGCAAAGAGAACTAGTAGCATCATCAACATAGGAGATATGGAGACTTGACAATGCTTTCTTGGTGAGTGGATAAGATGGATGTCCAAGCCTCTTATGCCAAAGACTAAGAGGTGACCTTCTGGAAACAGTAGCAGAATTAACTTGAGATGGTGAATTTGATGGAAGTGTGGTGGATTGAGGAGATGATGGTGAAGTGATGAGTCTGAATTTATAAAGGCCTTGATCAAGAGCCCCTTGCAGAAGAACTTGATGGGTGGTTTGATCCTTCACAAGACAATATGAAGGGTGAAACTCAAAGTACACATGATTATCACTAGAAAATTGAGAAACACTGAGCAGATTTTTCTTAATATGAGGCACATGAAGTAAGTTTTTGAGCAAGAAAGAATTAGAACAGGATTTATCAGAGTTAGGCACAGTCATAATTGAAGAACCAAGGTGAGATATATGCAAACCTGTACCATTCCCCATATGCACTCTATCTGTTCCTTGATATTCAGAACCCAAGCTCAGATTGTTCAAGTCAAAAGTGACATGACTTGAAGCTCCAGAATCAGGGTACCAAGAACTCTCTATAGCTGATTCTCCTCCATCAAAGCTAGCAGAATTCACAGAAGGTAGATAAGACCTCTGATTAGAGTTGTTGAACTGCTGATGGTGGTTGTTGTTCTGATTCTGGTTGTGAGAAGGAGGCACATAGTCCAGATTGGCTCTATAGAAACACTTATCTGCAGTATGGTTTGTTCTATAGCAAATCTGGCATCTAGGGCCATTTGACCTTCCTCCACCTCTTCCTCCCTGAGATCCACCTCTGAAGGAACTTCTGCCACCTCTATTGTTGCTGTTTCCACTTCCTCTTCCAGAATTAGTGTTGTTGAAACCAGTCTTGTTTCCTTGAGTGGTGAGATTCACAGAGGGCCCAGATCCATCAGTGCTGAAAGAGTTGCTTACAACACTTTCAAGCCTAGCTTCAAAGGTCAGTAACAAAGAACTTATCTCTGCTACAGTGATTGGATCAAATCTGGTGCTAATGGACACCATAACAGGATTGTATTCAGATCCCAAACCAGACATTATGTAAAGCAAATGATCCTCATCACTGATCCTGTGATCAGACGCATTCAAGATATCACAACAACCCTTAATCTTGTTCAAGTAATCTCTCATAGAAAGAGATCCTTTCTTGAGATTCTGCAGTTGTTGTTTATACTGCATAATCTTAGCTCTAGATTGACTAGAAAAATCAGACTCTAATCTTTCCCAAATTTCCTTAGAATGACATAACCCTACTGTGCTAATGAGCAAACTTTCAGAAATAGTGCCTAACAACCAAGATGCAAGCAATTGATCATGCTTGTTCCAAATTTCAAAATCAGGATTGATTGTACCTTCTCCATCTCCATTGTTTTCAAGAAATTCTGGTGGGCAAACTTTCTTCCCGGTGAGAAAACCTTCAAGTCCATGACCTTTTACTCCTGCAAGGACTTGTTGTTTCCATATAAGATAATTGTTTTCTGTGAGTTTCACCACAGTTATTTGGTGAAAGGGAATATGAAAAGAGGGCTGGGAGGATAAGGAAGAAGCTCCATCAGATTTGGAGTTCTCAGATGAGCTAGCCATGTTTCTAAGCTAGAAAAGGGAAAAACAAAAGGGGACAGGCACAGAGACTGCAGATTTTAACCTGCAGCTCTGATACCATGTTGAAAACTGCATATAGTCAGAGAGAAAATCTTAAAAGGCATCACTTGAATAGAGTGCTCAAAAGCTCATTTGTTTTCATACTATCTTTGTTATCATCTGTTACATCATATATAGCAATACAAAATTTGCTGATAAGATCTACACGTGCTCTACTACTATTGGTCCTATACTACCAACCAAGGATCATACACCAACCGGTATTGTTCCTATTAGCAAGGCCGTTTAGGGCTAGCTGTCTTTCTCTCTATTCCAGCTGCCTCTTACATCTTGTGGTCCTCACCTCCATCATCTGTGCATGCATGATCATTTTTCTTTGCATTCATGCCATGCACACATGCATACATGATATTCTTCATCATTCTAACAGTTGCGAACTTGCGATTGATAGTTGGCCAAATGGAATAATGTTCTTTATCCGTAGCAGTACGACGTGGTGGTTATGGGATATACTGGTATAGCTTTTGACAAAATAGAAGAATCAAATATGCTATGTAATATAAGTAAACAGGTTAAGAAAGAGTATGCGGATGTGTTTGAATGCTTGCTTTGCTATATGAAGAAGATAAGAAAAAAAATACTTTAGTTTGTTGATCTGTAATGCATTACTCGAGTTTTCCATCTTTTGTATCAGTGTGGGGGGAGGGAATTAGGTATAGTTAAATTGACATAGATGTTATTCTTTAGTTCCATAACTTGACTTTTATAAAGATGATACACTAAACATATAGTTGAAGGTATGCAGTATATCTTATTTAGAAATATAAAAATCTGAAGGTTCTCTACTTGACAGATTCCTGGAAATACAGGATGCATTGCTCGAACATGTGCTGCATCAGCTGTCAAGTTGCATTTAATTGAGGTAATTTCTTCTGACTACTTATCCACTTTGAATCATGGAAGTGTACCTGTTAAGAGTGAAAAAAGTGTACTTTCATTCTTATCTCTCAAAATTTGCCTCTTTCTTGCATCAGCCACTGGGATTTCAGATTGATGATACAAAGTTAAAGCGTGCAGGACTTGATTACTGGCCGTATCCTTTACTAATTACTTCCTTTAATATTTATTAAATATTGAGCAGAATTTAGTATTAGCGATACAAGTGTGTATTAGCAACTGTTTAAGAGAATGGCTTCAATAAATACAAGTGTTCCTCCTCAATATTTAAGATTTTATGAATGATAAACGTGGATGCTTTCTGCAAATATTGAAGTTTATGGTCAACTCAGTTACTTACCTAACTCTTTGCATTAGATATGTTGTCGTCAAGGTGCATAACTCATGGTCAGATTTTCGGGGGTACTTCGAAGAGCAGGTTCCACCCCACTTCCTTCTTATCTCAATACGAGTAAATAGAGTATGTTACATCGTTTACTGAAAGCATAAAATGCCTTCTGATCATGTAGGGTGGTGAAAAGAGGTTATTAGCATTTACAAAGCGAGGGACAAACACCCACTCAGTACGTTTTCTAATTCATTATATACCTATCCTTTTCTGGCTTTTTCAATACTGTAAGCTAAAGTTATGTTAGTTCTGAAATATTACAAATTCATTAACTATTTTTTCTGTTTATGAAGGATTTTAAGTACAAGAAGGGGGATTGGCTTGTATTCGGATCAGAAACGAGTGGATTACCACCTGAAGCCCTGCTGGATTGTAAGAGTGAATTGTTGGGTGGTGGTACTATTCGTATTCCTATGGTCGAAACATATGTTAGATGTCTAAACTTATCAGTGAGTGTTGGCATTGCTTTGTATGAAGCTTCTAGACAGCTCAACTACGAGCAACTCCAAATTTCATCCGAACCCTGTACGAGCAGCGATGCACCATTTATAACTGAAGACTTGTTTGCTTAAGCTTTGATACATCAAATGTTGTAACTGCAAGCTTGGTTAATTTTTCTTTCCTATTATTTTAGGATTGCCATGTAAAATAGTGGCTTACCTAGAAAGAGCCATTATGAAGGCCTTTATTTTAAATCTTAACTTATCTGAGGATTTAAATGATGTATACAATTTCTATTTAAGGTTAATAGAATAACATTGAGTTGAGAATCAAAAGTTTTGCCCCCAAACAAATGGAACGCACATTTATTTCGCATTGCATCACTTCTATGAACCGAATCTAAATTTTGGTTTTACTATAAAGAGCATGTCTCCTATGAATCTGGTTTCATATTTACATTCCTGGTCCCTTCAGTATTCTCGATTAATACCTTTTTGCAATGTAAGTCATATTTTTCAGTTAAATCACTACTAATGCACATGTTGTAATATAAGTCATAATCTTTAGTATCCGAATACAAACAAAAAAATGAAATGGAAAACTTTATTTTGATAAATCATCTATTGATTGTGTTTTGTCCAAATAGTGCACATACCTAATTGCAGGCAAAGCTTGTTCATGAGCTATTTCTCAACACTTGATTGATTTGGATCTCCCAGAAACATGGTAAGTAAAATCGGAATTATTAAGGAGAAGAGCACTGATGAATTCCAGGAGAAGAAAAGGATAAACATGAAAACAGAGAAAATTAAAGTACATAAAGACAGAAAAAAGTCAATTATTGAATGAATTTATAGTCGAAAAAATCTTAACTTGTTTCCTTCCCTTAATAACTGCACAAATTCTGGCTCAAAGCTGACACAATTTTCTCAATTATCTTAAACAGGAAGCATACAATGACCATATTTTACTCATAATATTCGCTATACAAAAATTAAAATAATATCTATCCATATTTTCAATGTAACATTTTATTGCAGTGTGTGGTATCACCTTTCGTTGCATGAACGCGATACCGCTTATATAACATGCAACGCTCTGCACTTCAAACAATACACACACTCAACAGTGTAATTCACACACACAATAAAGAAATGAGGCTGACCGGAAATTTCTTCGTCATGACACTAGCATTCCTGATGGCTGTTACTTCAACAGTAAACAGCTGCCCGAAGTCTGAGCGGGCAGCACTGCTGGCATTCAGGGCAGCCCTTAACGAACCCCATTTAGGAATCTTCGACACGTGGGCAGGCACCGGTTCGGTTTGGGTTGATGCCGGTTCTCTCAACTCTGAACTTGGATGGTAACCGGTGGGATACCTAGTACTTTATTTCGATAAGCATTTTGAATTTTGGCCCAGAAGCTATTTTACTATGCTTGATGTGTCGTATAATAATTTGAGTGGGTCGATTCCAAAATCATTGACGACGGCAAAGTACATTGGTCAATTGGATTTAAGTTATAATCAGTTATGTGGGCCAATTCCAAAGGGTTCGCCGTCCTGATTGCTTATGTGGTTCGCCGTTGCAAGCTTGTTAGTCATCTCTCTCAAGATTATATTAAAATGTTGTAACTGATGTTTTGTTGTTCAGAATTTTATGTCTCCGTCTAATCTACTTATATCCACCATATCAAGTGCAATTATATGTGCAATGATTGAAATTTGATATATGTTTTCCTATAAGAATTCCATCCCAGTTTGTTAATACAACTATATCAATCTATTTTCTAATCTCAATTGCTTAGAGGGTCGCTACTTGTGTGTTGCATAATATACACTGGGCATATTTCATTCTCCAACCCACAATTCAATCCTACTCATCACAGGACAATAAATTTGATGATTAATTACATATATCAGAGTATATCCATCCATCAATTTTTTTTTTATTTAAATAGGAAATCAGGAAATGGACAAAATGTTGCTGCTCCAATACAATTTTATTACAAATTCTCAAAATCAAACGTAATCACAGACAAAAATTGATATGTACAAGTTAAATGTGTTAACAAGATGTTTTGCGTGTTAGTACTACGACATGCAAATTATACTTTGTCTAATTTTTCACACAGATTAAGAAATTGTATTGAAAAAGTAAACAAGAAATTTTTTTATTATATTCGTACTTAATAATTAATATAGTTTCCAACATAATTAATTAATGCATAAAATTATATTAATAAATTAATTAGAAAAAATTACTTTAGAAAAAAAATCATATATTTGAAACATCCATAAAAGTAAAATAAATCCATATAATTAAAATAGAGAGAGTATCTCCCACTCTGTTTAGTTTGGATAATGTGTATCCCTTATATATAAGATTTCAGTTTTATAGCCTGTATATTTATTTATATAGGCATAACACCCAATGTATTCATCATTGGAAAAGAAAAGAAGCATTTTCCTCATTTCGTGTTTCTCTCTATATTAGTAAGATTACGATTAGTAAACATTCAATAAGATTGAACACTTGCAAGCAGCGAATTTGAAAACCGCAAAAAAAAGGCATACAGTAAAATTACACATCTCCAACAAAACAAACATATGTAAGAAAACCATTGTACTTGATAAAGAACTTGTGAAATCCAATGAATCCAAAATATAAGAAGAAGTCTAGAAAGTTATGGATTTCATTAAACATAAAAGAGCTCAACAAAAGCAGCAAAACTGAACTTAACAAATACCTAAAACAGAAAAGTTTATTCTTCCTCCTCAATGACTTGGGTCCCCAATCCCTTCAACCCACCATCTGGAATTTCGGCAACAGTTACTAAAGAGTAAAGCTCCTCCTTAGCATCTTCATCGTCGTTTCTCTTACGAGCAATGCGAACGCGGATTCTTCTTGGCACACTTCGGATCCCACGGCTCCAGATGTGTTTGTTCAATTTCACATCGACTCTGACATCAGTTGTTCCCATGGCCTTCTTGGCAAACTTTCTAATTTCCTTAATGGCATTTGGTGCCTTCTTCTTGAAGGTACTGCATATTACAAAACTTATTATATGTGAAACACTAAAGAGTAAAGGTATAACAAAATAATGATACATCAGATTTAAATCCAAGCCAGATTAGTTGAAGACTTTTGCCTGTGGACAAGCATATGTAATCCAAATTTACTAAATATAACATGGCAATAGCAGCATGGTAATACAATTCAATATTCTCAAGATATTCAATGTTCTTTTATCACCAAAAGGCAAATTCTGAATAGAATGTAATGATACAAATAGATCCTTCCATCAAGTGTAGGTATGTTTTCGAATCGAAGGGCCAAAAACAATGTATTTCAATGGTAGAGCAAGGTTACGAAGGACTGCAGGCCAAGAGATTCAATATAAATCAACAAAACCAACAAAATTAACATCAAGTAAATATTTGGAACATCGAAGAATAACTACATTAGCATAGTTGTCAAGATCAAATTAAACCCAGACCAAAAATCAGTGATGATTTGTACATTCTTTACTTTTTCTATCATATTTACTAAGACAAAATACTTTGACAAGTCCTGAAGATAATTTTCTCCATCTCACTTACACAAATATATCATGACTATCTTACATTTCTAAAAAGGGGAAAACGGCAGGGAAGTAAAACACAAATATTAAAAAAGGAAATCACAATAACAAATATCAAATTTTAACAAGCAGAGAAAAAATCCATCTTCAAAATACAATCATTAGCCTATTTTGAAACTGGAACAGTAATCACAAAAGTATATTCCAACAAATGTACTTCCCGCAGGCTAAATTGGATCCACACGTTACATAAGATCGGGTAAACAAAATCTAAGGAATCAAACTCCACCATATTAAACAAGAAAGGGGCAAAAAGGCACACATATAAATATTCTGAAAGACGGATATATATGTCTATGCAGAGAGAGAGAGAGAGAGAGAGAGAGAGCGAGAGAGAGTACCATCCATGGAGGCGCTTGTGAAGATTGATGGTGTACTCTCGGGTAACAACCTCCTCCTTCCTCGCCTTGCTGCCCTTTTCAACCATTTTAGCTGCTGCTACGAGATGCAATTGCAACCCCTCTTCCTTCTCTGTAGATTGTGGCAAGACGCTGAAACCCTAATTCGATCAACGCGAGGTTTATATATTCTCTCACGTCACCTGGCCTTTTTAATGAAGCCTTCTATCTAATGGGCTTTGGGCCAAACGTCAAGTTTAATGGGCCCACGATATTTTTAAGAAATGAAACCCATTCACGTTAACAATTCTCAAGCCCAAGTTCTTGAATCCCAGCAGCAGACCGTCTATTTAGAAAAGTCTTGAAAGAAATTTATAAAAATATTTCTTTCATTAAAAAAAATTATGAAAATGAATATTGAAATTATATGTATATGCAAAATTATATGTATATCAAAAGGCGGGAATGGTGGTAAAGCAAAACTAGGGCAAAATTCGGTGGTTCCCCAATTTGACAAAATCGTAAGTTCACTTTCCTCCCTTCGATTTTTTTTTTAACTAAGCATAAATCACATTAGAACCTATACATGCCTTTTTGTTCCGTTACCCTTTCTACGATTTTGGGTTTAATCTCTTCGCAGAACGAAGATACTAATCTTTAGCTGCTCTGCTGTGAATCGAAGCGAAAAATGGTGAGTGTTATTGTTTGTAATTCAACTAGTTTTGGGTTTCACTGGCATCAAATTTGTAATCCTTAGTTTATTCTTTGTTTCAGTCGGGTAGAAAAGAAACCGTTTTGGATTTAGCGAAATTCGTCGACAAGGGTGTCCAAGTTAAACTAACTGGTGGAAGACAAGGTATGCGGTTTCTGCTATTCCTTTTATTTTCCAATTGTCCATATTAGGTTGAGAGATTTTATTTTCTGGGTCTTTTTGCTTATAAGTTTTATCCTATTGATAATAAGCTTAATGCTGGTTTTTGTTTCCTTGATTTGGGAAGAGATCTCTTCAAATATTTTGTGGTAAATTGGCTGTTCTATTGTCTTCCACTCCTGTTCCCCCTTTAATATCTCTAGTACTAAGGAAAACAGCATGTGGATAATATTGTTGTGCCAAAATTTTATTCTTGATTCAAACGAATAGTGTCTTCTAACTTGAAGATTCTTAGGACTATAGAATATTTGATTTTAAACTGATTTGAGTTATGATCTTTATGTTGTTATGTTGTAAGGTATTTTATAGTGGTTTTGGCGTCACTTATATTGCTGTATTGCGTTGTTAAAATAAAATTCCTGTACTTTTGCATATTTACTGCTGAGAGCTCATCACCACTTTTGTTATTCTATGTTCCATCTTCTTCTGTAGGATTTAGAGGCTTCTATTCTTTCAACTTGTTATGTGGTTATTGCTTTAAAATGAAAACAAACCTTCTCACAACAACAGACAAGGTTCTGACATAATGGATTTTAGGTTTGTGCTTGTACATTTGGTATTTTGAAATGAGTAGGTCTCATGTGCACCCGGGTGCACCGTGCACTCATAGTGCATTTTAGAAGCGTGCAACTATACAAAATAGAAACGTACAATTATTCCAAACAGAAGCATGCAACTATGTTCCCATATTAACAGTTGCACTTTTCCATGTAAAGAAGTCGTATTTTTCAGCATAACAAGTTGCACGCTTCTAAAATACACTATGAGTGCACGGTGCACTCGGATGCATACAAGACCTAGCCTTTTGAAATTGGATGGTTTTTTGAATTGCTGAGTTGATATGTTCTTTTCATCCTCTCGTTTTGCTTTGGTCTTTTTGGCATTTGCTTCTGCTTCATGAATTAGTAATACTGATCATGGAAAAACCTAAATTGCTGAATTTTGATTTAATTGTTAAATTTTCCAGTTAGTAATACCTTGGTTCAGCAATAATGTAAATCAATCTTATAGCTTAGGTAGCTTACGTTTGGAGTCTAGTATTCTCAATATATTTCACGTTCTGCTGTATGGTATAACCTCATCGCTCTGTTGCAGATGATATTTGGTTACTTACTGTACGTAAAACTTAAGATTAAATATGAACAACTGGTCTTTCTTTCAGTGACTGGAACACTAAAAGGATACGACCAATTACTTAATCTTGTTCTGGATGAAGCAGTAGAATTTCTTCGAGGTAAGTCATCTGTGTAATTTCAGCAGAGATACTTAGTAATTCTTCAAATTAAATCGTGATTTCTTCCCATGCTTCTGTGCTCTGAATAGTCATTCATCTGATTCCTTTATATATCATGGATTTATAGCACCAGATGAAAACAAGGGTCTCTCGAGCCTCGATGCCCTTAGCTTGTGTGGTTCACATAAGTCCATCCCAAATTTCTCTTGAGTAATGCCTAAATTAATTTTTGCAATATTCCCAAATCTAGCAGTATCTTGCAACTCCATAACTTTGCGGTTGTTTGTATTTGATAACTGACTGATTTTGCTTGTTCATTCTTTTCATTACCAGTAAATAGTGTATTGATTTAACTCTTTACCACATGGGTTTTTTAGAGAGTATGTTGCTTGCTATATATGGTTTTCTATGTGTGTTTTCCCATGCCTGTTGGTTTCACATTGGTTTACTCTGAGTAAATGGTCTAATCATATGCAAGGACCTATGGATTTTAATTTTGGATTAATAAAAGTTGCAACTTCTTTTTCTTTGCTCTCTGAGGAGTTCTTTGATTATAAAAACTGTTGATAATTCACATAAACACGTTCTCTGTGTGTGCAGATTCAGAAGATCCACTGAAGACAACTGATCAAACTCGTCGCCTTGGCTTAATAGTAAGTCTTGTCAATATGCCTGGATAATAATGGTCATTTTCTATGAGCAATTTTTTTCAGAAATGTATTGGTACTTGGGCCCTTATACACCACGTTGATTTAGTTATAAGTTTTAACATCAGTTGTAAACTACCTGAATCTATTGGAAGACGGTAGAGTCCTCATGGAAGTTGATCTTTGTTATACTACAAAGAATCTAATTTCAATTTATTTAGATTTGAACCCGTATATTTTATTCACGAAAGGTTTTAAGATTTCTTCAGAATTTATACCATCACTGACGCCCAACATGCGCCACTTGATCATGAGGCACAATTTTGTATGTGTGTGTATATATACGATTTTGATATGGAGCTGGATGGTTGGTTTCTTTCTTTTTTTTTTTTTTTTTGAGGGACGGTTGGTTTCTTATGGAGCCCAACACTTGCACAAACTACTTGTACCATGCTACAGTGTACAAGTGTTTTATGCATGTACTGTGATATATATATGTGTATATATACACACATATATACCTATTGTATTTAACAAATGTGACTAGGTCCTTAACCATGACTTCTATTTGTTGGGTTTATTGAGCAAGTTTAGACCATTTCAAAATTTCATACTCGTTTTTTATATTAAACACTTTTCGCATTGAGAGTTGGGACCTATGCCATTCATTTACTTTTATCCTGGTCTATGCTGTGACTCCCAATGCCACATAATCCTTTTTGCAATCTAACTTGGACTAAAGTTTATCCATTGTTCCTTACGTAAATGTTCTTGGGCTGTTGCATCAGGTTTGTCGAGGAACTGCTGTAATGCTTGTTTCACCAACAGATGGAACAGATGAAATCTCCAATCCATTCGTTCAGCCTGACGGGGCATAGGCGTTTCCACACCATATCTGTTCCTACTTTGGTGGGAAACTTCTAAGATGTCGACCACCATTAATTACAATTATGCCGTCTTTGAATGGCTCTTACTTGTAAAACAAAATTATTTTGGAGTGTCTATCTGTGCACTAGGTTTGGGGAAAACAGTGCTTGTAATTCCACTGCAATTACCCTTAGCTTGATTTTATGAACTATTCTATTATGCTTTCACTAGACTTCTGTTTTCTCAGAACTATCATTTGATTTCAATATGAGCTTATGCATTAGTAATAGACTATACTTTATAATATTGTGATTTTAATATGCTCTGTGACACACTTGTGAATAATGGGCTACACAGGTGTGATTTTAGCAACCCATTGCTCTCGGCATTCAGCTACAGTGTGTTTTGTTAATGGTACCTTTGTCTTTTTTTCTTTCTATTCCTGATTTTCTGCTTTACTGTTGTTTTTGTTTCATTTTACAGACCTTTTGAACTTCAGTAAGAAAACGCAGGGTTTTACTAGTTTGAAGTCCAAAATAAGATGACAGACAGACGTGAAGTTAAGTAGTTGGATTAATGGTGTGAAACGTTGCGTACTTGTAGGAAGATTGATTCTCTCAAATACTGCAAAGATATGTTTTAAAGACACCACCAAAATGTAGTTGTACTTTGAATTGTTCTACCATGGAACATAAATGTGTCGTTGGTTACGAAGTGATTGCATTTCTTTATTCTATATTTTTGCTTTAAATAAATTCAACTTCATAAACGCCAAATTTACCGTATTTTCACATGCCAATCTTGTAAACCTTTTTGCTCTGTAAAATCAAAGTTAAAGTTCATATAAAAACACAAAACAGGCAAAAAATGCAGTATTTGCGTCAGATGTGGGCAAATAACTAACTATACAGGTTGACAAAATTTGGATATTATGATCACACACAAGTTGGATATTGTGAGTTGTGAAGAAGGGCAAATACGTCATTGACAATTATGGATAAAAGAATATGAGTAGAAGAGATTTTTTATTTGATATATTATCGCGTAAAGTTTAACATGTGTAACACTCATATGAATTAAATTTATTTATGAAATTTATCAGTATTATGTACAAATTTTATCATTATTATGTATAAATATTATTATTATTTTAAAAAAATTATACATCATAATAATAAAGTTTGTACATATACATATACATAATGAAATTCACACACACTTTTGTCTTATTAGTTTGGTTGAGAAAAACAAGAGGGGTAGTAACGTGAGTCGGACAAATAGAAAAATGTTGGCCATGATAGCTACGTTGTTTCTATCCAAACGCATGAATGGTAAATTAGAGAAGCTCGTCTTTAAACTTGTCAATTTTTCTTTCTAAATGTCTCGTTACGATTGCTATATATATCGCGAATAATGGATAGAAAGGTTTTACAAAAGTGTCGCTTTCAAATATGGGAAAAAAATCAATCATTCTGACTACCCTTTTTATTTACTCCATCATATTCACGGATGCTTTATTTTTATCCTATTTCCATATTTTGTTTCTTTCTCAATTTGAAAATAAGTTTTCTTAAACTTAGCGATTAAGAAAATTTTATTTTATACAAAAAATATTATAAACAAAAGATAAAATAATAGGTACAACTTTTAATACAAATTACTAATAAATGCAAATGAGATTGCATATATATTCGAAGTTGCACGTAAAATGTCAAACGTACTTTTATATATATATATATATATAATTATTTTGTATTAATTAGTAAGTTGCAATTTTGAAATGGGTAAATTCCTAAGTTTTCAAAAACAATTAGCCAATTCATTTGAACTATTACTCCATAATTCAGTTAACCATTTTATTTCACAAATAATAAATCGTATCTTAAATATATTATGAGTGAAATAAAAATATTAAACTTAACGATAATTATTAAATTACATATGAATTTTCTAGTTAATATATATTTATCCCACTACATCCATTTAAAAGAGAAGATTAAAAAAATTCCAGAAACTTTTACACATGACGAATTCGATAGAAGAACGACGCATCTCACTTATAAGCCTCATAATTAATGTTTTTCAGAACCAATTGATGAATTGCAAATTTTCTCAGTTTATATCAACATTCTCCTCATGCCATCACCAATATTTTCTTCTTCTTTCAGTTGTTTCGAGAATTAGTGTGTCTCATGTGAGATAATTAAGTGGATTTTGAATGAAATTACTCCTATCCAATTACTTGAATGAAAGTAATCTCTTTTTTCTGATATTAAAAAAAAAGAAGTGTGTCTCATCCGTGTAAGATAATCAAGTGGAACTTGACTAAATGATAGGATACAATTGTTATCGGTGTTCCAATGGTTAGTTGAATAAATAGGATTCTATTTGGTATGAGTTTAAAACGAGAATATTATGAGTGTCGTTAAAGGGTTAATCATGAGGATATCCTCCTATCACCTTTGGATTAGAGTTTTATACGCTAAGTATGGAATTTATCGTACGTATATGATTTCATGCACCAATTATATATTTAATATGTCACAACAATAACGGGTTTAGTATCATAGTATGTAGCCAAATGGTAAGGGTAAGCGTGGCTTTTCAAAGGGATTCTAGGTACAAGACCTTGGCAGGTTTAGATTTTTGCTGCCATTTAGTGAAGGATTAATTTTTTTTTTCTTATTTTGCTCTTATAATGCAAAAGTTTACTATTGTAACTTTAGGAAAATGCTATGAACTCTAGCTAATTATTAATTTATTTGATTTATTTAACTTTAGGAAAATGCTATGAATTCTAATTATTGATTTATTTGCTAAGCATATAAGTAAAGTATTCTTTTCACAATGTTGTGAATTTATATTTTGTTTCATATATAATTGTTAATAAATTACAATATATATTATAGGCAATTCTTGTGAGAGAATGTTTTATGGTTCATAAACTAGCATAAATTAACATTCTCACCCTCTCAAGTGTTAATTGTGATTCTCTATTCCATTTCAAGCAAGACTTACTTTGCATTATAATAATTTGATTTTTACTACTAAATTTGAGATTAATTTTTAAAAAAATTCATATTTTGTTTCATATTAATTTAATTTCTGCGTCCCACTGCGTATAAATATGGAATTTAATAGGCCAATCTCGGGCTAAACACATTTCATCAGATGATCAGAAAAGTACCAAGTTTTTATTACTGTAAGATTATTTTTTAAACAAATTAATGATCAGAAAAGTACAAGTTTCCATTAGTATAAATGAACGAGAAAAACAATATTTATCGCGATATGAATACTTCGAAATAGAGGAAACCCCCCTCCATTACCCCTAAAGAAGACAAACGAAATAAAATTTGTCCCACTTTATTCAATTTATCGCGATAACCAAACGAAATGCGATGCGATGCAATGCACTTGCCCACAGTTTTGTCAAATGACAAATCCACCCCTCTCCTTTCCCATCATTACCAATTCGTCCAACACCTTACGCCTCCTTTAATCTCGAGAACATTCCCAACCGTGCGCGCTAATAGACTTCGCGCTAGTGTAGCGTAATAGTTCGGACACATTTGATTTTATTTTCAATCGTTGATACTACATTTTACACTATATATATTATTTTTTATTTTTATATTCTTATTATTAATTTAATTATAATTATTTTTTATTACATATTTATGTATATAAAAAAAGACAAAATTTATAAAAATGATATTAAATTAAATTTCATGATAAAATACAATCATACATATTAAAAACATAACAATAAAACTTCAAAGATAAACAAATACACACGATACAAGAAATTGAATAAAAATGATAACATTTATTTAGACCTCCGAGTTAGAATATTCCTCCCACAAATGATCAATCAATGGATTTCGAAGTGCAATGTGAGCATCTTTATCTCTGATTTTTCTATATCGAGCAACAAATTCTTGAAAGGAGGAAGTATCATTGTCCACCATTTCTATCTCGGAGGGTGGCACCTCTATTGCAGCTTCAATCGGAGCATTAAGATCTCGTTCATCTTCAATTATCATATTATGCACGAGCTCATTATATCTCGCAAATCATCTTTATCTTGAAAATGCGCTGAATTTGCCACAATTGCAAAACGACTTTGGAGAACTCCAAATGCACGTTCCACGCCTTTTCTACATGATTCTTATTTCATTGCAAAATACTTATTTTTTGCAGAGCGTGGGTCACGAATAGTTTGCACGAGAGTTGACCATTTTGGATAAATGTTATCAGCTAAATAATACCCCGAGTTGTATTCTCTTTCTTGAATGACATAATGACATAATGTTTCACTATTCGAATTTTAATGTATTTTGTGTGATTTAATTATAAATTATATATTTTATTTTAGCATTTTATATTTTAATATATTTGTGTGATTTAATTATAAACTATGTAATTTATTTTGTGATTTATGTATTTTTATTTATTGTATTTTGTGTGTTTTAATTATTTATCTAAAACTTTATTATTTAATTTAAAATAATTTTATATTATATAAATGTAATAAATAATAATTTTTATAAATAATAATAAGGAAAAAAAAAGATAAAATATAAATTGTATTAAAAATAAATAAAAAAAAAAAAAATGATGTAGTGTGGTGAATAATACCCTCTACACGTAGTGCTAAAATCAGCACTACACTAATGTAGCGTCATATTGTAGCGCTTTGTTGGAACACCATGTAGCGCCGCCATCTTGCGCTACATGTAGTGCTAGCGCTATATCATATAGTGTCCCTCTGGGAATGCCGAACATAAGATTAAACCCAGAAAGCATGTACCAAATTTTCCAAACCATCATAATTCAAAATTCAATACCAAACTATTCAGATGAACTAATAGAATTACTTGGATACTAGTAATTTTTTTGGTAATAAAAAATTGATACTAATCACACAGACTAAAAATCTCATAATTTCGTCACAATAACTATATCATTTTCATTTTTATAATAATAATTGAAGGGAAAAGGAAAATAAATAAAAGAGGAAAAGAAGGGAAAAAATATGGAAAAAGGAACATCGCTGAGCCTCGCCGCTCTCTCTTCTACAGTTTCGTCGACGTCGTCTCCGTGGGGGAGAGAAGCGCGGCTATAATACAAAGGCATCTTAATTTTCGTTTCTTAATCTTCAATTTCTTCGCCATACGAAGAATTTAATTTGTTGATTGAATAATCATGTCGGCATACGTGTTCCTTCTTCTGTTTTTAAATTTTTCCTTTCAAATTTTGACTATTTTGGCAGCTTTGACCACCGGATTCTCCCTCGCGATGGCCTCCCGGCCGGCGGATTTGTAATCGTAGCTGCAATCGTGGCGATCGGAGTACCGATGATTCGCGCAGAACAGCTCGCCGCACCGGCATCTAAATCCGGTCAATCCGACCTTCATCCGGCAACCGGAGCACCGATTAACCTCTCTCTTCGCCGGAGGCGCAGCCTCCACCGCCATAGGCTCCATCAGATCTGCACTCGTCTCCGGCAGATTCAAGCTCCTTTCCGGCGACGACCTCCAAAACGACGCAGATCTGAACGGTTTCTCCCCAAACACATGGAGTTTCGGCTTCGCTCCGCCCGTCGACGCCGTCGCCGCCGCGGATACGCAGGTGGAAGCCTCCGCGGAGGCGTTGAAGCAATTCTGACACAAATTATTCATCGCGGAATTCACCGCGACGCATTTGACGCAGAGCGTGATGTTTTCAGGTACGACCTTTAACTCCGTCTCCTCTTTTTCTGTTTTCTGCGCCATGGACGTCAAACAGGAATCCGTATCAAAAGGATTATGCAAATCCGTTGTTAGAGAGAGAAAATGATAATTTAGAGAGAGAAAGAGAGGGTCAGGAGTATGGGATGGTTGGGGGCTGGAATTTGAAGGGCGCAAGGTCGGTCTCGGTGAGGAATAATGACCACATAGGGACGCGTATATTGCAATTTGTAATTGCGCGTGGACGGATATACCCTCGTGGTTTTGTGGAATTTTCAACTGTGGCGTGTTTCTAGATCACTCTGACGTGGTCTTACATGCCTGACCGTCACCACGCACATATTATTGGTTTAGATAATAAGCATGGTTTTTATTTAATTAGCAATTATGCACATTAATAATGATGAGATTAGTAATTTAAGCTTTTTTCCACCTTTGCGTTTGTGATAAAAAAAAAGAAGAGAATATATGCTCCCCGCACAAAAACGAAAAGGATTATAATAATAAAAATTACTATTAGGTTGAAAGAGCGTTGTCTTTTACTTAAGCTTAGGATGCTTTGCCTAAATTATGAGCCTTTTCATTTGTTTAGCTTCGGGTATTTGTGTAATTATTGGTTGGTGGATACTTAAATTTGGAACGAATAATATTTCGTTTTTACACAGTTTAATGTGTACCCGATTCTTAAATTTTAAATTCATGCACTCATCACATTTTAATTATATTAATTTGCAAGTTTTATTATTAATTTACGAATTTTAGTTATATAACTGACATTTCACCTCTATATTCTACTTTTAATATATACTCTATACTTTAGAGGAGTTCTTATTTTCAAATTTTGATCAATAATATTAAATGAAAATCCAAATGGAAGATGCACCTCTTGGCTATGTTGATAAATGTGTATAAGTGGTCAACTCTGCACCACCCACCCATCCATATATTAAACACGGGTTAGGCTCACTGCCGCCTACGGATGAGTATTTGTCCACGGTATCTATCCTATTCCTAATCCTATACCATCTACTATGATTGGTTGCTTAAAATAAGGATTATTAGTTTCAAACACGGCACTGTGAATTTCAAAAACGTTATTATTATTATTATTATTTTGTTTATATATTTGTAACCTATTATGATATTTGAAACTTATGAGTTGTTATGAATTTTGATTTTAGTCCTATGACTTAAAAAAGTCTGATCTTTTAATGTCACTTGTTACTGCAGGTAACTAGCAGGTGACACGACGAAAAAATTAAATTTTGTAAAGTTACATAACCTAAAATAAAAAAGCGTAAGTTAGTAGGACCACGATAAAAATAGATAAAAGTTATCGGACAAAAAAATCAACATTTCCTTGATTTTTTAAAGATTTGAACGACATGCATTTTAAATTTGGCTAAACCTACACTAAACTCTCTTAGTAGCTGGGTTAAGTCATGTATGCACCGGATGCATCATTCACTCTATAGTGTATTATAGATAAGGGTACATAAGTCGAAAATTAGTAGTCAGGTTGAGTCATGTATGCACCATTCACTCTATAATATATTTTAGACAAGGGTGTAGAAGTCGAAAAATTAGTAATCAGGCAGATTCAGATATTTAGCGTCTAGGTCGCCTAGACGGAGACTAGTCGGTTCGATTTTTTTTTCATCTAAATGAGTTTTATCTACACTTCAAAATCAATTAACAAATTCATTATACACCCGCCTAAATCAAAATAACAATTCAAACACATTTTCTTAGATTCATTATAAAGTACAAGAAAATTAATTTAATATAAAACAAAATAAACAAATCCGTACTTTGCAATTTTAGTTTAGCGAAAATTATCAATCTTTATTTTATTATCAATTTATTTCAAAAAACAAAGTCTTTTATTATCAAATAATACGTTAGTGTTGGGGGACCTGAGCTGGTTGACAATGAGCAAATGACAGTGATGACGACGAGCATACCCTTATCTCAATTTGAATTCGGGCGGTTTTTGTTTTATTTTAGTCGTGTTAAGTTTTTTTTAATTAATAATTGAAACAAAGTCTTCTATAGGAAAAAAAAATTAAGCAGCTCCCCTAGCTACCGACTTGCCCGCTTAGCCCCGACTCGGCCGCTTAGGCAGCGCCTAATGTAAAAAATGCCTAGAACTACTGTTTTCCACAAAATTGGGTCAGTCGACAGCAGTCTAGACCGACTTTTGCATCGTTCATTTTAGAACTACGTAACTCTTTGCACTGAATATATGCAACTTGTGTATACTGAACTGTGCAACTTTTTAAAATACACTATGAAATGCACGGTACACCTGGTGTACACGAGACTCACTCTAATAGTTGATATCCTTTGATTATGAGTCCTATTTCTGTTTGAGTAGGTTTTTTGTTCATCAGGTGCACCATGGGCCGTGGCATTTTAAATTTATTTTTTAAACATAAAACTTGTTGTACTAAAACATATAACTTATTTACAATGAAAAGTGCAATTTATTTCGTGAAACACTATAAAGTGCACAATATAAATAAATTATATATTTTAAAAATATATTATAAAGTGCACAGTGCACCCGATGATACAAAATCTAGTGTTTCTATTTATATCATCAAATAAATGTCTAACGAATTGAGTTAATAAAGAAAGTGGGTTTTAATTTTAAATTTAGAAAAGTGTCATGAAATGAAAATGAGTGTGCTTCGAGTGAGATACGAAATTTGTGCTTGCATCTCTCTCCTCTAACTACGGATCAAGTGGATGACTGTGAATAGCACTTACTAGTGCTCTTGCCATGTGGTATTCAGCCATTGGACAAGGAGGAAACCTCTTATTTTCGTGTCGCCGCGTCTAAACGTGGTTGCGGGCCCTCCAGGAGGCGTAACAGGTGGCAAAAGCATGAGGTAGGATGTACAGACTTATCATGCCGCCAGCCGCACTGGATCATAACTCTGTGGTCCCTACTATGTCAAAATCCTATTGTTTGGCGCCGACGCCTTCCGAGTGGACCCATCCTTCCTTAATCCGCAGGTTTTCGGATCCATATTATACTATCCCTATCCTGCAAATTGCAATTAACTAAAATAAAATCTAATACTCTCTCCGTCCTGATTTTTTGATTGATCACTTTTCATAAATGATCGTCTTAATTTTATTTGGTCATTTTTTAATAAGATAATAAAGTAACTTTCAGTACTATTATTTTTCTCCACCAAACTCACCTTACATCTTTTAATACTGTTATTTTTTTCTACAAAACTTACTTTAGTCACTTTACATTATTTAATATTATTATTTCCCACTTTTTTTTAATCCCGTGTCTACATTATTTGGCCAATCAAAATTAGGACGAAGGGAGTACATTATTTTCGTTGAGGCTGATTTGTTATTTTAATAAACTACTAAATTACCATTGACATGTTTAACGTATATTCTGAAATATAATAATCTATTACTTCCACCTCCCCATAAAATAAAGAGACACACTTGTATAAAACGGTCTCATAATAAGATGGGATACAATTTTAACAAGATGATTTATCACTTTGGAATTAATGAATGAATATTAATTTATGCTAATTTATATTTTGATTCACGTATGAGACCGTTTCATATGAATTTTTATCTAAATTTTTTTTTTGTCTCAAAGTATTAAGAGTGAATTTGCACCACCGTTTCCAATATTATTTCGTACTTACATAAATTTAAAGAGTGAAATGTTCATTTATAACTTTAATTTTTAAAATAATTATTGAAAATTGAGTAAGTATGGTATGATCATTTTATCAATTGGTATAAAATATTTTAAATACTAAATAAATACAAAGTATAAAATTGATACAATTACATACATATCATTTAATGATATGATATTAATTTATAAACGTAATAATATCAATTAACAAGTATTGTAATATTAATTTATAAGTATATTTTGTATTAATTTCATATTGTGGACAAATTTCATTAGAAGACGTGCTCCCAAATAAAATGCAAATAAAATAGTACCTTGATAAATTTACTTTATTTCATCAGTCCTGTAAGGGTGTTTTAAATTTTACAATCTCAAATTTTCATTTGTTTTGAGACAGTAAGGTTATTAAAATTCTATTAACTGTATTATACTTTATCACTTACCATTATTCTTATTTTTATTATCTCAATACACTTACTCCATTTATCTTCTTTTTCACCCAATACATTCATAATAATATTATAATAATACAACACCAATCAAATTTTCACTGTCCTATTCTATAAAATTAAAATAAACATACATTTTAACTATTAATTATAATTTTAAAATCCTAGAACTTCAAAGTCTGAAATTTTCCCGCCCACTATAATTCGGAAACAAACATACCCTAAAAGATAATGTGGATTTAATGTCCACATGGACCGCATCAGGTATAAAAGATGAAGCACACTTGCATGTGACGGTCTTACTGTGAGACGAGACATAAGTTGAACATTGACGCTTTAACATTTTGGGAGGGGTGTGTATAATTTGTGCTAAGTTGTATCTCGTCTCATATGAATTTTTGTAATTAAAGATATTCACTACGTGTCAATTATATAGACTTATTTGACTTTTCACACAAATTAAGAAATTGTATTGGAAAAATAAATTAGGCTAGTAAAATTTCTATTATGACACTATATAATAAGTATTATACTTTTTTGATAAAAAATTATATGAGACGGTCTCATGCATGAGACAAAGTACAACTTAGCACAATCAACACTCACACTCTCAAAATGTTAAAACGTCAATGTCCAAATTACACTCCGTCTCACTGTAAGATGGTCTCACGCAAGTTTGTCTCTACTTTTTATTACAAATAATGCATAAAATTATATTAATATATGATCTAAAAAATTGCTTTGTAGAAAAATAAGTTCATATAATTAGAGCATTCATAAAAAAAAATAGCATATATAATAATGTAATTAAAAGCAAGAGTCATGCCTTACCATTATTGGATTCCCGATTAAATAAATTAGCCTGCTCACAGAAATAGAAAAAGTAGACAACAATCAAAATAAAGAAATTCATAAAAACAAAATAAAAGACAAGGGATATAAAAAATGAAAAAAGGATAGACAAGTAGCGGAACGGTGGCCGCCCATGATATTATTAGTTGGTAATGCAAAAATAAGCAATGAAACCCAAGTCCCCCTTCATACCTTTTCTTTTTTTCCTTGTAATATGAATTAAATTGGTGGCTCTAGTACTATTTTGGACTCAATTTATAGGGATGTGCATTATACGGTTGTCGCGAGTCGTTTGATTTGGGGAATATGATGTGGCTAATTCGGTGACGACTCACAAACGAAACATGCACGTGTAAAATAAATTGAAAATAAGAAGAATTTGTTGACCCAGTTCGTCAAGAAATGACTACTCTGGGGGCATACCAAGCCAGGATGTGGTATTGCGAGCTTACACGTACAATATTTGATACATCTTATGAAGATGAATCGTTACAGATGAAGATGATTTGGAGAGTTAGCATATGAGTGCTAGGGTTCCTGTATGTGTGGATAATTACTCGAATTTTTTGTAACCTCACCTCTCTGGGAAATTTCTGAACCTTTCTCTTGTTGTTTTCTCTTCTATTTATAGCACTCCGACAAGCATGAGCTGGGTTGGCAAGCAGGAGCTGGAGACTCCGAGCCATGCAAGAACTCTTGAGATGCTGCCACCTTTACAACTCCGTCTTCTAGATTGATCTTTGTTTTTGCTTGTCTATATGACACTCTTTTGGTCGTCCAAATCAATCTTTTGCTCGGCTGCATGCTTTGTTCGCCCCTTTAACCATGTCAGTTTTATGCTGGAATACTGGTCCTTCTTGAGCATACTGAGCTCTCAGGATGTCCAGGTCTTCGGGATGTTTGGGTCTTTAGGATATCTGAGTGTCGAGCACTCTAACCCTTCAGGTGATCTGAGTCTTCAGGATGTTCTGAACCCTCAGGATGTCTGAATACCGAATATACTGACCCTTCAGATTATCTGAGTCTTCAGGATATCTGAACCCTCAGGATGTCTGAGCACCGAGCATACAGACCCTCAGATTATCTGAGTCTTCAGGATATCTGAGTTGCGAGCATACTGACCCTCAGATTATCTGAGTCTTCAGGATATCTGAGTTGCAAGCATACTGACCTTCAGAATATGCGAGCATACTGACCCCTCAGGATAGTCTGAGCATTTTGGCTGTCTGAGTCCTCAGATTTGTTCGTGTCTGAGCCCTCAGGTTGGTCTGAGTCCTTTTGACTTAGCTCATTTGATTCCTTCTTTCCTGATCTGAGTGGCGAGTATGTCTGTTTCGGGCGACAAGTGGCGAGCTGGTCGAGCAAACTTGTTTGGTTGACGAACGGCGAGCACACTTGTCCATTGGGCATGACTATTTTAATAAATATTACACGTGTCGCTCTTACGTGTTCGATTAATGCTGAATTATTATATCGAACACAACAACGCTTAAGATCGAAATAATCAATTGAATCGAATCGAAATTCATAATTTTTCGTAATTTCACATAAATTGATTTTCGATTCGATTATTTTTCAAACAAAATCAAAAGAATAACCTAACACTGAATACAATATATTTGATATATAATTATATAAATAATATATTATTAAGTTATTTTTTTCATGCCCAATAAGGCTTAAAAATCCCAAAAGAAAAAGAAAAAATGTAAAATTTCGGTTATTCGGATAATAACCTTAACCGAACCGAAAATATCTAATTTAGTTACATAACAATTCAATTTTCATATCGATTATTAATTATGAAATTTCGATATGGTTCGATTATCACTATTCGATTTGGTGACCAAACATACCATTGCTCACCCGTAGCAGTTCATACATATGTAACATATCAATCAATATGTATTTATATATATATATATATATATTCATCTAAATGATCAAATATATAGTAAAACACAGAATACTCATGATCCCAGAAATCACATTTCTTTCTTGTACTCATACTCTATAAAGATGTTTTCATTTTCTATGGGTGACCTATTCACACCACAAATGTCTCCATATACACCAAATTTTGTCGAACATACAAAAAAAAAAAGAAAAAGAAGAAAAAATCAAATTATGTTATATCTTTATATATGTTAACAGTATTTTATTTTAGGTCTCTTTCTTCTCTAATTTTCGATCATACAAACGAAATAAATGGATATTGAAAAGTATGATACCATTAATTCAAACATTATAGGAGTACAATAATAATAACTTTAAAATAAGAAACTCAGAGCCAGCTCGATAGAATAGAACTCAAGATAACTTTTCCTAGTGCTTCTGAACCCCAGTTCATATATGTTGGGCCAATATCAAATGATTAATGAATAAATATTTATATGGATAATAGATGTGGACCAATTGATTTCCACAAGTTTCGGTAGAAACTATTTATTACTACAATAATATATGTAAATGTAAATATAAAATGCATCACACAATAAAAGCTCCATAGTTGGCAATAAGGAGCGACAGATTTACATGTTATAGACTAGTGTAGAACCCGTGTATTACACGGGATTTTAAATAAAATAATTTTTTAAAGTAATAATATTATATTTTACTATGAAATTAGTTAATATAAATTTTAACATTTATAATTTTATATGACAAATTATTATAACAATATTGTAACACAAAATTAGTATTATAAGGTTAAAACATAACGGAAAAAAAAAGTATATACCCACATTCATTAAAATTTAAAGAAATCTACTCATTTCATATAAAAAAAAGACATCTACCCATTTTATAATAAAAATACATATATGGCCTTATTAAAATAAAGATATATACCCACATGACCCACACTCTTATTTCTTAAGACGTAAATAAGTGATAGACTATTTCTCTTTTGTTTAATTTTATTAGATATATCCATCTTTATTTGTTTTATTATATCTTTATTTTGTAAACTAAATAATAATATTAATTTTTTTTATAATAAAATTTAGTATACTGCATCAATAGAATATATAAATAATTATTTTATAGTAATAAATAAATTTAACTATATGGACCAATTATCATTTTTTATTCTTTATAATTATAAATATCATTAATTTTACTTCTAAAAATTGAATAAATCTTTTTTAATAATATTTTTTACTAAATTTAATTATTTTATTTTATTTATCTCATATCCTTAATTATAAAATTTTAACATGCATTTAAATGTAATATTTGATTAACACATTTATATATATATATATATATATATATATATATATATAAATGGATAGGGTAGTGGTAAGTGAGAGTATTTTTGGATGAAAAGTATGAAATGAGTATATTTCTTTTTTTCTTATTAAGATGGGTATATATCTTTTTTTTGTTATGAGTTTGGGTATATTTGCCCTTATTCACAAACCATAAATTAATATAGATATAATTGTTTGTACAGTAATTAAACAATGAGTCAAAACACATATAATGAAATTTTTTTTTTTAATTCACTAAAGATTCTGGAAAATTTCTTTGAAAACAACATTGATCGTAGAGCTTGAGGGCTTTCCTTCATCATTAAGACAAAGTATTTTCAATCTCTTTTGACTCTTCACCCTAGAAATCGCAACATATAGTTGGCCGTGTGTAAATACAGGTCTTGGTAGAAATAGACCAACGTTGGATAGAGACTGGCCTTGACTTTTGTTAATAGTCATTGCAAAACACAATAGAACTGAGATTTGTCTTCTCTGAAACTTGACCGATACTGTGGACTATAATTAATATAATCATAATGTATTGTAAAAGATATCATCAAGACAAATAAAATAACTAATTAATATTCTGATGAACAATTTATTTAAATATGTTTAAAACCTCACAAAACAACTTGATAAAAATTCTTCATAACCAAACAAAATAACTTATTAAAATATCCCAGATAATGAAACACGGATAAATAGAAAATGTCATGCTTCAATAAACACGTTCACTCGTTGTCTGGTTCAATCTTGACTTTTTTCAAAAGTGCGGAAGAAGATGAGCTCGACCCAATTCCATCATTTTTATCATCAATAACTATTGTAGTTGATGCCTTCCTCTTACTTTCTAGGGTTTTTTCTTCATACTGATGCCCCTGTTAACAAAAACGGGAGAATGAAGGTTAATTATTATTAAAAAAATTATTTTATTTTGAAAATGTTGATTGCAAGTATGTAAATTTTAAAGTTTTGATGTTTGTTTAAATAAATTTAATATGACCACCTCAATGATATCCAATGCAATTATCCCTTTGGACATTGTTTCATTCTCCCTATCACGTCCGTTGAAAGTTTTCTTTGTGTTTAGTGTTTCATTTAAAGGTTCAATTACTTGACTGTAACAAACATATGATGTTGCTCCCTTATCCTATATTGGCAAATACAATTATAAAAAAATTTAAAAACAGTTTATATTAGAATATAGTAACAAAATAATATGATCTAACCTTTTCATTATGTTCCAGAGCATTTTCATCGCCACAAACACCTTGGTTTGTGTAATCGAGCATGATTTCATCCTGAAGGTCAGCGTAGATAATAATAGTTTAAAAATTAAAGTACATATAAAATAATATTCATAATAGAAATCATACTTTTAATATTTTTGTCAAACTTTCAATTTATACCTTTGACTTAGAGTTTCTATCTTCAATTTCTTTGATCAACTTTTCATTCACAGACACCTTCTTAACAGTATAAATATTCCAAGATTGTGTTAGATTGTACTTGGACACATGAAACCTGAATAAAAACTTTCTACCAACAAACCAATCAAGCTCCACAGGGAACGTTCCATTCAGACCATTCTACAACACAGAGAAGAATAAAAACATTTTTATTGTATGTGAAACAAATACAGATAGTTATGCAAATAATCACATTAATAACCTTGGTTTTATTTTATTTTTTTATATATAATAACAAATCTAGTAATATCTACAAATACAAAAGCATGAGTTTAAATTGTGGCTTATCAATTTTACTTGTGGATTACATAATTATGAAATATGTGAATGCATAATACTTTTTACAAAATGATTACCTCTGAGGATAACATATTCTTGTCTAGACTGCCTTTGTATTTCACCAAAAGAAGTGAAATCATATTCAGACTTTTGAATCATGAATCCAGAGCATCTTTGCATGTTGGTATGATTATGGAACCGCAATTTGTATGGATGTTTTATTGTCAACACAGCCCCTCTATTCTGAGTTAAACTAACATTGGATATAGTGTAGAACAATCCATGTAGAATGATGGGCTCGAACTTCCTGATAAACTTTCTGATGATTGTTGCTCCAATCTTCGTTCCCTATAAATATATATTCCATAAAATTAGACATGGTTGATAAATAATAATAATAATAATAAATTAATAATTATTAAAATAAATAATAAATGATAAATATCTGCTCATCCATTAAGATGAGTTCCAAATAATTTTGTTGATTCAACATGAACTGATCATGAACAATCCAGTGACGAAGAACTTTCACCCTGATATTCCAGGTCTCTTTCTCCGGTGTTATTGTTGATACCGCAGAGTAGTTATACGTCAAGATCTATAAAGTTGATAAAAAAATTAAAATATTTAAAATAACAATGATAAAGAATCTGATTACAAATGACAATCCATTCATATTTCTTTATATATACATAATAATTGAAAACAAACTATATGAAAAGCAACCAATATATGAAAGCAACCTATGTATTCGTTCTTTGGTATGAAAAGGTAGAGATTATTATCACATATATATAGAGGATAAGTTTATGTTTGATATTGACGTATTAATATTAATTAAGCATGAATTATACAATTAATTAAAAACCAATTTAGGAAGCATGAATTATGCATAAATTAAGAATAAATTATGCATAAATTAAGAATAAATTATGCATCCGAAAATGATATGGAAAGTGCTAATCTAAAACTTATGGAAATGTTGAACAATTAGATTAGATTTAGCATAAATTATGCAATCCGAAGTAAATTAAAATAAATTAAAAGATAATAGAGAAGGAAAGTTGAATATATAATTAATATAATTGAAAACTAAAATAAGGAGAGAATCATTTTCATAAATAATAATGTGAGTATTAATTTTGGTACATCGTAACTCACATGTGTAATGATTTGATTTCAACTATTACTTATAAAAATCATGATAATAATTAAAATAATTTAATAATTTCATGATTGGTCAACTAATCCTTATTAAAATATTAATAATTATTAATTTAATATTAATAGTCATGATTAGAATATCAATTAGTTGATGATAGCAATTAGCAAATGAATATATCTACTTTATGTTGATAGAAAATATAGTAAACATTTGTAGTCATACCTCATGTCTTATGAACAGGAATAACTCCAAGAGTGCGTTGTAATAATTTGAAGTGGATTATCATGTGAGCGTTAAAATTTGAAGTACCACATTATGCAATTGAAAATACCACATTATGCAACATTAGAAAAGACTATGAACTCAATCCAATTTACCTGAAAACCCATTCTTATCACTCCATGCAGGATTTCTAGAACCATTCTTCCCGTTTTCGAACGATCGCAACGTCTCCTCCGTCCCAAAACCTATGTGGAAACAACAACAAATTGGAACACCCCAAAATATCTAAAGTATAAAAAATTGCAATCCCATGTATTCGATTAGGAAAACCAGATTAATGGTGTCTGATTAAAGAATTAAAACATACTTTAAACATATAAATAAAGAGCTCTATGAACTATAACATACTTTAAAAATATAAATAAATAAACAAATTCATTATAAAATTGCATGCAACAACATAAAATCTAACCCTTAATCACAAAACATGGAATCAAACTTAAATTAACTAAAAAGAAACACAAAACAACAATTATGTTATTAATAAGCAATTTGATTAAAAATTAAAAATTTGTTGCAAAATCAAGAAACCTTAGAATGTCGTGCGAAAATAGACCCAAAAATCCCAGAATTTGAAGCAGCAGTTGCGGAAGAAGAATCTTTTGCCCCAAAAAGATTAGAAACAAGTGACGAATCTGGTTTTCTCTCTCCTTCCAGTTGAAGGGTAAGCCTAAGAAAACAGGGTAACCTACTTAATGAGCGGATTCCTTTAAACATAACCATCAGAATAACCACAACTTTACATTATATATGACCAGACATATAGCTCGGGATGAGGAGAAACAACAAAAATACAAATAAAAAATCGAGACTCAAATTTAAATGGTAGAGATAAACATATAGCTCAGGATGCTAATATATATATGATTACCAGAGGAGGATACAGTGATGCACAAATAGATGTGCTTAAGACACAACTTAAATAATCTAGCATTTAGAGAAAATTTTGGTTACAAATCAATTAACTAATAACCTCCAAATACCAATATCTCCACTAAAGAGCAAAACATTAACCAAAAATAAACAAACCTTTGTCGGACTTTCACTTGAGCGACCAAATTTGTTAATTCCCAGAAAATTTCAAGATGAACATACAAAATTGGGAGTGAGTCATTTTGAAAAAGAAAAAGAAAAAGAAAAAGAAAAAGTAAAAGAAAAAGAAAAAGAAAAAGAAAAGATAGATGGTACAGAATGCAGTAGGGTGAGACCCACGGGATATCGAAGAGCCTTTAATATAAATAATGGGAATAAGAGAACTTATGAGGAGGTTAAGTCAAAGTTGAGTACAAAAAATATCATGGCAACCAGGGACCTTTAAAGTGTAACAAAGTTACAGATAGATGTCAATATGTACCAAATTTACATGCATAATAAGTACATCACATAATTTTTTTTTGTTTACCTCATTGCTTCATTAAATGATGCCGCACAAGCATCTCTTGGATTCCCAAAGCAGAAATGCTTTGACATCCTAAAAGCTCATGAAGCTTTCATCACAATGAATTACCATAGAACTCATTGGATCCTATAAACAAAATCGAGGTCAAGAAAAAAACTTATAATGGTAATCTTGGAAGTAACAAATCCCAATACAGAAAAAATGTAAGCATAGAAAACTAATCAATTTTTTAAAGAAAAAATGAATTAATCTAAACTGGCCCTCTAAGTAAACTACTTAATTAGGAAGTCAGAATATCATAGACCACTAACCTCCAACTGGTTAACCTTTAATATAATTGAATACTCCTATTAATTTTGGTACATCCTAACTCATATGTGTAATGATTTGATTTCAACTATTCCTTATAAAAATCATGATAAATTAAAATCCCCTATATTACTAATAGAGAGTTAATTTTGAGGTGAATTATCATGTGAGAGTTAAAATTTGAAGTACCACATTATGCAATTGAAAATACCACATTATGCATCATTCAAAAAGACTATGAACTCAATCCAATTTACCTGGAAATCCATTCTTCTCACTCCATGCAGGATTTCCAGAGCCATTCTTTTCATTTTCGAACGATCGCAACATCTCCCGTCCCAAAACCTATGTGGAAACAACAACAAATTGGAACACCCCAAAAGATCTAAGTATAAAAAACTGCAATCCCATGTATTAGATTAGTAAAATCAGATTAATGGTGTCTGATTAAAGAATTAACCTTAGATATCAATCATTTAGCTTTGTTTTGGAGTGACAGAGTAATGAAAAATAGAAATTAAAAAATGTCAAAGCTTTATTCCATTCTGCAACCCTCAATGGTAATGAAGAGCTCAATGAACTAAAACATACTTTAAAAATATAAATAAATAAACAGATTCATTATAAAATTGCATGCAACAACCTGACACTGCAAAAGCTGCTACATTTAGAATTCTCATAAAATCATTTCCCCTGTAGAGGAAAAAATTTAATTTTCAATTTCAATTCAAAGAATATTATTTTAATTCAACAAATCATAGGTCAATATAAGCAAGTGCACATAATCTGGAACATGAATGTCCGTAAAGAAAATTCAATAAAACATCAATGGGAAAATACTTCAACATAATATATATGAGGTATGTACTCTTAGCAGGATGATGAAGGCGCTAAATTACAATTTCAATTGTCAGAGGAATAAATTATTCAATAGACTTTGAAGCAACTGGTTAGCTAAATCAACTTTCAAATATTTGCTCCCTCAAATGTCTACTGAGTTTATCAGCAAATAATTAAAAAAACTGGGTGACTCATTTTCCAGAACACATCACAGCAAGAGAGCATTTTATTTATTTACATGATAATATGACCAGACATCAAGTTCAAAGATCATGTACTCCAGACATCCCACATTCCTATTATAGAATCTCTTCAAATTAGGAGAAACAACCAATTTCAGCCCTTCCTAGATTTAATAGAGCTTGACTTCCTTGTTACTGAGGTCTACATTCTCTAAGGTCATTTCAATTGTATATCAAATGTTCTGCTTGCTGTAATTATGACAAGATGCTGATAAAGTTTTAATATACCGCCGGACCTGGACAATTTAAATGTTGTCTATCTAATAACATAGTGTAACTATATAAATTATAACCTTCTGGCTCAATAGTAACCTACAACTTCAATCTAATGACATGTTCAACAATTAGCTATATCTCATGCTGATTTATTTCAAAGCTTTTTTCAATGTCAAGATATCATGAACACCTAAGAAAACCAGCAATTGCAAAGACAGACCAACATGAAAAAACTTTAAAAATTGGAAGCACATGAGAACACTTTAAGAGCCCAAACCTTAGCCAAGACAATCGATTGTGTTTTCTAATGAATCAATAAATTGCAGAAATAATACATGAGGTTAAATTCATAAATTGGTAATTTATCACTTGCCCTAAATCCAAGAAATCTCTAGATTTTCAACCAAAAAACGATAAACAACATTTTGGAGACAGAATTCCTTCGGCCGTCACCATATTCAAATCCTATATATTTTATTTACAAATCAACAATCAAATCGTAACAGCGGCGAGAGATGAGATTGAGCTGCGAAAACAATCGCTAAAATGAAATAATAAAAAAATATGGGAGGGAAGAAGATTACAAAGATTAAAGTTGTTCACGGCGCCTCTTATAGAGGGATTACAATACAGTGTTAAATATACCAAAGATACAAGGTAATTTATAATAAATACAAAACAATCAAATCCTGAATTATAGGAGGATTATTTCCTAATACGCCCCCGCAAAATCGACGTCCCATCAGCGACAAAGATTTTGGAGCGAAGTTGCCGGAAGCGAGTACGAGGGAGCAGCTTCGTAAGGAGGTCAGCGAGCTGGTCCTGAGTGTTGACATAAGAGACGGCAAGGCAACCAGTTGAAGCCAAATTACGAACAAAGTGGAGGTCCAAAGCGATGTGCTTCATTCGAGAATGCTGAACAGGATTAAGGGATAGTCTCATAGCTCCCATATTATCACACAAAACGCGGGGAGTGACGGATGAGGGAAGACCGAGTTCAGTGAATAAGTGCTGCAACCAACAGACCTCAGAAGCAGTAGAAGCAAGAGCACGGTACTCGGCTTCTGTAGTTGAACGAGCAACGCAATGTTGCTTATGCGAACACCAAGAAATAGGGTTGGCACCGAGAAATACGACGTAAGCAGATGTAGACTTGCCATCAATGAGGTCACCCCCAAAGTCTGAATCGGTAAAGGTCGTGATACTCAAATTCGATGAATGCTTTAAGAGGAGACCATGGTGTAGAGTTTCTTTAAGATAATGAAAAAGACGTTTCACAGCATCCCAATGAGAGGCTAGTGGCGCCGACATGAATTGAGGAAGCTTGTTCACCGTAAATGCAATGTCAGGTTGGGTAAGTGTGAGATATTGAAGGCCACCAATTGCACTACGGTAGTCAGTGGCAACAGCATCACCGGTTAAGGACGGGGGCCGGGAAGACATTGAAGTCGAGACATGTAGATGCGGCCCGAGCTCGGATCAAGGCATCGATATGCATTCTGGGACGTTGAATATCCAATGAAAATAAATGGCAATAACGGCGACGTAGTTTACCGGGTAGATAAGGGCGAAGCCACGGAAAGCAAAGGCAACCAAATGTTCTGAGCTTGGCATAATCCGGCTGGGTGCCAAAGAGAGTGCGAAAGGGACTGGATTTCGCAAGAACCAAGGTCGGCATTCGGTTGATGAGATAAACAGCCGTCTGAATTGCATAGGACCAGAATGATTGAGGTAAGGATGCCGTATGCAAGAGAGCTCGGCAGACCTCGAGGACGTGACGATTTCGATGCTCAACAATGCCATTTTGTTGCGGAGTGTGAGGGGCCGTCGTGAGCCAAGAAATATCGTGTATAACAAAATAAGGGCGCAACACAACAAACTCTCCACCATTGTCAGAGTAAACATTACGAATAGTTTGGCCAAGCTGTTTCTCAACCAATGTATGAAATTGAGAAAAGATGGAAAAGACCTGCGACTTAACATTCATAGGAAACACCCAACAATACCGAGAAAATAAATCAACCAATAAAAGAAAATATTTTGAACCATCCATAGAAACAACAGGAGCTGATCCCCAAACATCAGTGTAAATATAATGCAATGGATGTAGTGCATGAAAAGATGATGTACGAAACGGTAATTGATGACTTTTGCTCAGCTGACAAGAAATACAGTCGGTGCCCAAAACAAGGGACTTAGTAAGTACTGGTAAATTAAATGTGCGTATAACAAAAGAGCTAGTATCATTGGATGGATGACCCAGACGAGCGTGCCATCTGGAAGGAGAAGCCCTAACACCAACAGAAGCTGAAACTTTATTCGAAGGCACACTAGAATCAGTCGGAGTGAGATGGTAAACGCCATCTTGACTTGGACCCTTAATTAGCCGTGCCCCCGTGGCTAGGTCCTTAATAACATAAAACGATGGAAAAAATTCCAGGGAAACGTTATTAGCACGAGTAAATTTACTGACGGATAATAAATTTTGTCGAGCAGACGACACACATAAGACATCATCAAGAATAAAAGACCGTCCATGGGATTGAAAGACAGATTTACCAGTATGAGTGATAGGAAGACCAGACCCATCAGCTATATGGACCTCATCCGTGCCATCATACTCCGAATGAATGGAGAGATTGTTGAGATCGGAGGTGAGATTATGAGAAGCGCCAGAATCGAGTAACCACAGATGAGAAGGAGAGTTGGCAACTGAATTAGCATAGTTAGCAGCGACCGGGACACGACGACATGTAGAAGCTGCGTGACCTATGAACCCACAGAGTTGGCAGATAACAGCCCGAGAGTTAAAATTGGTGGAGGAAGTACTTGAGTGATTTCCTCGATTATGGAAGGAATTCCCACGATTCTGAGAATTGTTGTGCGATTGACCACGATAGTTGCCGCCATTGTTGTAGTTGCCGCCATTATTAGAGTTGCGGTTGTTATTGTTGCCACGATAGTTGCCACGATGTGAACCTCTGTGCGAACCAGACGACCCACGAGAAGAGTTCGCAGCATTGGCAATGGCGAGAAGCTGGTGTTGGGAGTCTTCCTGAGATTTGAGCGCTAATTCATGCTCAGTAAGGAGATCATGCAATTCCTCAAAACTGAAAGGGGATTCACGAGTACGGATTGGGCCAACAATAGAAGCATATTCAGGGCCTAAGCCATTGATGACAAACAAGGTTAGGTCATCCGGCGAGACCGGTTCATCAATCAGGGCAAGTTCATCGGACTTTGCCTTCACATGGCGAAGATATTTCGTGATAGAACGATCTTTGATCTGCATACGATAAAGCTCGCTCTTCAATTGATTTACTCGGGATCGAGATTTCGTCGCACATAGGCGAGAGATAGTGGACCATGCGTCATGGGACGTCTCTTTGAGGGAGACGAACATGAAGAACTTCGGGCGACAATGAGCCAATGATTGCCGCAAGTAGAAGTTGATCCTGGCAGATCCAGTGGGTCACGACTTCAGCATTGGAGCCGTCGGGGAGCAGCACCAGGCGCGGGAAGAAACCGTCAATATAACCAATAAGTTTATGGCCGCGGAGAAGAGCAAACAAATGTGCACGCCATGGTGGAAAGTTCTGAAGGGTTAATTTGATGGGAAAGTTTTGGTGGGTAGTGATAGGGACGATCGGTGGGAGAGAGTTAGGTGACGTAGTGGGCGTGACCTTGGAGGAGGAGACATCGTCAGTCATAGCGGTGATGGGCGGCGACGGAAAAAAAAATTAGGGTCTAGGATCGACCTCTCGTGATACCATATAGGATGGGGAAATAATATGTTAATTATAATCAGAGTATACGGCGCCTCTTATAGAGGGATTACAATACAATGTCAAACATACCAAAGATACAAGATAATTTACAATAAATACAAAACAATCAGATCCTGAATTATAGGAGGATTATTTCCTAATACAATTTGGCTAGATTTTGAGTTATGGTATACTAATAAATTTGACATCAAATTATAATTTCTTATCTATGTTTCGAGTTCTGTTACACATTATATTAGTTTTCCCAACCTCAATTTAAACTAGTGAAAAAAATTGTGCATCATTTTGACAACCTAATGAACTGGATAAAAGTAGTTATCCAATATCGAAGAAAGTAACAATTGATTTATAATTTATATCGGTTAATTGGAATATATACAATAAATCACCGATCAAAAAAAAAAAAAACATATACAATAAATTATCAGGGTGAAAATGTTCCCCAGTGGAAAAGTTGGGGTGACATAACCAAACACGCCCTATTGTTAACAATATTGTAACACCAGCATCTATCATTATTTCATTCATTGTAATGCTGCTTTCTTTGAATTCCCAAAAAACTACAAATATGTCATCATTGTTGACCCCATTTTATTGGCAACTTCTGAACACTCATAATCCCACCTAAAACCAAGCTGTTAAATCCAAACCCCTCGATTGATTTTTTCTTCAACTTTAGTAGTACAAGTTTTGAAGTGGAGAATGATCAGTTTAACTCCTTCAAAATATGTCACAAGTTTTATTTTACTGATGAATTGTTTCAATACTCAATAAAATAAGATTATGATTTTTTTTTTTCATTTTATTGATTTCAATGTTATGAATAATTTTATAAAGTTATGTTAGAGTCTTTAGACCTTTCTCAAAAATAAAATTAGACCATGTTATAAAAAATAGAATGTTTTAATTATTTGAGAACAATAATAAACTAGTTGGCATTTTTAGAAAATCCTCAAACGCAAATAATCCAACCCCAAGGAAAGGGACCTTAGGCCCAGTAAACATTTACCAAAAGCCCAATCGAAGTCAGTTTCTTTAGAATAGAACTGCAAATTCTTAGTAGTTTGGGTTAAAACAAAATTTATTACTGTCCGGATGTCGTTTGAGTAGATTTTTAGGCATTATTAAACATGAAAAATCAGTATGAATCTTGTTATGGAAATCATTCGTAATAGAGTTTCGTGTTCCCAAATTGATGCAAAAAGACCTCAAAATAAAAGATTAATAAAACATATACAAAAATAAATACTTTATTAACAATTATTGGATGACAAAAGGTTCTTAGAATTTTTTAAAGATGGACGCATAATAATAATGTCTTAAGAGTAAGATTTCTAGAGCAATATCATAAGCAAAGCAGGGATATTATTATAACAAAGATCTAAGCAATGAAAAACACGTACAAATCAGACATTTCATAATAATCATAGCGCAAGCAGAGAAGAGACCCCTAAGATGAATACTATCGTTTTAAACAAGAATAATGAGGTTTGTTCCAAACATTACTCATGACCTAAGGACACCTCTAAGCAGCATACATGACCCAATTCACCAACGACTTGAATAGATGAGGAAACCGTTAAAAGTAAACGGTTCAAACTTCAAGTTCTATATCTTGTCGAGCTTCTCTGCCCTAACAACCGGGTTTGCTTTAGCAATAGCTTCCTGACCCGCAGCACGATAATCAAAAGGGCAATCGTGTTTGTCAGAATAACGATGAGTAGAACAGAAAATACTACCACAGCGACAATTGAATCCCATCAAACCAACACGCTTCCTGCACGTGCCACACCTTTTCGGGCCTTCCTTGGGTGGTTCGATTCCCTCACCTGCAGGTGATTCAGAAGGTGTCTGTGATGTAACCATTGTGACCTCAGGTGACACGGACTTGGTCTCGAGAGCGACAACAATATCAACAGCGTCGTTCCCTTCATTTTTGGTGCTCCCATTCACAATGCTGTCAAAGGAGGATGCCGCCAGCCTGTCTTGTTCTTGCTTCAGAACAAAGTCTTTGTAACACTTGGAGCACATGTTCATGGTTGATGCTGTGCCAAAGAATCCACAATTGTTTACACATAGAACCGGGGCTTGAGAAGTTTGTGTTTGGCATCCCATCTCGTTTTGTTCCATTCTTACTTTTTTCCTGAAATTGGAGCACATCAACTATTACAGCACAGAAAAATCTATTGAGCACGTCGTTTCAGAGTATGCATACCTCACCCAAAAATTCAAGACTTGCACATTGTATAGCATTTATGATAAGATTAAGCAGAAAGGAGGAAATAGCTCTTAAGATTTATCTACTATATTTCCCACCAGGCCATACAACAGCCATGGTTAGCTTATCATTTTTACAAGAAAAAAAAAATCAATATATATTGTTGCCACCCAGAACGAGCATTTCATGCAACAGGATCAGTTTAGTTAATATTACTACTTATCTAAAGAACATGGAAACATTATCAAGGGGTAGAGACTCAATATTATATGACTAACAAACTGATGAATCTCAGTCAAATTAATGAGAACACTTTAACAAAGAATGCTCAACTTTGTAACTATTCCACCATCACGGTAAGTGGTAACTATTCAAGAATGAGAAATAACACATAGACAACTCAGAGACCTTTCAGAAAAAAACACAGATTACCTGATAATTCAGGCCACTCCAAAAATAGGAAATTCTCAAACATGGAAATATGAACAAAAGTAAAAATCATAAAACAAACTAACCCTTAATATCCAACATTTTGTAATAATTTACAAATTGTAATTATTAACCTTTTATCTGCAATTACTGGCAGGACACAAGTTGAAGTAATACATGCATATAAAAGCAGTCAAATCCAATAAGTCAAAGCTGATACTGAAATATAGTTGACCCCATTCTATAATGCTTTTGACATATGATGAACCCAGCGATCATAATTAATGTAGAGAGAAAAAGAGTAGCTAATAGAAACATGAAGCCATGAAAACTCCTGTTCGCAAGGGTTAATGTGCATAGCTTATACAATCAACTGGACTAAATAACATAGAATTCCAAAGTAAATAATGTACTTGGACCTCAACACTCCATTGTCTGGAAAATATACTATTCTCATAGATGCCACAATTAACTAATAAACGCAAGCCAACTCAATATTTACAGCAACAGTCTGAGAAACTTTACAAACACAGAAAGACTAGCTTAAAGCATTGATTATGACAAATTCCACGTCTAAGGTCCATCCCAAACATAATCTTGTGAAGGTGCATTTAGATGCAAAGATAGGCGAGTCACTGGTTGGTAACAGATAAGGATTCACAATACATACCAAATATATAATGTGGTCACAAACTCAATGATTTATTTCACCATTGAGTGCTCAGACAGCAAAGTGGTCCTAGTCACTCTGCAATCTACCAACACATATCATGGAAGAGAGCAACATCATATTTGTTTGCCTTTTTTACACATATTTATCATAAAATGTCTAGACTCTAGAATTTAGACCTTTTTCCCTTCATTCATTGCACCCTCAGCCTCAAAATTGATATTTATCCCATCCATAGAGAGTAGACTCAGTAGTACAAAAGCATATTAAGTTTATACATAGACAAACCGTGTACAACCAGAAATAGAAAGAAATAGACAAGTACTAGAAACAGAGCTCCACCAATTCAGATTTGTTAGTCATATATTTTTAATGGAATTGTAGAACAAATAAGAAAAGGAAATGCATTTGATATTTGGTGGACAAAGGCAAAATCAGATTAGAAACCATTTTTTAGTATGTAACCACATTAGGGATTTCGCATCTAAAACGACCTACCTCTTAACTATATTCAATTGTTAGTAATTGGGAAAGAAAAATCCCTTGTCCAGTTCCATTTGTAGAATTGGATCAGATGATACCCAACAAAAACAAAATTACCCTCTAATCGCTCAAACAACTTTGTCCCCAATTAACCTTCGTTCTAATCAAATTTCAACAATTTGAATTTAAATACATAGTATTCGTTTCAACAAGGAAAAAAATAACATAAACATGTTTGTCGATACTACATATTCACCTGTTCGCGTAGGAGACAAGAGAGAATACCTCGTCAGAGTTTCCGCCTCCGATCCCCTGTTAATCCACAACAGAACAAATAATCAAAACAACAATTAAACAAGAAAGTAGAAACACATCGAGATGCATACATAAAAATCTCAATTGCGCGCAACATAGAAATCGAAAATCAACTAACCCTAGAAGCGAACAGAAATTGATGTGAGAGAAAGTGGAAATTGAAATAGGGGAGAGATTTAAAATAGTTGGAAGGAAGAAGGTTCAAAACTGTGGGGAATGAAAAAAGGAGTTGATCCTCTACTCTCGGTGTACTGGTGTTTTGCCACGTTTCAAGTTTCAATTGGCACGTTTCGAAACTAAACACTTTTTCGCCAATCAAAAGAAGGATGCCTAAAAACTGTTGTGGGGAAGGAGCAGGGGATTACTATGCCTTGTTGTTTTTTAAAAATATATTCGAATGAGTGGGTAGATTCACGCGATACGTGGCATGGGTTGAGTGATTATGTTTTTTATTTAGGAAAGTGATGGCAATCTGCATCTTTTATTTAAAATAATAATTAATAGCATATCTTGTTATTATTATATAATCTTCTTACCTAAAAGCATGAAATTGTTATTTAGTAAATGATGAATTTTTGTGTAGCTGATTTGTAAAACATAATGCAATAACACTTTAAAAGTTAAAGCTCGTTTCATGGTAAAACGTAATATAATTTAAAAATAATTCTTCAACACTTTTAAAAAATGTAATGAAACACAATTCAAGAATGATGAATTAACACTTTACAAAAATATGTATTAATTTGTAAACAGGCTCATCTCAAACAAATTTTTACCAAATATTTTTTAATACGAGATCGGTTCTTAACAAAGATATCTACAATAATTTATTAATTCGCTTTGCAAAATTATGAACCAATAAGTACTACTACTATTCGATTCTTAACAAAGATATCTAGAACAATTGATTAGTCCGCCTTGCAAAATTATGAACCAATAAGTACTACTACTATTAACCTTACTCCATACGAATAAACTATTTCAAAAGATGTTTTGATGCTTAACGAACTATGAATCAATATGTCTCTTAAGTTCAATTATTTGTTATGATCAAATAAAATAAGCACAAAACATGTAAATAAATCATGGAACTTAATCAACATAAGATCTAATTACCTTTAAACTTCGAATTGTCCTTAGTTTTCTCCTTGAATGACCCTTCAACAATATCTCAAACTATAAGATGATGTGTACAACCCTATAAAAGATGATTATAAATTGCCCCTTTATATAGAGTTTGAAAGAGTAAAAATCTTGTAAAACGAATATGGATTTTTTTTAAGTAAAGACGGTAGTGTTTATAAATATCTTGCGTTAAAAGATATTTCCAAAAACAATAATAGATAAATATCTTTGCATAAATTATATATATTTGTAAAATTAATTATGCAATGAAACTATTCCAAAAGATGTTTTGATGCTTAACGAACTATGAATCAATATGTCTCTTAAGTTCAAAATTACTAAATTAAAAAAAATGTAAATAAATATGGAACAACAACATATTTTTTTAAACATAAGTTTAGTTTTCCCTTGAATCCCTTCAAAGTCCATTTTAATATTACTGATTAAAAAAAAAAATATACAAAAATATTGTAAAACTTTTAAATTTTTTATCAAATCAACATAATATCGTCATTGATATTTGGCAATTATCTAAGTCGTTATAATTTAAATTTGTAATAATAATTGCGTTATGATTGAACTGATTTTTTAATATTAAGATGGTCCCAATCCAAGTCCTTTTTAATTTATCAAAATATGTATCTTTTAAAATTTGTTATCAAATCAACATAACTCGTCATTGTATATGGCAATTATAAAAATTTAAATTATTATATTTATATTAAATTAATAATTATCTAATCTATCTTTTTGTCATATTAGTATAAAATTTATATCATTATATTTATAAATTAATATTACAAAACATATTAATTGATATCGTTATATTTATAAACTAATATCATAATATTAATAGTAGATATATCAATTCATATATATAATGATATCAGTTTCATATTATAAATAAGTTTAGAGTCTGTCCCAATTTTAAGACATGACATGTTGAATTGTGATAATAGTTACACATAATAATAATATTATAAAAAAGAGAGTTAACGTGAACCCGATTTCGTACGCTACTCACACATATATTTACTCTCACACATATATATGTATATAAACATGCACAGTTGCAATAGTTTTATATTTACCCAATCTCCACTCATTTTTACTATTTTTTTTATTTACAATTGATAATTTTAATATTATCTTTATTCTTATTCAATGAATAATTTAAAAAATTGATGTAAATCAAATTTATCTGATAAGTGTTATTGAGATTATAGTGCTGATACGATCGGGAAAGAAGCAATTATACGATACAAGGGCGAAATATCCAAATATTTCATATTCCATGATGACCAATCTTACTTTTTGGTGGCTCTATCATGCTTAAAAACACTCTACAAACATGAGAAACAAATTGTTATACGATGAATTGTAAGACTATATTTCGACATCAATGATAATTGTGTGGTTCGTCTTGTTCTTAAGAAATCAAATGATTTGTTTCATGGTTATGAGTGTATTTTGAAACACTTAAAACAGTTTCCAGAAGCACTTATTTTCAAAAGCTGTGAGAGAGAACTTTTGAAAATAAGTGATTCTTGAAGTTGTTTTAAGTGTTTCAAAACACGCTCTATGCCTGCAATGCTTGAGTCTTTTCGATCATATATTATTGGATTGAACCTCTTTCAACTATTGTATTGTGGATGACTTTCTTAATTACTTTTGTTCTTGCTCCTTTTAAGTAATAAAAATCATTTTTAATTTAGAAAAATACACGAATGAAGTATATATATCACCAATAAAATTGAAAAGTCGGCTAGGTAATTGGCTAAAATATGAGGTACGGGTTCTTTTCATAACCATATTTTTCATTTACACAAGGTAAAAAGAAAACCAGATGGAGTAGAAAATTCCTGCTCGCGAATTTCCTATTTTACCCCGACGACCCACGCGATCCTTAACACAGAATAAATAGGGTTTGGGGTCTTTTTCCCTCACTACCCACAGCCGCTCTTCCTTTACCGGAAAAGCTCATGGGTGCAACACCCTACCTCCACCGGCAAACCAATCTATTTCATAACTCCATTATTTAATCTAAATAGTAATTGTTTAAATTCATCATCTTCTTCTGAATTCCTTTCCTAATCAATATCCTCGAATATTTTTTTTTCTACTGATTCATCTTTAAAGGTTTTATCGTATATTGCTAAACTCTATAAATAATATATATGATCAATCGGAAATAGGCGAATTCGTGTTTCCCCTATTTGATTTCGGTACTGTTTGGAAGACCTGGTAGCGATTTGGTGAAGAGTGCCGGCTGAATTGAGTTAGGGTTTTAAGGGGCACACTGTTACTGATTTGCGGAGATGGAGGGAGATGATCGGACATTTAAGGTTAATTTCTCGAGTGAAGGAGTCACGAAGCTGCGCGAGGCCATCGAGGACAAGCTTAAAGAGTTCATGGGTGATTACACGGACGATACTCTCGTGGTATGAAATCAAAGATTTTGTGAGAATTTAATTGCATTTTGAGAAACCGATTCTTGTGCAAAATTATTTGTGTACTGGGAATATGGATATGAATCATGTGATGAGGTTTGATTCTTTGGTAGGTTAAAAATGCGTGCATCTATTTGTTTCCCTTAGAGTTCAGTTCTTCTCTTAGAGTTGCTATATGTAATTGATGTATAAATTGGATCGTTGTTCAGTCTCCTGGATCATTTAATAGTGGCCAATTTGAATAAATGGCACACTTGGCCGTAGGAGTAATTGGAAGACCAACAATTGGTGCCTTTAGCTTGGCAAAACCGTGATTCTTCAATCTGTTGTTCATACTTGTAACGTGGAGGCTGAAATTTCATATTAATGTGAGTTTAGTTATGAAGCTTAATTCTAATTTCAGCTTTGCCTTTATTACCATGGTCTCATGGGGTGCCTTTTTAGTTAGCATAAACACAGATGCACCATCAGCCATTTACAACTACTTTCTTCAATACTCGGTGCAATTTTCGCTTGTCCTTTGTATTATTAATGGTGTGAATGAAACAAATCTTAAGAGTAAATGACTTGGTGCACAGTAGAAGATATAACTTGGAGATATATTTACTAGTCCAGAGAAGCTTTATTGTCTTTGAACACCTCATCTACCTACATCAGAGGTTTATTTTCTAGGCACTTGGCCTGTTTCTGTGCTAGTTGTGGGTTGATGGGTGTAACAGCTGAAGAATGAGATGTCTTTGAGTGCCAACTGCCATGCATTTGAACATTTCTGAAGGTCATATCTGTTATTGAAATACACCTGTATATCTGTTAAATTGTACTATTCTTAGTGTTTCTCCTCTAATTTCCCCATTCCATATGGTTTGTAGTGCAATTTCAACGCAGTTTACCCCTCCCTCAGGATAGACTTCTGTTAGGGTGTTGCGGATTTCCTCCTGCATGCAATCATTTCATCTATATCCTTTTTCGTAGACTCCTAGTATAGGTATACCAAATTCATTTAAAATTTATTGATTTTCCTTGGATGTGAATATTATTCTCTTATGCCATGAGTTTTCTTCTTTTTTATTTTGTTTTGTTCCTTGGTGATTGTAGCTTCATATATCATTGTGAAGTTGAAGTTTCGTGTCTTATTGAATTTAATAAATCTTGGTCGACGACAGAGCAATTTTTTTGATCTTCTGTAATTTATCTCCAGGATTACGTGATCGTCTTGCTAAAAAATGGTAGGAGCAAGGATGAAGCCAAGAATGAGTTGAATGTCTTTTTGGGAGATGACAGCAAATCTTTCATATCTTGGTGAGATTACTTAAATCAGCCTTATAATATAACATGCATTGAAGCTAACATTAAGTGACACACTCTAATCATTACAATTATTGTGCATAGGCTCTGGGATCATCTTGGATCTAACCTGAATCTATATGTGCAACCACTGGAACTTCATCCAGATGGTGTCGCTAAAACAAAGCCTGCAGCAGAGGATCAGGCTGGAAAAACTGAGTCTCATCCAATTGAATCTGATGCTCAAACGGGAAATTATATTAAAACACATGGACACCATAATAACCGGGAAAACAAAGAGTTAATGAGGGAACGGGATGAGAGTGAAGTCCCCCTTCCTCAGAACTCTGTGGCCGACAAAGTGAAGTCCAGGGATGCACCTCGGCTTAGAGATTCACGTCGCACTCCTAGGTCATCAATTCATAAGAAAAGAAGGCGCGACGAGGATCAGCAGCCAAGACAGGTGATTGCTTCTCACGCTCTTTACATTTTTGGAATGAACTCTTGCCTACTATTTATCTTGCATGGTCAAAGCTTTTGTACCTTTCTATTTGAGATGTGAATCTAGCACACCAAATTTATTGGTGTGTGAAAAGTTTTCTCAGGTGTTGAGTCTGTTGACTCAATTAAAATTCACTTTGCTTTGATTTTCTCTTAATTCACTTTCTGAGTTGGGTTAAGTAGTCTGTGACTTTAGACATATTAATTTGGGCTGTAAGTCAATCCAAAGCCTTATATCGAAATCGCTGACAATACACTGCATATAGCTAGCTTAGCAGCACTGTTGTTACGGGTGGGGGGGGCACCAAGGCGGCACGCCTTTTGTACATTGTGCCTAAAATTAATAAAAACACTACATAAACTTAAATTTAAAATATTAGCATGTAAATAACTAGTACGTTTTAAGTCCAAAAGCACATAAATGACATAAATCGAAGGCTTAAACTTCGATATCAAGTAGCAAATTCAAAAGTGAAGAAGTAGGAAACAATAAATATCCAAATAAAAGGCAAATAAGTAACAATCTGATCATCTTCATTATCATGCTGCATATGTGCTTGGTGCTTACAAACAAATAAGGAAATATTCTGCTTAGTGCATATATGCACAATATTTTTTTTCGAGGAGAACTGCTGCTTAGTGCTTAAAGATGTGCTGCTTAGTGTAAATACGCCTCCTTTTAATAATATACTTTATAAAGTATGAAAAAAGAAAATACCCTAGTTAGAAGGTAAAACCCTAGTTTTATTTACTAAAAAACATGCAAGTACCATTTAAAACCTAGAAACATGTTTCTCTTTTACCCATGGAGAGGCGCCAATCCCTGAACCCCATGTGCCTTTGGCCCGTCTTTAACAACTATGGTTAGCAGAACACGTAGTGTTATAAATATATCAAAAAAGTTTGATACATCTAAAGCTGTGCTGTTGCTCGTGTTTATAAACTAAAATAAAGATAAAACTAGTTGAAGCTTTCTTTTGGAAACAAAACAAGCCTAGACATAACTCCAAAAGGTTGACCAATCATGCTTTTCTTTTTCTCAATTGTTTTGCAGCCTAATAGTGATTATGTTCCCGAGTCTGCAGTAACACATTTCTCCCACTAATTTTGGTAGTTATCTCCATAACGCTTTTATCACCAAGCTATTTGCATGTGCTTATCTGACCTTACATTCATCCGGCAGTCAAAAGTACATAATACTGCTTGTATGGTTTTAGTGGTGTCCCATCATCATCCGAATACTGCCCCCTTGAAACGAAACCCTCTGAATGAAGAGAATAAAGTTTGATATATGCACTTTATAATTTGGTATCAGCTTGCACTCTGCATACCTTGTGTAATGTTTGGATGTAAATTGTTAGTTTTGGGAAAGATTTGAAAATGAGAGTATTGGAATTTACGATATGTTAAATATAAAATCAGATAATATGAATGTATGAGCTCTAGTTTTGGGGGAAAGATTTGGGTATGCATAATTCACTTAACAAACATATCCTTGGTTTGTCTCTTCTAGATGCCAATAAGTCATTTCATATGTTATCGTTATTTCTGGCAACTATGATGTGCTATTTTCTGGTACAGGACATGCCTATCTTTGCTAAAGCTTAATTGAGAACTTTTCACTGGTTTGGGAGAAGTTTCCTTGGAAAGATTTATATTGCATGATTTTGTTTAGAAGCTCATGGGATCTTCATTTGTTCTGAAAGTTTATTCCTTTTCTTTCTTTCCGGGATGGGGGTGGTTGAGATAATATTATGCAGATGTAGTTGATTACTCGTGCTGTTAAATATCAACTTCTCTTCAGACTCTGCACATTGTTCTCTGATCTATCTTCAAAAAATGAAATCCCTGTAATTGTTTTCTTTTATCTATCTCTCTCTTTTAAATTGGCAGAGGGAAGTTTCTCAGTTGTCTGTCAGTGCACCAAGGAGGCTGCTGCAGTTTGCAGTACGTGACGCTGTTGCCACTTCTAGGCCTTCCACTGCAACAACAGAGCCTACACTCAAGCGACTGCGGTCTGTGGTTTCTACAGCAGTGGATTCATCCCTGGAAGAACGCCCTCAGAGGATGCAACGCCCTTCCATGTCTGCTGCTATTAAAGCTATGGCAGAAGCGGTTAAGGATGTGACAAAAATTAGACCCTCACGCAATGTGTTTGATCGGCTTGGTCATACTACAAATGTTCCAAACAATACTAATCATCAAGAATATGAAGGTGCTGCTGATGATGGAGATTTTAGTGTTGAAATGGAGAATTTTCATTCGTCTTATCACCCACGAAATGATAGCAGTAGGCTGCAAGAAGGAAACGTCTCATCTTTTCTTGATGCAACCATGGATGTTGACTTGGGATATGATGGGGAAGATTATGATGACCTTGATGTAAGGGGACAGGAAGCTGCAGATATTTCTAGGTCAGGCACAGCTGGTGGAACCTGGGTAGAGATCCCCCAAGAGTTACAATATGATGTTGCGGATGACGTTGATGAAACACTGGATAGACCACATACTGATTATGTTTACCCTGGAACAGTGCATAATACATCCTTTAGAATTGCTTCAACTGTAACCATGAATACCAGGGACCCTCAATATCAGGAGGAAATAGAGGAAGCTGAGATGGATAATCACAAAATAATGCTAGGTGGTGATATTGTGCCAACCAAGTCTGGAGAGTGGTTTGTGAAGGAGAACATCAATCCCACAGTAATTTTGAACCAAAATGTAAGATATTAAACTGAAGTCAGTCATACTTGGGTTTAATGTCCTTTTTATATATCATAGTCACATTATTTACCCATTTCTTCTGGCATGCTTTCTTATAGGCAAAACCTGATATTATTCATCGCCAATCTGAAAAGACTCAGACACCAACTGGTGAGCTATCCTTTCCTATTACTGGATCTTTGCTTCTTATAAAACCTCTGCTTGAGAGCATATTTGTGTTTTTCCATATTCTCATTTGTATTATTGCCCTCAGTTGTGGACTTACTTATTTTCTGAATACTTAAACCAACTTTAAAATGTTTGCATCCCTCTCACGCTATTAATGTTGATCCATGGCAAACTTGAAAAATATTGCATCTATGGCATGCTATTAGTGATGATCCTTTAACTAAATGCTTGAGGAATGCACTGCAGGTGTTCATAACACTGGTTTACCAACTGAAGATGCTGATTCTCGGACCATCTTTATTAGCAATGTAACTTCTTGTATCTTTGACACAAATTTTCCTTTTGGTGAATTGCAACTGTTTACTTCGCTTTTGCCTCTCTTTTGGGTTGCTGACATATTTATTGCATGATTAGGTTCATTTTGCTGCTACTAAGGATAGTCTTTTGCGACACTTCAATAAGTTTGGAGAAGTCCTCAAAGTTATTATTTTAACTGATCCAGCTACTGGGTTACCAAAAGGGTAAGATGTTTCAAATGCTTCATTCCCGTGTCTACTGCTTTCGTTAATATTTTACTGAAATATATTGCTTATTCAGGTCAGCGTATATAGAATTTATGAGAAAGGAAGCGGCTGAGCTTGCTTTATCTTCGGATGGCACCTCCTTTATGTCTCGCATGCTCAAGGTATGTAAATTTGATAATGGTTTTTATGGGTAACCTGTCTAAATGCTGTTGATTGCACATACCAGAGATAATTTGCACATTTAGTTTTATTTGGTCTTGGTATTTGGGTTTTCATTGAGTGCTTGCAATTGCTGAAATTATCCTTTCGTTAACCATAATGAACAATGGACTCAATTGAGTGAACCGTTGCCTTCATTACATGGAGCCTAACAACCAAATATTCTGTTGCTACATTATTTGGAGAACTTTATCTGTTGGTGCATCATAATACACCACATATGATTTGTTTGCTAGGCATGATTAGTGTGTTATAGGTGTGTGACAATATGAGCTAGTCTACTCTTTGCTTGTAGGAATATTAAACCCATGAAAATATGAGGTCAGATATACATTTTCTGATCATCCTTGGTATAGATCACTCCTTTTTGTGAGCTGTGTAGGAATGTTCCAAACCATATTAATTAACGTGGACATATATACCCCTTATAATTTATATTGTGTTGGTATTTTATTGATGTCTTAAAATATAGATGCTTTATATAAGATAAATATATATATGGTTGTACTGCTGCTAACGATTTTTATCCCTAGAAGTATATCCTATATGTACTATATATTGATAATCAATACATATAAAGAGTAAAGTATAGATATTGTATACTAAATATCTTTTTTTAATAGAAACCCTTTAAGTATTCAAAATTTAATTTCGTGAGTTCCCTCGAGATGGAGATTGATAGAAATTTCTCGATTCACCTTAATGGTCCCGTTAAAATAATGTACATGTTAGCTTTATTTAATTTTAGTTATGTACAAAATATTTCTCGTAAGCCATTTTAGGTACCCATCACCTAAAGCTCAACTTGCACAAAACAAATCTGAATATTAACAAGATCATTAAAATGAGTTGAAGAATTTCATGAAATTAAATTTCAATACTTAAACTCTTTTAAAATTACTGAGAAAAATTCTATCTCATCTAAAAGTCCGCACTTGTAGAGATGCGGAACTAGATTTTTTTTTTTGTGTTGAATTAATTCTTTTGTATTATTTTCTTAACACTCCCCCTCACTCGTGGGTTGAATTTTCAACTCTACCCTTTGGGTAGGAAGCCTAACAAGTGGACAATTTAATATGATTGGAGTTGTTCTCAGCGGGAATCGAACCCAAGGTCTGGGCATGAGCCGTTTGGCTCTGATACCATGAAAAATTCCATCTCATCTAAAAGTTGTGTGGAATGAATTCGTTATATGATTTCCCTAGCAATTACCGTTGAGTACAAAGAACGACATATATTATGCAAATAAAAATGGCTACCGAAACATCATCTTATAAGAATTGGAGGGTAGTATTACATAAGTATCAGATTCTAGACGCAATTTTTTTATACAATTTAGATTAGTAAATGATTACACATTTACATATCTGTGAGTTTTTCAATAAGTAATACAAGTATTTAATAATGACATAATAAACATTGCGAGGCTCACAAATTTTTTTTTCCAGCATGGTCCCAGTTTTTAGGAAACCGTATATCACAACATATGCTAGTTCACTGACTTTGATCTTCAAGTGTCGAGTGAAGTTGAATTTTAAGGTAGATGTTTATGGAGGCTCCTTAACACTTCATCTAATGTGCAGATTGTAAAGAAAAGCTCGGCTCAACCTGATGCTACTGCTGCAGCATCTGCCACGACATGGCCTCGTAGAGCATCTCCATTTTCTGTTCCAAGATACAGCAGAGCACCTTTCAGCCCTTCGTTATACAGGTCTCGTCCACCTATGAAACCCGGGGCAAGGAGTTTCCAGTGGAAGCGAGGTGGCGAAACATTCACTCAGCCTTCCAACGCCGTTCAATCACCTACTGCCCGTAGTCTCACATATGTTCGACCAGAACCCAAGACAAATGGAAGTTAGTTGACTAAGTATTTTTTACATGGAGGGCCCAATTTTTATGCTGGGAATTTTTTTTGATCCTAGGGTTTAGTCCCTACTATGAGCTACATATCCATTTTGATCAAGATAATGTTTTCTCTTGGTTGGATACATTAGCGCGGGCACAAGTTGAAGAGGATAAATTCCTTGTTTTGGTTTTACATGTTAGTTGGGTTTGAGGCTGGGTAGTATCAGAGTGTTAATTGGGAAACATAACATGGGGGTATCTAGTCTTTTTTGTGAATATTGTGGACCATATGGGCTTACACAGTGGCTGCATGTTCATTCTACATTTCTTCCTTCAGTTTAATCTCTATCCAAGTCTGAAAAGAAAATTGTTCCACTCTTTGTTCTGGGTTCTATTTTCATGGAGTTGTCTATATCTTGAGTGATTTGGCAAAGTTCATTTTCTATGTTAAGATAAGAATATTTGATCTTCAATAAAAATGATGCTATACTTCTTACATAAATATTGTGGTTTGATGAACTCTATGATTATTAGCATGCTTTGGTGGACTAATGGACTACTGTAGATTTGCAGTAGAATAAGATCATTGAAATGAGAGATTTGTATGGTGTTGTCTCTGCACAAACCGAGATTTATGAGAAACATATATATTTTGCGATGACCGGATGTCATGACTTTGCAGTGTTGTGGCTACTTGTACTTGGAAATTTTGATATGTTATTAAATTTAAAATTGATAATTTATTCAAAATCTATGATTAAAGGGATAGATCTGCCTTAAAACAATAAGACATCTCTTTATTTTTTTTATTATTGATAAAGAAACAACAAGAGAATGGCCTGAGTTACAGCTGAATGCTTACAGATTTAACAACTCTTATTTAATGCGTGCCCAGATTTTCGCATCCATCACTCCTTATAAACTTGTGTTATTTCCCCCTATCCTCGTTAACAACATTATGAAAAATCTAAATCTTGAAAACTTAGAAACGAACACATTAGACGACATGGCCTAGGCTATCGAGAGTAGCAAAACTTTGATGATATCGACAAAGAAGCATTAAACCTATGAAATGCAGTGTGGAATTTCCCTTGTAATCTCATTGACAAGGCACTAGTGATGAGTTAAGAATCAGTATTTTGGAGATTATAACTTGATACTAAATTTGGTTTCACATTCTTGAGTGTATGTATATCTCTCATTAATACACTAAAAGCATTAACCCACCCTTATACGATGACTCATAAAGCCAATTTAGGATCAATAGAAACTTGTTATAAGCATCGGATTGAATAGGAACACTCATTTTAATAAAAAAAAAATATGCTGCCTATGCACTTAAAAGTCGTGCTTCATGATCAAATTAAAGATTGAAATATAACTCAGAATATGCTAAATTTTTAAGGTTGAAGAAAATCCTCTTGATGATCAAGTACAAGATTGAAACAAGCAGTAACATAATGCCAAAATTAATTGGCATCCAGATGGGCAAATTAATTATTTGTTTCAAAGTCAATAATACTAAAGATAAGTTGGCAACAAAAGCATTGATGAAAATAAAGCAGCAATCCCTTCCGTCAAGTGGTAAAATGATTATAAGAGACGACTATGTATACCAAATGAAGCGTTGAAGCAGCAAAGCCGAAACACAAAACCCCAAGAAGAGGCGTACGGGAAAAACCCTTGTTAACAGCAACCCCTTCTCCTCAATTTCCTTGATCATTTTCTTGATCAACTCTATCCCCTTCAAACCTCTTCTCAACGTGAAAGCCAGCGAGAACGGAACCCCAAAACCCAGCAATCCCAGAATTGATACCTCCGGAATAAGCGAATTCTGTACACTGTACGAAATCCAAGCTCCCCAACCCAGATTCAATAGCCCTATACCAGCTCCAACCATGCTAAAACGATAAACACTCTTCATTACCCTCTCCAAAACTGCTACATCTCCGTCCATCTCTTGGTGCTTCAATTCATAATTTGGAGGAGGATTAGAGGTCGATACAAATCTGGCTGAAATGATAAACACTCTTCATCATCTGTTGGTGCTTCAATTCATCATTTCCAGATGGGTTAGTTTCGCTCGATTCATTTCGAGGATTACAGGTTGATACAAATCTCCATTTTCCATACGGCGTTTGAAATTTTCGAGAATGAGCGAGTGATTTGGTGGTTAAATTTGAGACAAAAAGCAGCTGGGAGGAGGAATAATCAGAGTGATTGTTTGGGCGTGTGGGAGTGGGGTTTTGTGAGTAAGGTTTGATCAAAATTTGGGCGAAAGGGGGATTTAGAGAGGCCAATTTTTTATGGGATGTGAAATTGGAGGAAGTTGGTGATCTTTGGTGATGGAAAGAGGGTTTTGAGGAGAGAGATTGGCTCATGAAATTAGAGCAGGAAAGCTTGCGATAAATTCTTGAAGCCATGATCGTCCAAACAAGAAGGAGAGGGCTATTGTAAATTTGTAATATATAATTGTTTATATTCTTGAGATAAGTATTCCTTTTTTTTTGACAAGAGAGATAAGTATTCCTCAAGTTTCTCATTTTCAGTTATTTTTAAGCGTCCAAATTTCTCCGTGTGAGACCGTTAATGAGGGATGGATTAAAGATAACGCATAACTCCACAGATTTCTCATCTGACCCTCAACCCCTTTTAGTATTCGATCATTCTCACTATAGAAAAAATACAAAAAAATTATGTAAATCCGAGTTCACCGTAAATTTGGTTTTTATAGTATCATTGCTATGTATAAAAATTATCAAAATTATCACTATTATGCATAAAAATTATCATTGTCTAAAAAATATCTTATATTTTTAAACAATGAATTTTTTTATGTATAACAGTGATAATTTTTGCACATAATAGTGATAGAGTTCATATATAGACGTGATTCACCTGAGTGTTACTCTTGAAAACAATAATAAAAAAACTTATATTAGACGGTCTCATATATAAGACGAAGTACAACTTAGCTCAAATTAGTGAATCACACCCACCTTTTCTCGTAGATTTTAAAGCGTCAATGTCCAAATTATAGCCCGTCTTATGCAAGTGTGTCTAAAAAATAATATATTACAATAAGAACTCAAAACATAATAATTACAGTAAAAAATCTATACAGTTATATTATTGAGATCCAGAAAAATTATTATTATAAAAAAACTATTCTTAAATAGAATTTTACATAGAGAAAAATATTATATTTTTCTCAAAAAAATAATATCCAATATAATACATATTATACTATATGTATATAAACCTTTAATAAATTCATGTAATTAATTAATATGAATTTGACTAAAATAAATACGTGCATTTTGATAATACAAAATACATGTATAAACTAATCGAACGAGTTATTACGTAGACGCAAGTAGAAGATGCTGTGACAAGTTATAAAATTAAGTGAAAAAATACTCATTTTCATATGTTTCAGAATCAATCATAGATAAATATCTTAATTTATCTTATATTGTAATTATATGTAAATTTTTATAAATAATATTATTTATTTTAATATGGAGATATAAATTTTTAAGATGGAACCAAATTCTTTTTAACTTATTACATTGTTAATTTTAATTTTAAATATAATTGATCCCAAGTTGAAGTTGTTATTTTTTATTATTATAAAATAAATGATTCTTATATAAAATATTCCTGTAAGTGTTTTTACTGTATCTTTAGTAGATATTCTTTCTCATGTTTTTTTTTTTTTAGTTTAATTTTTTATGAGCTTTCATTCCATGCTTTTTTTTATCGATCCTTTGATAAAATATGGATGCTAAAAGATAAGAGAAAGCTGCAAACATATTTCTCAATGAAGGGTATTAAACCTTCATTCTGTTAAAAAAAAAAAAAAAAGGGTATTACATCAGGTTTCATATATATCCCTCTATATACTAATAGAGATTTTTTACACGGATTAAAAAATTATATTGGAAAGGTAAATTAAATAAGCCAAATTTATATTATATCCCTATTTAATAATTGTTATAGTTTCCAACATAATTAATGCACAAGGTCATATTAGTAAATTAATTAGAAAAAGTTACTTTATGTAGAAACAAGCCTATATATTTGGGACATCCATAAAAGAAAAATAAGCCTATATATTTGGGACAGATAGAATATATATAAAGAGGCATGAAGCCTCCAAAATGAGGACACGTGTCAATCTATCATAGGATATATAATGAGACAAGAAAATACCAGAATGAAATCATAAAGATTCAGTCCAGCTGCTATACTGTTATACAGATTAGATGGAATATGGTATCAAAGGAGAATATTCCTTCAGGAATGTGTGATTCGTCTAATATCATTGCCGCCGGTCCTGTTAATATATATTGATGACCTTTTATCTTTTCATTTATTTTTTTGAAGGGATTTATCTTTTCATTTTTCAAAATATACTAATGGGACATTATTAAATTCAGTGTGTTCTAATTCTATTAGCTGGATGTGTTTATTAACAGCCCAAATCACTTTTTTCTTTGATTGGTTGTTTTCGAATTTCGAATAAGTTTCAGCAACTTCAATTTTCTTGCTACCCAATATGTCTCCAAAAGTCCTTTTGTTTTTTATAAACACAGTAAGAATGGGATTAATGCCATGTTTTAGTTTCTCAACTGTTTTAAGAGAAAAAATCACAAATGATACTGTAACTTTACTTAAATCCACAAATAGTTCGGTAATTTTTATTTTATTAGTTTTGATTATTTTGGTTTTAATTTTAGTCTTTTTCATCTTATAATTTAAAATTTGATCGGAAAATTTACTTAATTTTTTTTTCTAGTCAAGTCAACGGTCGTCACCACTCTCATTTGAAATGTCTTTCATTAAGGAAGAAAAACTTTCAATCAGTTTCATGTTTTGATTACACCTCCACCGTGAATCGCAACTTCAAAATCATGAATTAATTCATTATCGTGCCTAACTTTGAGTGATTTGCGTTGAGGCGAGGGTCGAAACCTATATTATTCTCTTCCTCTCACTGAACCCGTCATTTCAATATTTTTTTCACATTATTTTATATACTACATCATCCGGACATTTTTTGGCCAAAAATTTCAATTTTCTGGCGAAAAGGACTAGAATTGAAATCAAAAGGATCAAATTGATAAAATAAAAATTTACACGACCATTTGCTGATTCGGACAAAATTACATGATCATTTGTGATTTTTTTCTCATTGTTTCAAACAGTCTAAGCCAACTTCTGTTTATTTTCTTTTTACTTATGTTGTTAATCCAGTATGTATAATTATACGCATAAAATTTAAGATTTAATTTAATAATTTAGTAATAAGGTTTTGCTTATCTATTAATTTAGATATAAAAAAAATACTAAGATACGATATTTCATTATGTTAGGCGACCATAGTTACTGAGGATTATATCATACAAAGCTTCTACTTGTCACCTCCGCATTCATCTTTCGAGAAGAAGTTTTATTTGCTTTAGTTCCTACTTTGGTTGGTAATAAATTAATGCATGATTATTCTGTATTAAATGCTTTAAATAAACTATTTGATTTATGCGTTATGTGAATTAATTGCTCCTATATGATATTGGATTGACAAATTTTCTAATAATCTTGGACTAGTTCACGGGCCCGGGACAATAAAAGTTGTCCTCGAATTAATTGTTCTTGCATGATATCGGTTGACAAAGTTTCTAGTAGCCCGGGACTAGTTCACGGGCCCGTGACAATAAAAGTTGTCATCGATAATGACCAAGGTCATTAATATGGCTTTGGAAAGACTCACAGTGCTATGACAAAATTTCTAACAGCTAGGGACCTAATAAAGTTCGGGATCAACTAGTCTTCGGGTTTAACCCGCCGTGCTCAATGACAAAGTATATGTGGTGAAATTTATATTGACAAAATATATATAACAAAGTTTATATTGGAAAAGTGTGGCAAATCCAAATTCAGTTCAAACTCAACCCGCCCCTGTTTATTTATGGGTGGGGAGCACAAACAAGCCCCACAAAAAATTATAAATAAACGTCTCATATGCACAACAATTACCATTACTCTGCGATTTTTAGGGTTGAACTTAATGTATGTAGGGGGTGGGTCATTCATCCGTTTCTTGGTGCGAATAGCCGAATAGTCACCATTTTTTTTGGAAAAAAGCAAAATTATATTATTGGGGTAACAGGAATACCCCAAGAATACAGAAGAGAGATTACAACATATCCTCAAACAACTTTGCCAAAACTAACACATAGATATGGTTATCTGATCCAATGTCCAATAGAGTTCCAACTGTTGATATAATTTTTTTGCCTTTAACCAAAAAAAAGAAGAAATATGAATCTTGAACAACACATCTTGATCATCTGGTTTTAAACCTCTGAACACAACTGAATTCCTAAGCCACCAGATATGCCAGATTGAACAGTGCCAAATCAACTCTCAAGCAATTTTCCACTCTGAACTTGAGCAGCTGCAGTGATGAATAAAATGGTCCAACTTTATAATGTTAGCCTGGTAATTAATCCCAAACCAACAGTACAAATCCTCCCATAACTTCTTGACAATAGCACATTTGAAGAATAAATGGTCAACATCTTCCTTTTCCCCCCTGCATAAGACACAAAACTGAATAGTTGATATTGAGAGCTCCCCTTTTGCGAAGATTGAGAGTAGTTGGGATCCTATCTTGGACCATTTTCCACGAGAAAGTGATTGAGAGTAGTTGGGATCCTATCTTGGACCATTTTCCACGAGAAAGCGGCCACTTTGAGCGGGACTGCTTTACTCCAAATAATACTCAAATCATACCTCTGATAATTTGGAGAATCGGCAACATCGAATATAGTAGCATAAGCTGAACTAACTGAATACATCCCCGAACCAGATTTGCCCCATTTCCAGCGATCCATTTCCATCGAAAAACTCAGAAAACCAGCAACTCGAGCAATCAAGTCCTCCAACAAAGTTAGCTCCCAATCAAATAACCTTCGGCGCCACTCCCAGGTCCAACTTCTAGTACCTTCCACCCACTTAACTCTCTCTGCAATAGTGCAAGAAGAGTTGCGATCAATTTTGAAGAGACAGGGATATAGCAATTTGAGGTTCGAACCACCAACCCAATTGTCCGACCAAAATCTGATGTTAGAACCATTTATCACGACTTGGTAGCAATTGTTGTTAAACCATTCTTTAGATACTATTTCAGAAATAAGCGAGAGCCACCAATAAGACCAATTCTTCCTGGACACTTTATTTGATTTGAACTTTTCCACACAGGCTTGCAAATCACCGTATTTCGAGATAAAAACATCAGCCCACAAATTTTTGTTGTCCTTCTCGAGTAGACGCCATCCCCATTTTCCCAAAAGAGCGTGATTGAAAGCTTTGAGATTTTTGATACCTAATCCACCCTTCGTTTTGGCTTTGCAAATCTTTTCCCAACTAACCCAAGCGATCTTTCTTTCAACACCTTTTCTACCACCCCATAGGAAGTGACACTGAATTGAAGTGAGCTTTGTGATAACATATGCAGGGGCACGATTTAGAGATAAATCATAAGTGGGAAGATTAGCTAAAACAGCCTTCGTTAGAATAATTCTACCACCGAAAGATAGAAACTTGTTGTCCCATCTGTTAAGTCTAGACTCCATTTTCTTCACCACATCAGTCCAGCTTGCGCTCCTACCATAATTAGCACCAATTTTAAGACCAAGATATTTGATGGGAAACTCAGCTGTTTTACAATTCATCAAATCAGCCATACTAGAAAGGATATTGCTTGGTACATTTATACCCGACAAAGTACTCTTATTGAAATTGATCTTCAGCCCTGACCACAACTCGAACATTCGAAGGATACTTTTTAGGACGATGATATTCTTACAATTAGCTTCACCAAAAAAGATAGTGTCATCCGCGAATTGTAGATGAGAAATTTTAACACACTTCGATCCAACAAGAACTGGAGAAAAGACACCCCTGTCAACCGCTTTTTGAACCATCAGACTAAGACAATCAGCTATCACAAGGAAGAGGAAAGGTGAGAGAGGATCACCTTGCCTTAAACCTTTCTCTAGCATAAACTCTTTAGTAGGACTCCCATTCACTAGGACAGAAATAGAGGCGGACTGAGTGCACGTTTTAATCCATTCACACCATTTAGGGTCAAAATTCATTGCTGCCATCATATCTTGCAGGAAGGAGAAGTCAACATAATCATATGCCTTCTCGAAGTCAATTTTGAACACGAATATACTCTTTCCCTCTTTTCTGGCTTCGTCCACAACCTCATTTGCCACGACAACACTATCAAGAATATTTCTGCCTCTAATAAAAGTAGATTGATTTGGAGAGATAACATCCTCCAATACTTTCGACAATCTATTTGCCAACAATTTCGCCAAAATTTTGTATACACATCCGATTAGAGAAATCGGTCTAAATTCAGAAATAGAGGTTGGGTTCAGCACCTTTGGCACAAGAGTAAAGAAAGAGGCATTAATACCTTTCAAATTTGGCATTCGAATGGAAATCAGACACAACCTTGCACATATCTTCTTCAATCAGATCCCAAAAACATTTTACAAAGCGGAAGTTGAATCCGTCTGGCCCCGGGCTCTTGTTATCCCCACAACCTCAGACAGCCTTTTTAATTTCACTCCTAGAAAAAGCAGCAGTGAGCAAGCAGTTCTCAGCAACACCAATTTTGGGACAAGAAACACCTGTCATCTTTTGTCGATTGCAAATCGCCTTAGAGAAAGCAGTTTTGAAGTAAGTATAAATCCCCTCTTTTAATTCCTCCACCCCTTCCACCCATTTTCCATTAATCGAGATACCTTTAATTTCTGATAATTTGGATCTTCTATTCACTGAAGCATGGAAGAAACCAGAATTGGTATCCCCTTCACGAAGCCAATTAGTTTTTGATTTTTGGAAAGCAAGTCTGTCACGCTTCAAATGGTACTCCTCCAAACAGCAGAGGAGATTTTTCCTATCCTCAATATCTCTAGAAGACCAACCCTTTAACTCGAGTTTGACGTCAAGAGAAGACAACTGAAGTTCTATTTCCTTAATTTTAGATTCCAGATTATTTCCTCCTTTCATCCTCCACGTGTTGATTGATTGTTTAATAATATTCAGTTTCTCCTTGACAACATGTGACCCCCATCCATCCACACTTGCATTGATCCACGAATGACGGATAATCTTCTTTAGCTCATCAATATCCAACCACCAGTTAACAATCTGAAATGGTTTAGGACCCCAGTTGATAGGGACTTCCATTGCAAGAGTAATAGGGGCATGATCCGAATAAGATCTAGGAAGGCCTCTTTGAGTAGAATTCGGCCATCTGGAAAACCAATTCCTTGAAATAAGAAATCGATCCAACCTGCAACAAGAGCCGTTATCTTTGAACCAAGTAAAGCGTCTACGAAGAAGAGGGATGTCGAGTAAATCTGATTCCTGGATGAAGTAATTGAATGCAGAAATATCCCTCTGGGAGTATGAGAGACTTGCCCCTTTTCTCTCCGCCTGATGAAGGACTGAATTGAAATTCCCACACACACACCAAAGAAAGTTTTGTTTCTCCGTCACTTTGCTTGAAATAAACTCCCGAAAGCAAGACATTCATAAAACAAATATCAATATTTTCCACTCCCCATTGACCTTCAATGGCTAGAACTCCGTCTTCCCCCCAACAATCTTTTTTCTGAAATAACTTGCAGTCCCAAATACAGAGAATACCTCCAGAGTTTCCAGTGGATCCCAAATAATACCAATCGTAGTCTTTACTCTTCCATAGAGTATCACAAGTTAATCTATCAATGACCTCCATTTTTGTTTCTTGCAAACACGCAAAATCAATTTTTTCCTTACAGATAAGATCTTTGACCATATTCTTCTTCCTCCTACTTCCTAGTCCCCGCACGTTATAACTTAGAATCTTCATTAATTCATAGGATTAGTCTTTCCCTCAACTTGGGCCTCCGGATTAGACGATTTTGTATTGGGATTAGGCTTGACCATGTTATCGGGCCCAAATTGAAGGGCCTGAGCCCATTGGATCAGCTTCCAGAGGACAGATCAGCTTCCAGAGGAGACAAGGAGTGGGCCCATTGGATCAACTTCCGGATCTCTATTTCCCCCAGGATTCAGGAGATTAGAGGGAACAGACGTTTGGTGATGTGGAGCTGGAACAGGGCGGGCAATTGAGGCACAAATCTTTCTTAAGCCTATCCACATTTGATCAATCTCTTTAGCAACTTGCGCGATATTATGACAACCAACAAATGTGACAAACGCAAATCTTCTTCCCAGCTTAGTCCTTCCTTTAGGGATGAACACATCAGTAATACGTCCCAAACGACGTAGCCACTCGAAAACATCCTTCTCTGTCCAGTCCTCCGGAAAGTTAGACACAAAAATCTTCTTCTTGAAATCTGACTTGTTGATAAACCTCCGATGTTGCGGATGACCATGATATAGGCCTGAATAGGTCTGTTGTGTTGCCGGAATACGACGGACTCGGAGTGGAACTTGAATCCATCCCGACTCTCTGTCTTCCCGTTTTCCTTCATCTCTTTCTCTCTCTATTTTCTCTCTCATGCTAATTGAGGTTTTTTTTGCCGAATAGTCACCATTTACTCAGTGGCTAGCAATTCCAGGAGCGATTTCGTCGAATCTGCGATTTGGCCGGGGATTTGGGGGTAGGGTTTCAGCGTGTATTCCTTTCACTTCAGCCGTGGATAGGCAAATCAGCAAGTCTTAAAAAATGACATGGAATTTAACTTACAAAAGAATTGGAATTAATTCTTAAAAAGTAAAAAGTTGACCTTGAAAATTAAAAATATATTTATATTAGTAAGAATTTTCATGTGTGCGATATGAGCCCGGAAGAGGGCAATCCGGGCTTAATTTGGCCTTAAATTGCTATTTTAAAAAGTTAAGGGCCTAATTTTGCTACTTTTAAAAGTTAAAATCCTACTTTTTATCACCCCCAAAGTTACAGTATTGAAAAAATATTTTCCCCTTCTTCTCTGTATTTCTTTCGGGTCGTGAGTCACCCGCAAGTTGTGAACATATTCTTTTTGGTTGCTTAATTGGTTGTTTTCGAATAAGTTGCAGCAACTCAGCTTTGTTGCTACCTAATATGTCACAAAGTCCTTTATTTTTAAATAAGCACAAAGTTAGAATGGGATTAATGCCATGTTTTGGTTTATTAATTGTTTTAAACATTCTCGGCCAACTTCTGTTTATTTTCTTATTACTTAGTCCAGTATGTGTAATTGTGCGCATAATATTTAAGATTCAATAATTTAGTAATAAAGTTCTGCTTATCTACTAATTTAGATATTTAAAAAAAAAACTAAGATGTGATATTTCATTATGTAAGGTGACGATAGTTATTCGTTATGTGAATTAATTGCTCCTCTATGATATTTGATTGGCAAAGTTTCTAATCTACATTGGCTGCATGTTCACTCTTCATTTCTTCCTTCAGTTTAATTTTATCCAAGTCTGAAAAAAAATTGTTCCACTCTTTGTTCTGAGTTCCATTTTCATGGAGTTCTCTATATCTTGAGTGATTTGGCAAAATTCATTTTCTATGTTAGATAAGAATATTTGAAATTTAATAAAAAAGATGCGATACTTTTTAAGATTAAAATTGCATGTGGTTTGGTGTACCTTATGATTATATAGCACGATTTAGTGAAAATATATATAAATAAATATATATATATATATATATATATATATATATATATATATATATAAAGTATGAGATAGTCTAGGAGTTATTTTTTTAAGGACAATAACTTTGGGGGTGTGGTAAAATAAGGACCGTAACTTTTCAAGCTGGCAAAACAAGGATCATAACTTTAATTGTAGCAATTTCAGGCCAAATTAGGGTCATTAGGGCTAATTTGTCCTGAAATCGCCACTGTTTAAAGGTACGGTCCTTATTTTGTAAGCCTGGAAAAGTTATTGTCCTTGTTTTAATTTGCTACCCCAAATTAGATAAAAATTTGTATAGACCTGGTTCATGCTATGAAACTTGTTTTTAATTCATGGCATTTGACCCTACCCAGGTTATAATACAAGTCAAGTTTAGTGGTTTAGAAAAATGTGTTGAAAATGAGTGAAATGAGTCAAATAATCCAAGTTCATAGCATAGATCTGATTAATGAGAGACCAACTCCCCAAATTATGATCCTAAAAAAATAATATTTAATATTCTATAAATTTATCCATAAATTTGTCCAAATTAAATATATCCATTTTATTGTCCAAATTTTGCAAAATTTTTACAATGTTCACATTTTATTATTATTTTTTATTAATTAATAAATTATAAAATTTAGGTCAAATAATCATATATAGCACATACTTTTGACTTCTCATCAATTTTATCACATACTTTTTTTTCTCTCCAAATTTAGCACATACTTTCATTTAATATTAAAAAACATCCCAAATCATTATTTTCGATAAAATTCGTCTAATGTGGTCATTGGAGGTCACTTGTCTTGCTGACGTGTACATATTAAAATATAAAAAAAATATCATCACCTATAAGAGAAAACGTAGGATATAAAAACATCTCAGGTCTCTATTTTTTAATTTTAGGCGGTGATGTTTTTTATATTTTTATTTTAATATTTACACGTCAGCAAAGCATGTGAACTACAATGACCACATCAGACGAATTTTGCCAAAAATAATAATTTGGGATATTTTTAAATATTAAGTGAAAGTATGTTCTAAATTTGGAGAGAGAAAAAAATATATGCTAAAATTGATGAAAACCTAAAAGTATGTGCTAGATTTTATTATTTAGCCTTAATTTTAATGATTTTTAAATATAAAATTTTATAATTTTTTTTAACTTTATGAATATATTTTATTGGATAAATTTATAGAATATATATTCTTTAAGGACAATAACTTTGGGGGTTAGCGAAACAAGGATCGTAACTTTTTGGACTAGCAAAATAAAGACCGTAACTTTAAACAGTAGCGATTTCAAGACAAATTAGCCAGATTGACCCTAATTTGGCCTGAAATTGCTATATTTTAAAGTTATCGTCCTTGTTTTACCAGCCCAAAAAGTTACGGTCCTTAAAAAAATATATTCCCGAGATACTCTCATACATGAAATAATTAAAAACTATCAGTAATGAGGATTAATCAGAGTTGCTAACCCCAAAAAAAACATTGCACCCTGTTAGGGAAAGACAGCCTTAAACATATATTTTGCGGTAGCTGGATGTCATGACTTCCCAAAGTTGTGAAATTTTGATGTGTTTTCAAATTTAAACTATCTATAATTAAACAGATACATCTGCCTTAAAAACAATAATACATCTCTTAAGGAGCTCTTTTTTTCATCAGTGAAGGCAAAACATTATTGGAAAATAAAGCAAGAGCAGGACACGAGTTTTGCCACTCACAGCAGAATGTTTACAGATCTAACAATCTAAGATCATACGTGGATTAGCAAGCAAGTGCATTATTACATTTGAAATTTATACTCTTATTTAGTGTCTGTTTTACACCTTTAATGAATAGTATACAAGTGTTTTTTTTAGAAGTTGTTGCGACCCAACTTGTTTTAAAAATAAGCATTTCTTGTGTCACCATCACTGAAGGAGTGAAGGGCTACAGACACTATTATAAACTTGTGTTATTTTGCCCTATCCTCATTAACAACATCATAAAAAATCAAAATCTCGAAAACATTAGGGCTCCATTTGGATAGGAGGATTTGAAATGAATGGATTTGAAAAATAATAAATGTAAGAATGTATATATTTCAAATCATGAATTGTCAAGAGATAAGAGAGAAGGGAAGAGAGTGAAGGGGTAGAAATGAGGGTATTTCAAATGACATGGTTTTGATGAGATTTGAAATCCCTCAATTTTAAACTAAACTCAAATTTAAATATTTGTAAATTCATTTAACTCAAGGAGAGAGGTTGGTGATTTATGTGTGAAATCCACGAATTTTAAATTCATCCATCCAAATGGAGCATAAGGTCAGAGAACGAATACATTGGACTCAGCTCACAAAGTTATCGGCAGTAGCAACGAGTATGGTGATATCCACAAAGAACCAAACCTATGAAAATGCACTTCTTCGGGAATGAATAACACAAAATATTGCTAAAAATTGGCATCCAAATGGGCTAATTATTTGTTTCAAAGTCCATAATAAATTAAATGCTACTAAAGATAAGTTGGCAACAAAAGCATTGATCAAAATAAAGCAGCAACCCCTCAAGTGTAACTAACAGAGTAAAATCATTTAGACACCAAAACGTATAGCAAACCAAGCGTTGCACCAGTAAGGCCCAAATACGAAACCCCAATAAAATAGGTATAACAATTTCTTGTTAACCTTAAAAGTCATGTTGTGGCGTGTGGGATTTTGTGAGTGAGGAGGTTTGATCAAAATTTGGGGATTAAAAGAGGCCAATTTATTATGGGATGTGAAATTGGAGGAAGTTAGTGATCTTTAGTGATGGAAAGAGGATTTTGAGGAGAGAGATTGGTTAAGGAAATTGCAGGAAAGCCTGCGATAAATTCTTGACGCCATCATCGTGGAAACAAGAAGACAATACCCCAAGATTTAATTGAATTTTATGAGTTTTTTTTCTAATTTTTTTCAGTTTTAGTTTTTTTTTTCAATCAATTTTCTTTTAACTTTAATTTCACTTTTAGCTTTTTTTTTTACTCGACCCGGACCCAAATTCGGTCCCGAGTGGTTCATGGTTCACTCGGCCCAAGTGGTTCATGATTCACCCGGCCGAATGGTTCATATATGATATAAGGTTCATTGTTTAGATGTTAGGGTTTAGAGTGCATAATTCATCCAAATTAAAATTGAATTCAATTGAACCTTGTGCAATTGGTGCACAAGAGAGTAAATCTAAAAAATATTATTTTTAAAATAAAATAACATTCAAATATAATACATGTACGTGGGAGAAAGAATTTGGCAGAAATAATTACGTGAACTTTGATGATACAAAATACATGTATAAACTAATCAGACGAGTTATTAAGTAGACGCAAGTTGAAGGATGCAGTGTCAAGTCATAAATTAAGATAGCTTCAGAATCAATCATATATAAATATTTGAGAAAATTACAGCTAGATACAAGATTTACAATACACTAACAACTAGATACAAATGCTTTTTCTAATTACAAAAACTACAAATATGGTACTTAAAAGACATAATTGACCTTTCAATAGAAACACACTCAAGCTTTGTTTCTCTCTCTTTTATCAGACAAGTCCCATCAATAATTCAATTTACACTCATATCCATCTCTCTCACCCTCATTTTTCATTTTCAAAATACAACACTCTCTCTCTCGCCCCAAATTTATCCATCTCAAATTATCAAATCTTCACAAAAATCTGAATCCCACCGCCGCACCTCTTCCCCATCGAACCGCACCGCATTCCGATCTGCACTCTGACGGAGCCGATGGCGGTGTCGCCAAGCCATCCGATGCGGAGGCGGAGTCAAATCAAGCGCCGCCCTCCGCTCCGCCACTGTCGCGGTCGATTTTCGCCTTAGGGCTGGATTGACTGGTGATTTCCGTGTTGGGGAATTAATTGCCCGGATCTATTCGGGTTGAATATTTAAATACAATTTAATTCTAACAATTATCACTAGTATGAATTAATCCTATATTAATTCAAATAATAATTCAACAACCAATCATGCATACAAATAGTTCACGTAAATCCAACGCATGTGGAATTACTACGGGTTTACGTAAACTAACCTCTCGGAGTGACAACCGTTGAGAAGATGGATCCCGTTCACACGAACACACCAAAAGGTCTTCTCAAGTATTCCCTTGTCCTCGTTCAACAATCCGGTGGAAAGAACTCGTGAACAATTTAACAAAAGGAAAAATAAAATTATGTTGCACCACCTTTGTGAATTTCTAATTTTTCCAACACATGGAATTGCACTTGGGGATGAAATAATCATCCCCTATTTATAAGAGGGTGGTGGTCAAATTTTTAGGTTTGTGAATAAGATGGGAAAATCTTTTTCTTGGTCTCCAAGAAATCTTGAATATACCCAATATATTTTTTCTCCATATTTAAAATATTCCACAAAATTCCACCCCCTCTTGTTATGGTGATTTTCGAAAAAATAAGGATGAAGGAATCCAAGATTTGGATCTTCTTGAATTTATGAGATATTTTTGTATTCCAAAAAATACATATCTTCCATAATATATTTTCAAGAAAATCAAGAAAATCTTTCCTTCCTTATTTGTTCAAAATTTTCGAAAATATCAAGACAAATAACCAAGTGGGAGATTTCTTGAATTTAATGAGATAAACTTGTATTCCAAGAATACTTATTCTCATTCCATAACAAAATTCAAAGAAAATCTTTCTCCCCTTTTATTTATCAATTTCGAAAAAATAGGAAAAATTAAGCAACAATATATATTTTTTATTTTAAACATCTTTTTTCAGTTATTGGACATTATGTTTGGGCTACTTGAGGGGCCTTTAGGAGAATTAAGATTTGACCTTCTAATGGACTTTGAATATATAATATTGAGCCATTATGTTTGGGCTACTTGAGGGGATTTTAAACTCATCATTGATCTAACCATTTCTAAAAGAGTTCTGTTTCTTCGCTCTGCAACCCCGTTTTGTTGAGGGGTTCCGGGTGCAGTTAGCTGGGATACAATCCCTTCATTTGACAAGTAGTTCAAAAACTCATCGCTGAGGTACTCGCCTCCACGATCAGATCGCAGAGACTTGATACATTTTTTCCTATGATTCTCTGCTTGAGCCTTAAATTCTTTGAATTTGTCAAAGGTCTCAGATTTATGCTTCATAAGAAAAATGTAGTCGTACCTTGAGTAATCATCAATAAAGGTAACAAAGTACTCATAACCTCCTCTTGCTTTGATTGACATTGGACCACATACATCCGTGTGAACGATTTCTAACACTTCTTTGGCTCTATTCCCCTTGGCTCCGAATGCCCTCTTGGTCATTTTATCCTCCAAGCATGATTCACAAGTTGGGATTGGTTCAACCCGGAGAGACTCCAATGAACCATCTTCTACCAACCTTTGAATCCCTTTTGGATTAATATGTCCCAATTTAAGATGCCATAGAAGTGTCTCGTTCACGTCTGATGAACGTTTTCTTTTATCGGAAACAGTCGATGTGTTAATTGTATAGAGATTGTCCATCAATGTCCCATAACAGATACACTCATCATTTCAAGAAATGATGTCATTCTTATTAGAAGAACCTAAGTATCCATTAACAAAATCTTAGAAACTGAAAGTGAATTCTTTCTAAAACTGGGAACATAAAGAACGTCTCTTAAAATTAAAACTTTGTCTTCAAAAGGCAGGTGCACTTCTCCCACTGCTTCAGCTGCCACTCTCGTAGCATCGCCCAGTGTGATGAGGATCTCACTGCCACTAAGTTGTCGGGTCAGCTGGGACCCCGTAACGTGAAACATACATGGTCAGCAGATCCCGTATCAACTACCCACGAATGAGAAGTATACGCCGCTAAACAAGTTTCAACAACTAGTGCGTGAGAATTACCTTTCTTTCCGGCCCTTTTGGGGTTGGAACAGGTAAACCTCCACTGTCCTCTTTCACCGCAACTTAAGCACTTCCTCTTTGGATTTTTCTTGACACCACCGGCATTCCTCATCTTACCATTGCCCTTGGCAACAGTTGAGTTTGATTGCTTATGGCTTTTGGTCCTCTTCTTTTTCTTGCCTTCCTTTGGCCTAGAAGATGAAGACGGACCACTTGCCGTCAAAGCTTGAGTTTGGTGCCCCATCAACATCTATGCCGTGACCAAAGCTTGCAACAAGTCAGCTAGGGAGGCCAAAATGCTCAAAACTTTTGGGCAGAGAGTGGAGTACCAAATCGATATGGGTCTTCAGATCATAATCTGCACCCATAACCTCAAGTTAGTTCAGATGGGCCATCTATTTTGAGGATGTAATCCCTTACGGGGTTGCCCTCCACCATTTTTAGCGACAATATCTCTCGCAAGGTGATCTGACGAGTCCCACATTTTTGACTCGTCAGTTGGCTCATCTGATTTTGGTGTGTCAAGAATCCACTCGTGCTTTTGTGCAGTTAGGACAATTATAATTTTTCGTTTCCAATCAATATAGTTTCCATACTTATTCTATTGACTTTAAGTATATTAACAGTGGATTAAAAGGTTGCGACATGCTGAACTGAAATAAATAACAATTTGTATAAGCACAAACATATCACAAGGTTCGATCACATGCATCATATTAAAATCTCAAAAAAAAAATATGAACATGCATCAACTAACATCTCAAAATAGTTTAAATAAGCCACGTGGGGTGGGTCATTATTTAAACACATTCAAGCATGTTACAAATAAGAAACAGTTATAAACCTTTAATATCCAGATTAATAGTTGGCTCCCACTTGACCAATATAAAATTGACAGGGACTTCGGGGAAGTATATGCATATCAATTTTATACCTAAGTAATAACCATGATTAAATACAGAATTATTACTTCGCTTTGAACGAGCCTCGTGGGGAGGGTCATCGTCTCCACTAATAATAACCCACAATCATCCATTCGGAATTTATTCATGTGAAATCCATCTTTTGGACGTCCCGTGGGGGGAATTTCTCCAAAAGAATCCACAAATAAATAAATCATGGAGGTCAAAATTAATTCAATTTTATTATCCGGAATAAAATTGTCAATTAATTATTTAAACATACTTAGTAATTTTTGAAGATGAGATTTTTCGTTGGGCAATTCTCATGCAAACACATTTAAACAAATTAAATAAATCACAAGAAAACACAACAATAAATCAAGCAAAGCAGAAAAATAAACATATTGGGCACAAACTATCCAATTGTCATGGTTTGATTTTTCTTGGCTTGATTTTGAAGAAACGTCGTCTTGAATTTCTCCCACTCTATCGTCTCGAAAAGAACTCCATCTCGAAACGCCACGCCAAGTAGCTCGCATGGACGGGATGCACGCCAAGATCCGTGCCCTGGCGAATCCGCGTCTCGGCGAGCATCGCCCGCGAGCATCGCCTCGCCGCGTCTCGCGGCTCTCGCCGCCCATTACCCGGCCGCCCTGCGCCCGCGCCCGTCTTGGCGCTCGATAAATCGTCCGCGTCGTTGCTGCGTGCCTCCGTTAACACGTTTCAGCGACGACGACGCCGCCACGCCTGATTCGGATCTATCCTTTAATTCTTCGTCTCCGCCTCAGTTTCCGATCCGGTTACAATTTATTTACGAAAAATAAATAAACCTAGATCTAGACTAATCTATTACATTGAACAAATCAAACAAATCCTAATCTACTCGTGGATTTTCTCACAAGGCAAAACGAATTCGAACGAATCGAATTAAAACCACAATTTATATGCATACATAAATAAACACATTAAATTCCATGACAATTGGATACCTGCAAAAAAGATCTAGCAATTCTACTATCCAATTTCAAATTTAATGAAAACGAATTAAATTCAATTTAAAATTCAGAGCCCGAAACCGAGGCTTTGATACCAGTTGTTGGGAAATTAATTGCCCGGATCTATTCGGGTTGAATATTTAAATACAAATTTAATTCTAACAATTATCACTAGCATGAATTAATCCTATATTAATTCAAATAATAATTCAACAACCAATCATGCATACAAATAGTTCACGTAAATCTTACGCATGCGGAATTACTACGGGTTTACGTAAACTAACCTCTCGGAGTGACAACCGTTGAGAAGATGGATCCCGTTCACACGAACACACCAAAAGGTCTTCTCAAGTATTCCCTTGTCCTCGTTCAACAATCCGGTGGAAAGAACTCGTGAACAATTTAACAAAAGGAAAAATAAAATTATGTTGCACCACCTTTGTGGATTTCTAATTTTTCCAACACATTGAATTGCACTTGGGGATGAAATAATCATCCCCTATTTATAAGAGGGTGGTGGTCGAATTTTTAGGTGTGTGAATAAGATGGGAAAATCTTTTTCTTGGTCTCTAAGAAATCTTGAATATACCCAATATATTCTTTTCTCAATATTTAAAATATTCCACAAAATTCCACCTCCTCTTGTTATGGTGATTTTCGAAAAAATAAGGATGAAGGAATCCAAGATTTGAATCTTCTTGAATTTATGAGATATTTTTGTATTCCAAAAAATACATATCTTCCATAACATCTTTTCAAGAAAATCAAAAAAATCTTTCCTTCCTTATTTGTTCAAAATTTTCGAAAATATCAAGACAAATAACCAAGTGGGAGATTTCTTGAATTTAATGAGATAAACTTGTATTCCAAGAATACTTATTCTCATTCCATAACAAAATTCAAAGAAAATCTTTCTCCCCTTTTATTTATCAATTTCGAAAAAATAGGAAAAATTAAGCAACAATAATTTATTTTATTTTAAACACATTTTTCAGTTATTGGACATTATGTTTGGGCTACTTGAGAGGTCTTTAGGAGAATTAAGATTGGACCTTCTAATGGACTTTGAATATCTAATATTGAGCCACAATATTATTCAAGCCCATAAATATTAATTAATCTCACTACATAATTAATATTGCACTATCCATCTTAACCCATATTACTGTTAATAAGGCTCCCGGTTATTATTTCCCGTGTTTAAGATTATCTAGCCCATTAATTAATTCAAGCCACTGAAATAGCTTTCCATTAATTAATATCTTTTGTCCTTGATCAAGGAACGCTTCAACATTATTATCCATACCGGAAACAAATTTCACTTGCAAGATTTGGTATGATAAATCTTATGAACCTCCCAAGGGGGCAAATCAAAAGAGCGTACTCGCACACGATTCTTCGTATTAAATCTTAGAAATCGCATGTGACCAGTAATATTGCCCAAGATATAAAGTATTGAATCTCATTGATTCTCTACCCGTCATAAGTCAAAGGAATAATTACTAACCACACGCGATCCTATTTAAGGGATAAAGATTAAGAAATAACGAACCACTGAGGTCTAATTCTTCCTGGTTCAGTGCTGAAGAATTTATCCTCCTGTAGGTCCTGTTCAGTGCATCAGTCATGCACTAGTGTAATCTTTGGTAAAGACAAGCCAATCTGAGCCTTACACTTCAACCTTTCACGATGGATTGTTCATTTCCATCTAGGTCGTGAACCGCGTACTTTTAGTTACAAGGGACTGTTAATTTAATCTACTGTGATCTGGTATCACTAAATTAACTACAATGTAACGCGTACTGATTATTGAACAATTATGCAATAAATATATGTAACATTCAATGATATTTAAAGCATCAGTGATAAATAATTTATTTAAGTAAATAAGACCAAAAATTCAGTTTGGTTATACAAAGTAAAAGCATACTTTCCAGTATAATCCCAACATTCCGCCTCCCTACCTCACTCGACGTCGCGCAGCCTCCATGGGCTCCCATAAAATTCGTCGTTCGTGAAGCCACAACCGCCTCCATGGACTTCCAAAATCACGTTTTCGTGCGCCGTCGGTGGTTTTCAACGATGGTGAATATAGGCGACGCCTTAAGTTTTTAGATTCTTCGAGACATGCTCGAGATCTTGAATGTTTGATAAAGGTAAGGCTGCCTGATTCGGCGTAGATCTTTGGCAGGGATAAAGGTTTTGATGATTTTAGTGTTTATATTTTTAAGATATTAGGGTTATAAGATCTTGAATCTTGAATTTTCCCATTTGTTCCTGTGCATATTGGGAGGTTTTCAATGCACTGTTTATATTGGATCTTTGTAAATTTTGTTTTGTTGTTTAAAGAGTTTTCAATGCACGACAGATTTCTATGAAGAAGACAATCTTAATTTTCTGTATTTTTTTTTTAAATTTATGTATTTTTTTGGGATTTCTTTTAATCTGTATAATTTTTGTAAATCAAGACACCCATGAATCTTTGATGTATTATGTGGGGTGGGGATTAGGTTATTGATTTAGGTTGTTGATTTTACTGAAATTTTGAAATTGGCTCTTTTAATTCTCTTTCTTTAGCAGAAGCTAGTGGAAGCATCTGGAAATTAAAATTGGAATTTGATAATTTCTGAAAGTGGGTGGTGGTAATGGGTTGTTGAAACCACACTCCGTATATATATGTATATGTGTGTGTATATTTCAAGATCTGGTGATGGGTTAATTAAGGAATCAAGATATGTGTGTGTATATTTTCAAGATCTGGTGGTGGATCTGACACGAGACCAACTTGAGGAAAACGAACATGGATTTGGGTTCACATTCAAATTAATCTTGATGTTGAGGAAAAAAATGTTCACTTTTCATGTAAAAGTCTCACTATGTACAATTAAAATTCACTTTACTTTAAAAAGATTCACTACTCTTTTAAAAATTGTACTTTTGTTGAAGAATTTACATTTTTGATGAAAATTTCCATACTTTTGGTAAATGAGTGTATAATTCTTGCTGTAAGAAAAAGTATATAATTCTGCAATTTTTTTAAAAAATCGTAAAAAGAACAAATTTTTAAAAATGTGAAAGAATATATAAAATGAAGGAGAAAAAATTATACAGAAAAAAAGGTGAATTAAAAAAAATTTGTGCACTTTAGCCAAAATTTTTGCACTTTCAGGAAGTACTGTTCATCGATGGGACATGTCTGCAGAAAGTCTGCAGGGAATTAAAAGAGAAAGAGGGGCATTTCAGTCTTTAATGGTCCAAGTGTGTAGTGGAGTGTAATTGAAAAAAATATTTATACTAAAATGCTTTTTTGTGGGTGACTTTGTACCTAAATGTTCTTTTCCCTAAATATTTTAGGCTATCTTATATTGTAATTATATATAAAAAAATAATGAATAATACTATTTATTTCTATATGAAGACATAAGTCCTTAAGACAAGACCAAAAAAATATATAACTTATAACAATATGAAGTTTATTCTAAAATATTAAGCAAGGGTTCAGAAGTCGAAAATCGCTAGGTGGCTTAGGTCGTCTGATTTTTTTTATAATTTTTTTTAATTATAAAATAAATTAAAATAAATTCGGGCAAATATATAGTTCAATTCCAACTAAACAATTAATTAATTATCAAATATCAACATCAAAACTAAAAGACCTAACAATTTATATAAAATAACATAAACTATAAAAAAATTAATTGAAAATGTATTTACATATATTTACCAATTTTCTCCAACTTAGAAGTTAGAATATTGGCACTCCTCATCCCGATTCTATTGTGTAATGTTTCAAATTTGATTTTTTTAAATTATTAAATGCTATTCTTCAAAAAAAATCTGCCTAGAAGCTGCCTAGGTCTGTCTATGCGCCACCTAACAGCGAAACGATTTTTCTCACCGATTTTGGCAAAGTTGGCGCAGCCGGCGGCCTAGGCCGATTTTTACATCCATACTATAAAGAGGCTATTCTTATATAGAGTATTTCTATAGCAGTTTTTATCGTATCTCATTTTTAGTTGAAATACTTTTCCGTATTTTCTCAATAACACTAAACAAGTAGTACGATTTCTTTCTCATGTTTTTTCTTTGTTTAGTTTAATTTCTTATGAGCCTTCGTTCCATATTCTTTTTTTTTATCCGATCATTGCTCCTTTTAATATTGATGACCATTTATCTTTTTATTTTTCAATATACCGGCATTATTAAATTCGGTGTGTTCTAAATTCTATTAGCCGGATGTGTTTATGAAAAGTTCAAAACACTTATTTCTGTAATGGGTTGTTTTCGCATAAGTTGCAGCAACTCAACTTTCTTGCTATCAAATATGTCACCAAGTCCATTTTTTTTTACACAAAGTCAGAATGGGATTAATGCCAGGTTTTTGTTTATTAATTGTTTTAAACAATCTCGGCCAACTTCTGTTTATTTTCTTATTACTTATATTGTTATTCCAGTATGTACAATTATGCGAACAATATTTAAGATTCAATAATTTAGTAATAAGGTTCTGCATATCTACTAATTTAGATATAAAAAAAATACTAAGATATGATATTTCATTATGTTAGGTGAAGATTATTACGAGGGTTAAATCATATATAAAGTTTGGGTAAATTGTAGAGGTGGTCCATGTGAATTTGCTCTCATGAAAATGGTCTTTTTTTTTTTTTACAAAAATGGTCCCATAGAATTTTACAAACAAAAATCAAAGGAATTTTTGGGACCAATTTTATTTTTTGAAAATTCTATTAGGACCAAAATTGTTAAATAAAAATCAAATGAGATCATTTCTGCATAAAAAATGACTAAAAAAGAACGTGGGACTAAAACTGTAGACGAAAAATTCACATGGGACCACTTCTACAATTTACCCTATAAAGCTGCTACTTATCATATCTGCATTCATCTTTTTGAGATGGATTTTATTTGCTTTAGTACTTATGCATTCATATTTTGAGATGAAGTTTTATTTGCTTTAGTTCCTACATTGGTTGGTAGTGATTTACTGCATGATTATTTTTTATATTAAATGTTTTATTAAACGATTTATTCATTATTTGAATTAATTGCCTCTACATGATTTTCGATTGGCAAAGTTTCTGATAGCCATGGACAATAAGGTTATGTTTGTTTTAGACTTATAGTGGGGGGAGAAATCCTGAACTTTGAAATCCAGGATTTTAAAATTCTAATAAAAAGTAAAATTATATGTTTATTTTGAGATTTTATAGGGTATAATTATAGAGGCAAACTTGAACCTCCTCCCATTTTCTTGATCAAGTAGATCGTTTTCAAATCTGCTCTCATCATGCAAGCCAGCAAGAACGGAACCCCAACAGCCATCAATCCCAAACTATCAACCTGCGAAAAAAGCAAATTTTGTGCAGTGTACGAAATCCAAGCTCCCAAGTCGATATTCAATACCGCAATACCACCTGAAACCATGCTAATATCATAAACACTCTTCAACGTCGTCTCCACAACTGATGGATCTCGGTGATTTTCAGATCGGCTTTCCAATTGGAGGAGGATTAGAGGTGGATACAAATCTGGGATTTCCGTGAATTCCATATGGGTTTTGAAAATGAGAATGGGTGAATGATTTGGGGGTTAAATTTGAGCGATAAAGCAGCTGGGAGGAGGAGGAATAATCAGAGTGATTAATGTTATGGCGTGTGAGATTTTGTGAGATCAAATTTTGGGGATTAAGAGAGGCCAATTTTTTATGGGAGGTGGAAGTTAGTGATCTTTGGTTATGGAAAGAGGAAAAGAGAGATTGGTTCAGGAAATTGGAGGACGAAAGCTTGCGATAAATTCTTGACGCCATCATCATCCAAATAACAACACAGCTATTGTAAATTGTAATACCCCAACATCTTATTCAAAATATACACACATAATTATTTATTTATATTCTGTTGAGATAAGTATTCCCCAAATTTCTCCTTTTCAGTTATTTTTAAGCGTTCAATTTCATGCAAGGCTTCCTTTAAAAAAAAAAGAAAAAAAATCATGTATAAGACCGTTAATTAGGGATGGCCACAGATTTCTCAACCGTCGCTCGTGCCCTTTTAATACTCGGTCTTTTTCACCAAAGAAATAATAATACATTATAGTAAAAATTATATATAGTCATATTATTGAAGTCGAGAAAAAATTATAGATTAATTCTAAATAAATGCACCTTTAGGCCAAATCTCAATTTAATAACGACCTTTAAGATTATTGTATTAAAGCCCAACTTTTAATATTGTTGCAAATCGATACACGTTTTATTTTTTTAAGCCGGGAAGAGATGATATGGCTCATCAGAGCATGTGTATACTTGCCCGTTAGGGCTTAGACCATCTTCACCCTTCCATTTCATCTTCATCATCCCTTCATCTTCACCCTTCCATCTCATCTTCATCTTTACCCTTCCATCGCCGCATCTTCACCAAAAAGTCGATTGGTTCTATAAAACTCAAAACCCTCATAATAGTAAAACCACAAACCCCCATCTCCAAAATCGAGTTCTGTGAATCCCCAAAATTGAGTTTTGCACAAAACTCCCAAAATCCCTAAAGCAAACCTCCACTCAAAATCGCATACGCGAATTTGTTTAAGATTTGCAAAAAAAAAAAAAAAATCCTACCCTCAAATTCGTAGAACTACACATCAAATAAACAATAAATTAAAATAAAATTAATCTCAAATTGCAAATAAATTTTATATCCATCTCATAAATTGATCGAATTTCAATAAATACATCTCAAATTTAGTTTAAGGAGGTGGGCTGCAATGGAAACAACATGTGAGGGGTTGAGGGGGTGGCGATAGACAATGGGTGGATTGAAGGGGGGCGGAGAGAAATTGAGGGATTTTATTTAATTTTGGAACATGGGAACATGTTTAATTTTGAAGCATTAGCGGCGTGGATTATTTTTAAATTTTGGAATTTAGATTTAAATGTTTTATTTTATTTTTTTAGATTCTGTTTAATTTATTTTTAATTCACCTTTTAAATATTTTTTTATATTTATGATTTGGACATTTCATCCTATGCGTAGTCTGACGTGACAAAATAATAATTATGGCGAGCCACATGACACATATCATCTCTTCAAGGCCGGAGGAAAAAAATGTGTATTAATTTGCAACAACATCAAAGGAAAATAATAGTTCTGGCGAGCCACATGACACATATCATCTCTTAGAAAAAAAAAACGTGTATTAAAATGCAACAACACCAAAGGTTGAGCTTTTATACATAATTATGAAGATCGTGATTAAATTGATATTTGACCTAAAAGTCGTGTACTAATTTAGAATTAACCCAAAAATTATTATTATAATTTTTTTTAAATATAGTTTTACATAGAAAGATATTATTATATTTATATGTTTTTAAATAGAGTTTTATATGGAAAAACATACTACATTATAGTAAGAATTATATCCAGCGAAATAAATAATTTTTTATATCTTCATGCATGAAAATTATTGAAATACATGATGAAGAAATGAAGATAAGAAGAAAAAATAAATTACTAAAGTTACTTACCATAATTTTGGAAAGAGATGATAAAGAGAGTAGATAGAGTAAATATGTATAATAAGTGGTGTAGATGAGAAATGAATCATAAAAGAGAAAGATGTATATATTTAACTTAAGGATAATTGAGTTTTTTTATGTCAAAATTGGGTAGAAAACTCATTTTTTTTGTGAAGTTGGTAAAAATCTCTTTTTCTTATAAAAAAAAGAGTATTAATCTCACCGCCCGACAATAGTACAAGTATTGTGACAAAGAACCAAACCTATGAAAATGCACTCTGTCAAATTTCCCATGTTATGTATATCTCATTAATCCACTAAGGTCTCGTTTGGTTCACGGGATTGATTGAGATAGGTCAAGATTATGATTTGAATCTCAACTAATCTACCATTTGGTTTGTGGGATAATGACCCATGATATGCTTCAAGCTCGGGTAGAAAATGTATCAAATCTCTCCATGTCAATCCCATGTGAAAGGTGGGTGATGAGAACCGCGATTTGAGAACAAGATAAATTAAATGCATACTAAGCCTTGCTAAATAGGAGAAAACGAATATAAAATCGACATACAGCTCGCCAAAAAGTGAATTGAGCGATTGGTTTTAGCAAGAATTTGCTAAGAAAAATTAATATTGTTCATTGATTAAGAAGAAAAAAAACGTACATAGCTTGTTTAAATAGAAGAAGGACCAAACCTAATAAAAAAAAGGACTCGATCTAACCAAATCTAAAAGATATCCTAAAATAAAATAAAATAACCAAAAAATAAAGGAAAAAACAGTAAATCTTGAGATTCTTGTCAATCTTGAAGAGATTCTCGCCAATCTTGAATAATCTTGTCAATCTTGATTAATCTTGCAAAAATAGAACAATATATTTGATAAATCAGGGACAAAATCTCGCAAGCAGTAAATTTGGGACAAAATCTTGCAAATATATTTAACAACTTGATAAATACAAAATTAAAGGATAAAAAATGTATCTAGACAATTAAATAATAAAACTAGAGTAATCTTGTGGATCTTGCATATCTTGTCAAATCTTGTGAAATCTGGGACAATATCTTTGGTAAATATGGGACAATCTCGCAGGTAACAATTCTGGGATAATTTCGCGAATAATCTTGCACGTATTCTTGGGCCCAAAACCCTCGTTCGCATCCGTGGGGTAGAACATATCCCAAGTACAATATTACAAATTGTCATTCTATTGTTTGAATAGATTCACAAGAATGAAGTATGTTGTTTCAATTCAATTTAAGGGTGTATATGACATTTCAATATGTATCCCATCTAATCTTTCACTCCAATCCTACAATCCAAACAAATTCAGTCTAATCAATCTAATCTTACTCAATCTCACTCAATCCTATCATACATAATCAATCCAGTCCCGTGAACCAAACGCCCCCTGAAAGCATTTACCCACCCACCCTTATACGATTCCGATTCATAAATCCAATTCAGGATCAATGGAAACTTGTTATAAGCATCGTGTGTCATTGTTGATTGAATATAGGAACACTCATTTTAATTGAAAAAAAAAAAACAAATGCTGCCTAAGCACTTCAAACTCATGCTTGATGATAAAATTAAAGATTGAAATATGAGTAACTCAGAATATGCTAAATCTTGAAAGCTTCAAGAAAATCCTCTTGAGTTAAAAAATTGAAACAAGCACTAACATAACTCAGAACATGCTAAAATTAATTGCATCCAGATGGACTAATTAATTATTTGTTTCAACTAAATGCTACTACTAAACATAACTTGCCAAAATAAAGCAGCAATCCCTCAAGTCGAAATAACGATGAAATACCAGAGTAAATCATTTAGAGTTTATACAACACAATGTATGCCAAATCAACCATTCCAGCAGCAAAGAACAATTTCGAAGCCCAAACAAGACGCACGAAATTCTTATTCGAAAACACACAACTTGTAATCTGCAACATTCCCTTTTCCTCCTCTTTCTTGAGGAAGTAGATCAACTTCAAATTACTTTCCGTTAGGAAACCCAGCGACAACGGAATCCCAAGAGCCACCAATCCCAATCCCAGAACTGATAACTCCGGAATAGGCCAATTTTGTACAGTGTACGAAATCCAACCTCGCAAACCGAGATTAAATACCGCTATACCTGCTGAAACCATGCTAATATGATAAACACTCTTCATCATCGTCACCAGATCCGATACATCTCCGTCCACAGGATCTCCAATTCATGATTTTCAGATGGGGTTTCGCTCGATTCATTTGCATATGGGTTTTGGAAATTTCGAGATTTGGGGGTTATATTTAAGGCAAAAAGCAGATGGGAGGAGGAATCATCAGAGTGATTGTTGGGGCGTGTGGGAGTGGGATTTTGTGAGTAAGGTTTGATCAAAATTAGGGGATTAAGAGACCCAAATTTATTATGGTATGTGAGATTGGAAGAAGTTAAGAGAGATTGATTCAGGAAATTAGAGGAGGAAAGCTTGCGATAAATTCTTGACGCCATCATCATCGTCCAAACAACAGCTCTCTCGGCTATTGTAAATTGTAATACCCCAGATCCTTATTGCAAATATATACACATATATATGATAATTTATTTATATTCTGTTAGAGATAAGTATTCCCCAAATTTCTCACAGTTATTTTTAAGAGTTTAATTTCATGTATAAAACCGTTAAAAAGGGATGGCCACAGATTTCTCAACCGATATACCTCCACGCTCGAGCCCTTTTAATACTCGTTCTTTTTCACCCAAAAAAATAATAATACATTGGAGTAAAAATTATACACAGTTATATTGAGAAAAAAAAAATTGGTTCCATAACTTTTCTGTAATCTGTTTTTGGTCCCAAAATATTTAACTATCCAATTTTGGTCCCATAACTATTGCGTTTGTCCAATTTTGGTCCCATTTTCGCCGGAAAAATAAAAACGTCGTCGTTTTCGTTCAAAAAGTGGGGATCTCCGATCGCGCATGTGTCCAAATTGTCATTTGTCCAATTTTTATCCCATAACTATTGTGTTTGTCCAATTTTGATCCCATGTTTGTTTCTTTTAATTTTAATTTTAGTTGTAGCATAATTTTAGTTATTACATAATTTTAATAAACTTAATATTAATTAAATTTTTTATTTAAATTTATTGTTTGAATTATCTAGGAGTGAAAAAAATGAAAAAAAATAAAAAATAAACAGTCAGCATCCACGTCACACGTGCAATTGGAGATTGGACGTGTGACGTGTGACGTCGTTTTCGTTCAAAAATTGGGGATCTCCGATCGCGCGTGTGATGTGGACGCTGACTGTTTATTTTATATTTTTTTTATTTTTTTACCCCATTTTATTATACACCTAGGTAATTCAAACAATAAATTTAAATAAAAAATTTAATTAATATTAAGATTAAATACTGCAACTTAAAAGAATAATTAAAATTATGTAGTAACTATAATTATGCTATAACTAAAATTAAAATTAGAAAAACAAACATGGGACCAAAATTGGACAAACACAATTGTTATTGGACCAAAATTGGGCAAACACAATAGTTATGGGACTAAAATTGGACAAACGACAATTTGGACACGCGCGCAATCGGAGATCCCCAATTTTTGAACGAAAACGACGTTGTTTTTGTTTTTCCGGCGAAAATGGGACCAAAATTGGACAAACGCAATAGTTATGGGACCAAAATTGGATAGTTAAATATTTTGGGATAAAAAACAGATTACAGGAAAGTTATGGGACCAAAAAACTTTTTTTCTCCAGTTATATTGTTGATAGCGAGAAAAGTTATTAGAGTGGGTCTCATGTGCACCCGGGTGCACCGTGCACTCATAGTGCATTTTAGAAGCGTGCAACTATACAAAACAAACGTGGAACTATTCCAAAAAGAAACATGCAACTATGTTTTCATATTAACAGTTGCATTTTTCTATATAAATAAGTCGCACTTTTCAGCATAACAAGTTGCACGCTTCTAAAATACACTATGAGTGCACGGTGCCCCCGGGTGCATACAAGACCTAGCCAAGTTATTATTATAAAAAATTATTTTTAAATAGAGTTTTACATAAATTCTTTTAGGCTATTGTAAACATAAATTTAATATAAACATGGATCTTGGAACTTAATGATTTTCACATTCATAAAATTTGAATCACAAATAAACAATTAAATTATTAACCTTGAGAAGCCATTATATTTCTTCTGGTGAGATTGTCTTTCTCTCCCTTGTCCTCTCTTAATCACAGATTATGAAACTTACGTGATAGAATTAATTGATACCTTTGTGAAGGTAATATGTGTCTTTTATAGGCAGAGAGAGGAGTAATTTCTTATTCTACAAGAAACTTATCCCCAAGAAACTTAATTACACGGTCTATCAATGTGTGAGATTTGTTCATATTTTTTTCTAAATTGATCAAGTAAATATTATTATTTAAACCTTAATATTAAATATTTAAGATCAATAATTAAATATTTAATTAATTATGTGGCATGTGGTCTACAAATCTTACATTGTAATTAATTATGTGGCATGTGGCCACAAATCTTACAGCTATCTTATGTTGTAGTTATATATAATTTTTTTATAAATATTATATATGAAGACATAAATATTTAAGATAATTTATTTTTTCTTTGTTTAGTTTAATTTCTTATGAGCTTTCATTCCATCCTTTTTTTTATCCGATCATTGCCGGTCCTTTTAATATTGATGACCATTTATCTTTTTATTTTTCAAAATACCTAATGGGGCATTATTAAATTCGGTGTGTTCTAAAATCTATTAGGCTGATGTGTTTATTAAAAGTCCAAAACACTTATTTCTTTGATTGGTTGTTTTCGAATAAGTTGCAGCAACTCTGCTTTCTTGCTACCCAATATGTCACCAAGTCCTTCTTTTGTTTTTTATAAACACAAAGCCAGAATGGGATTAATGCCATGTTTTGTCTATTAATTGTTGTTGTGCATCAAAATATCGAAATTAGGGATTAGGATGTGGCTTATGATCTTGATGACACAAATAAGTAATTATGAGATAAGAGTTGTATTAATTGCTCATGATTGTAGAGAGAATAAGTGTCGAACTTAAATGCAAGAAGTAAATTTGCAAGAGGTTTGTTATGGTATGATTTATCTAGACATTTGGGTCATAAATGAGTCCTATTTATAGTGTTTGGGAGAGTGGAGCTCACTCTCCCAGATTACAAGTACAATGGGCCGAAAGTAACTCTGCAAATCATTAAATGCTACAAGACTGACGTGATTTGCCTCTGAGGTCGCGGGAGGTCGCCCGAGGCATGACGGCCTCGGGCACCTCACTGGGACTCCGCCCAAGGTAATTTCCGGATTTGCAGGGAATTAGCTGTTTAAGTACTTTGACATGTCATTCGTAATCGTCCATTGCTTATTTATCTCTGACTTAAGCCTGCTTTAGGAAAGTTCTTCGGTGCCGCCTGTCTGACACCCGTCCAGTCGTAGTTAATGCTCTGCATTTATGTCAGACTGAGGTCCTCGAGATCGCTCTAATCACACATACTCTGGTCGGGCCTTGATGTCTCTTCTGACGATCTGCGAGGTCTTAGCCTTGGTAAAAATCCATCCTCTTCATCACGAGGTATCTCAGGTTGGAACGTACTCGCGCAATATGCTCACAACAATTGTTTTAAACAGTCTCGGCCAACTTTTGTTTATTTTCTTATTACGTATGTTGTTAGTTCAGTATGTATAATTATGCGCATAATATTTAAGATTCAATAATTTAGTAATAAAGTTCGGCTTATCTATTAATTTAGATATTTAAAAAATGAGTAGGTCTAGTGTGAAAATTTTCATGTATGAAAATCTATAAAATTGTCCTAAATCAACCATCTACACCCTAAACACTAAATAATTAACCCTAAATTATGACATATATTCGAGTCGAGTGAACCATGAACCACTCAATTTTGTTTTACCTTCACCAATTACAGAATTTAATTGTAAATTAAAGTTTTTTCATGTATGAAAATTTTCATACTAGACTTTGTCTAAAAAAATACTAAGATATGATATTTCATTATGTTAGAAGACAGTAGTTATGAGGGCTAGATCATACAAAGCGTACTTGTAATCTCCGCATTCATCTTTTAAGAATGCATCTTTTGAGATGGTGTTTTATTACATTAGTCGGTAGTAACTTAATGCATGATTATTATGTATTAAATGCTTTAAATAAACGGTTTGATTTATTCGTTATATGAATTAATTGCTCATATATGATATTGATAGACAAAGTTTCTAATAGTCCTGGACTAGTTCATGGGCCCGTAAACAATAAAAGTTGTCCTCGAATTAATTCCTTATACATGATATTTGATTGACAAAGTTTCTAATAGCCGGGGACTAGTTCACAGGCCCGAACAATAAAAAATATCCTCGAGAATGACCAGGGTCATTAATATTGACCTTGGGAAGGCTCGCAGTACTATAACAAAGTTTCTAATGGTCAGGTGTCTAATAAGGTTTGGGATCGACGGCTCTTTGGGTTTAACCTGTCATCCTCGATGACAAAGTATATGTGGCAAAATTTCTATTGACAAAGTATAAGTGACAATGTTTCTAGCTATGACATGATTTTGCAGGTAATCATGGAAAAGTGTTAATGGCATGGTATCAATGTGTGACAAAGTAATATTAGCATCAATAAAATGAATCTTTATTTTTAGCATTTAATTTAAAGTAAATTGGCCCCACTGAATGTGTTTGTGTGCGAACCCAATCATTTTTGAAAAATTGGATGGCGAAAAATGATGATAGATGTCAGACTATTTTGTTATTTAATTGGATGTTAAGTCGTATTCTAAACGAGTTACTTATGGTACAGTCTTCCATTATCAACGTTATAATGATTGAATTTATATATTTTATAATTATGCAAAAAGTTTAGTTCACGCTTTTTAATATTATATATGCATGTGCTTTTAAAAAGATTTAGGGTTGTGAAAATTTGGGGCCTTGAAATGTGAATCAGAACAACATTATCAAAATGAATACCCCTTTTAAAAGTGAGAGATATTTGGAGTATAATTTATTTATATGAATTAAAATGTAAAAAAATCCAATTAAAATAATAATAAATTAATTCGTTTATATTATTTTTCTAACACTCATCACTCGTGAGTTGAATTTTCAACTCTACCCTATGTGGTAAGAAGCCAAACAAGTGAACAATTTAGATTTGGGTGCAAGTCTTTTGGACTCTAGTACCATAAAAAAATGTCATCTCATCTAAAAGTTGTGTAATATTAATTTATTTATATTAATTTCCTTAACAATTACCATTGAGTATATATAACTACATTTATTATGCAAATGAAAATGGCTACCCAAAAATCGTCAAATAAGAATTGGAGGGTAGTATTACATCAGTATCAGATTCTAGACGCAAAAACTTTATACAATTTAGATTAGTAAAAAGTTATAGACTTACATCTCCATGAATTTTGTAATAAGTAATACAAGTATTTAATATTCACATAATACACATTGCGAGGCTCACAAAATTTCCAGCATGTAATGTATATCACAATATATGCTAGCCTATTTCACTGACTTTGATCTTCAAGTGTTGAGTGAAATTAAATTTTAGGTATATGTTTATGGAGGCTCCTTAACACTTCATCTAATGTGCAGATTGTAAAGACATAATGCTGCAGCATCTGTCATGACTTTGCAAAGTTGTGGCTTATTCTACTTCGAAATTTTTGATATGTTATTTTAAACTTGATAGTTAGACAGATAGATCTGCCTTAAAACAATAAAATCTCTTAACGAGATTCTTTTTTTTCTCAGTAAAGGCAAAATATTCAGATAGATCTGCCTTAAAACAATAAAATCTCTTAACGAGATTCTTTTTTTTCTCAGTAAAGGCAAAATATTATTGATAAAGAGAAAAACAAGAACAGGTTACAGCAGAATGATACAGATTTAAAAATCTAAGATCATTCTTGGATTAGCAAGCAAGTCCGTTATTACATTTGAAATCTCTACTCTTATTTAATGTCTGTCCAGATTCTCACAATATGATCTTGTGTTATTTTACCCCTATCCTCATTAACAACATTATGAAAAATCAAAATCTCGAAAACATTAAGGTCAGATAACGAACACATCGGATTCAGATTACATGACATTGCCTATGTTATCGACAGTAGCACAACTATCGTGATATCCACAACGAACCAAACTAATGCAAATGGACTGTCAAATTTCACATGGTTGGTCATAATGTAAACCTGAGCTTTCAATTTCATTGACAAGGCACTAGTAACTAGTTTCAGTACTTCCAAATGGATTCACATTCTTCAGAGTATGCATATCTCACAAATCTACTAAAAGTATTAACCTCTTTTACAATTCATAAAGCCGCAAACTTAAATTTAGGATCAATTGAAACTTCTGCATAAGCATCTTAATTTTTTACCTATGCACTTAAAAATTCATGCTTCAAGAAAATCCTCTTGATAATCAAGTAAAAGATTGAAACAAGCACTAGTATAACTCAGAACATGCTAAAAATTGGCATCCAGATGGGCTAATTATTTCTTTCAAACTCCATAATCAATGCTATTAAACATAACTTCCCAACACCCTTATCATAATTTTTAAAAAAAATGCTACCTATGCACTTAAAAAATCATGCTTCAAGAAAATATCAAATACCCTTATCTTAATTTTTTTAAAAAAAATGCCACCTATGCACTTAAAAAATCATGCTTCAAGAAAATATCAAATACACGATTGAAACATACACTAATATAACTCAGAACATGCTAAAAATTGGCATCCAGATTGACAAAATATCTCTTTAAAACTCCATAATCAATACTAAAAATAACTTCCCAACAAAATCCTTGAGCAAAATAAAGCAAGTCTAACTAACAAGTAACAAATACCACAGTTAAATCATCTAGATACCACAATGTATATCAAACCAACAGATGCACCAGCAATGCACAAATAAGAAACCCCAAGAACACGCACGAAAAACGTATTCAAATTCTTGGTAACCTGAAGAGTGAGGGTCATGATCTGCAACCTCCCCTGTTCCTCCATTTTCTTGAAAAAGTACATCGGCTTCAAAGCTCTTCTCATCATGAAAGCCAGCGAGAATGGGAGCCCAAAAGCCAGCAATCCCTGAATTGATACCTCCGAAATGGGCGAATTTCGTGTAGTGTAGGAAATCCAAGCTCCCAAACCGAGATGCACTAGCCCTAATCCAGCTAAAACCTTGCTTAAACTATAAACAGTCTTCATCATCCTATCCAAAACTTCACGCGTCTCATTCGCTAACGCTGATAAATCTCGGTCCACAGTTGGCCCCGTGATTTCTTGGTGCCTGAATTCGTGATTTGGGGTCGGATTTTCAGATGGGGTTTCGGGGGTTTCGCTCTTTGATGACGATTGATTAGGGTTAGAGGTGGATAGAAATCTGGGATTTCGGTGAATTGCATATGGGTTTTGGGAATTTCGAGGGTTTAGCAGGGAGTGAGAATGAGTGAGTGATTTGGGGGTTAAATTTGCGCGTCCGTTAACAAGAAGATAGGAATAATCAGGGTGATCGGCTTGATTGTTGTGGCGTGTGGGAGTGGGGTTTTGTGAGTGAGGTTTGATCAAAATTTGGGCGAAAGGGGAATCAAGAGAGGCCATTTTTTTATGGGATGTGAAATTGGAGGAAGTTAGTGATCTTTGTTGATGGAAAGAGGAGAGAGATTGGCTCATGAAACTGCAGGAAAGCTTGCGGTAAACTCTTGACGCCATGATCGTGGAAACAAGACGGCTATTGTTTGCAGGGAACTTGAAATGTGAATCTGAGCAACACTATGAAATGAATACCCTTTTTAAAAGCGAAAGAGATCTTTATAATTATATAATTTATTTATATTAATTTAAAAATAAAAGATTCCAATTAAGATATTGACAATTTTTTTTTTTTTTACTGAGATTACATCTATTTAGTGAGAAATCAAATTAATGTCGCATAATATTAATTGAAAGTTGGAATCATGAAAAATACTCATAACTTTATTTTATTTTTCGGAATTTCATGTGGTTTTCTTGTAACACTTCTAATACAAGAATATAAAATTTATTAAGAATACAATTTTGTGCAAATTTATATAGTCCAAATTACACTAAAAAATTGAGCAAATAAAAAAATTGTTAGACATTCCGTTTTTAATTTAATCGAAGTAGAATGAGTTGAATTAAGTGTGTTGTTAATTTGCACGAATACTAGGTTTAGGTGCGTACAATTTTTTATAAAAGTGTTTGTTGTTTATTAAATGAATATTTTATAACAAATCTTAATATACAAAATCACTTTTCATTCAACTCATATATATAGCTTTAAGAAAATGATTTTCATACCTACTAGTTTTTGCACCAACCTTATATCATATCCTTCAATAAACACGCAAGTTTTCAACATGTGACCCATGGGCTTAAAAGAACAATTTAATCGTTTCTCTTTTTCAAATCATATTTATGAAGAATACATAGTTAGCTAATTAATCCTCATCGCAATAACAAATAAATCTAACAAGTAAAACTGCGAACATGCATATTATTGAAACGAGCAAACATCACAAAAAGAAACAGACACAAGAACCGAATAAGAATCCAAGAGATTGACTGCTGTAATCCATTGATCCCCACCTCAACTAGATTAATCTTTAATAAAATGATACTTTTACCACAACATTTAAAACAAGAACAACTTTCTGAAGAAAAGTACAATTACAATCTATTTAGTCAAAATCCATTTCTTTCATGGAAAAGACAGAATTAGCCACGCATCTCAGCCATATACAAAAGAACCTTAATACAAGTAACTTTTAATGAGCACCAAAAGTTCTTACCCTCTATGCACCTCGCCTCTTTTTGAATCTCTCGCGGGCACCTAAATGTCCATCATCCTCTGTTATTTCTTTAGTATTCGTTTCATTATCTTCATCCCCATTTTCACCAGCCTCTTCGTCTCTTTTTCGTACCAACCCTCCAAATACAGCTGCTGGGACTTCTTTCTGCGCTATCTCAACCTTATCCTCATCATCTTCAGATTCGCTATCTTCTGGAAGTTCTATATCCTCCCTATTTGCTGTTGTCTCTCCTCCATTCTGCTGCAAACCAGCACTCACAAATCCTAATCGTCTGCCTGTATCTTTCGTTGTGGGGTCGTTGGCAGGGGGGAGTAATTGCCTTTCCAGGACAGCCATTTCATCGTCAGCCACACCAGCTTTCTTGAGAACATCCTTAGCTTCTTCAAGAGTCTGCATCTGATCCTTTTGCATCAAGTACTCCGGTAAAATAAAGTGCGTCTGGAGACAATAGAAAATAGAAAAATGGGAATAGGTTAGGTACAATGTATAACCGAGAGAGACGCACAGAAACAAGGTGAGACGTAAACTAAACACTAGTCTCTAGAGAAGAATCTTTTTACCCAAAATTGTTGTGTTTTTGGTCAATCTATGAGAATTAAATATCATATTCCAATGTTGTCCTTCTACTTGTTTTTTTGTGATAGAATGCATTAACTAAGCAAATTTACTCCATGTAGGTAACAAAAGGGCAAAAATGTATACACATATATTTATAGCTACTTAACGACTTTCTTAATTCGTGTGAAACATCCTTAAGGTGATGTTTGTTTGGGTTTCAAGAGACTTCTAAAAACCGGTTTTTTTTCATTTTAGGGGATTTTGAAATCCTGATAACTAGTAAAGTGTGTGTTTGTTTTGGATTTTCTAGTAGGGTGAGATTTAACTTTAGATCAAATCAACATGTAAGAGTGATTGAAATAGTATTTATATTATTGTTGAGTGTGATTGTAATGATTGGATGATGTGAAAAATGATTTAAATATATTAAAGCCTAGTAGAGAGAATTGACTGTGTTGTGAAGTGGGACTGTGAGAGTAGGTTTATTGGTGTCATAATGGTGGTTTTTTAAAATCGGTTTTCAAAATCTCAAACTAGAACTGATTTTAAATTTGAAAACCCAAATCCTGGTTTTTAACACCCAAAACAAACATCACCTAAACAACAATTAAAATGGGTCAGAGGGAGTATATGATTACCTGGCTATAACTAGCAGAAACACTTCTCTTTATACGGAGCATTTCTCTGAAGGTGTCTTCATTTCCATGCTGCACCTCGAACTCATGCCACTTGTTCCAGAAATCGAGATCAGATCGCGGGTCAGCAAACTGGGAAGCATGCTTATACAACGCACGACTACGATCGATTTCACCAAGGCTCTTCTCAAGTTCCGCATACTTGAAGCACATGACCTTGACATCCTTATCTGGAAGTCCCGACTCAATGGCATTCTCGTAAATCTGTCGAGTTTTCGGTACACCGAATATCTCAGCTGCCCGGGCAATGTATACTTCGTACATGCCCAACTTCTCATTGGGTGGGAGTGCCTTTGTTGCCTGATCATATACCTCCATTGCTCTTTTAGCCAGACCATAGTCTTCCTCTAGCTTAGCATATTGAAGAAAGATAGGTTTCACAGCTTCTGCAGGAGCCTAATCAAAGGAAGAAGAAATGATATATTAAGTAAGTAACTGATATGCAATGATTAATCTTATGGATCCAGCATATGAATAAAGTGACTGAACAAAACATCACTGTGTATGCAAATTAAGTTTCTGCTCTAGATAACATGTGCTAGGTCTTAACATAGATACACCAAATGATAAGGGCAAGAAGCACAATAACAGTGTGGTCCAAGTCTATTGAATGATAAGTCAACATAAGCATTTTGTAACCTTTCAAAAGCAAAATTGTAGGTCAACTTATGATTGAATCATAACCATTTTTCAATAAGATTTTCCTCCCCAAACCATAAGATAATAGAGATTTCCTTCAAGTTTGTGGTCAGGCCGACTTAACCATAAGAGCCCCTACATTGAATATTTGGATCTTTACTCAACGACCTGCTGGTTATAATAACTGATAATCAAATAAATTGCATAAGAGCAGGAAAAAAACCTATAGGTCACAAATCTACACATACAATTATAATTCAAGAAAATAGCATAAAACACTAACATACCGCTTTAACTGCATTTTCAAATAATTCTCGAGCTCGTTCCAGCTTTGACTTCCCATATCTCTTAACAAACTTGGAAAGATAAGAGACCCAGATATCCTTCACGTGGGGGTATTTGAATATCTTCACGCCTCTCTCATAAACTCTAAAAGAATCTTCAAAGTACTTGTTATCCTGGACGATGGAACAAGAAAACTTAATACAGACTAGCCAAATATGGAGAATCAAGGGTAAGAGAGAGGAAAGAATCCCACTTACTTCCAAAAGCATAGCATAGTTTATTATGATTTGGGGAGTGGCTATTCGCAAATCCAATATTCTTTCATAAACTTTTCGTGTAGATTCCAGGGTGCCCAGGCTTTCCTCTAAATCAACATAAAACGTCCAAAGCCTAAGGGATTTATGAAGCTTCATTTGCACTGGTTCATTGCCATCAGCAGCCACTACAAAAGGATAAGAAGTCAGAGTTCAAGTTCAAACTTACCAAACTCATCAACTTTGCTCCCACAACATCATTAATTGATAGCAAGCATATGAAAAACAAGAATTCTCACTCCAGTGTTTAAAATTAAAGATTTCTGAACACACTTTTTTTTCACAATTAATAGGCTGCTCCTTCATGCTCTCAATTAATATAGGCTTCGAGTTGAATGAAATTGCTAAAAAGGTCTCTGGCTATGCATTGGAGAAAGATTTTCTTTGAAGAGCTTATGACGCATATGTTAGTATGTAACACTGTCTTCTTTTTCTAAAACAGTAACTTGAAACTACTTGCACAAATCATCTTCATTGAACAAAGTTTTTGTTTACCATCTTTCTAGAGGAAATAACTACTATCAATTTTTGTGATGCAAAACTCACTAGAAGTAAAACATTGAGACAGGATAAGAACAAAAACTCACAGTATATTAGTATAAAAGATAATCCAAACAATCAAACACTAATGCCGATGATGAGAACTTTCAGCAGGCAAGACATTAAGCCCAAACCATGTTTAATTCAAAATTAAATGCTCTGTTAAAAAATGTTGGGAAATCAATATTTGTTAATTCCTATGCCCTCATGTGAAAGATAATTATTAATATAGATATTCATAGCAAAAGGTGCATGTCAATAATACACAAGGACTACCTAATCATGGTATGCAAATAGGTATTCTACTTGCATCATTACAGGGTGCCATGGTCAGTGTTCTATTTCCCATCTTAACGTTATCCGATAAATAATTTTTTCCACTAAAATGAAAGAAATCAAAGCTATAATAATATTGAGCAAAAAGAAAATACAAATACTTCAAGTGATGAAATATACCTCTCCTCTTGACCTCAGCTGATGGTTCTGCGGTAGCGCGACACATCAGTTCCAATGCACCCTTGAAATTTTTGTGCCTGAGCTCCATCTCTGCCCATTCACACCAAACACTGGCTAGATGGTCCAAAATCTTATAGTTCACCTGCACTGCTTTGTCAAATATCACCCGTGCATTTGACACATCTTTGTGGCTCTCATATAACTTAGCAAATGCAACCCACAAAGTATGCGGTTTCCCCACAGCCTTCATAGGATCCACTGTCCTCACAGCTTCTGTGTAAGTTAAAATTTGTTTAGTGGGATTCCCTTCAAAGAGCTTAACTCTCCGATGCCACTGCTCTACATTGTGAGGATTCTGTCTTAAAAGCACGCTGTTAGCCAACTCTGGCCTCCTATCCATCAAATACTCCAACCTTGCTAACCTCAAATCCATATCCTTGTCATCCTTCAGCCAAAACTTGTCAATCCTCTTCCTCAGCTTCTCAATATCCAACCTATCATCCACCTCTTCTTCCTCCTCCGGCTCCTCTTCGTTCCCCTCGTCATCCTCTTCATCATTATCATCCATACTTTCCATTTTGATAGACAGCATACTCTCCTCAAACTGAGAATACGCATCAAATATCACACTAAAATCCCTCACAGTAACAACTGTAGTCATCCCTTCCTCAAAAATATCCCTAGCCTTTTCAAGCAAACCTCTCCTTATGTAATAATCGGCCAGAGATGTCCACAGCCTCCCAACCTCATCCGTGAACTTCCGAATCCCACCTCTAATTATGGCATCAACATTCAATCCTGAAATTTCACTAGCATGTTGGGTCAACAAATCACACAATTCCAACCACAATCTGTGCTTCGTCTTCCCTTTTATAGAGTAAAACCTATCATCATTCAAAACCCCTGCCAGCCTCTCGGCGGCTTCCTGCCACAACTCCGAATTAATCAAAAACTCAATAAAATCCTCAATGTGACTAGGGTCATACTTCAAGTACCTCCTATACACTCTCAATGAGGCCTCAATCGGAACCCCCTTCTGCGACACAAAAACCAAATAATATTCCCAAATCCTATCGTGCTGTGTAACCGGGAGAGCGCACAATGCACGATCAAAAGTGTGGCGCGTCTTGGTAACCAGCTTCTGCTTAGTCAGTGACTGCAGATACATGATCCAAATCCGCGGCATCTTGTGCATCGTGGCTAGGGCTCGTTCGAACGTGTTGTTCAGTGATTGGTATTGCGAGTGAGTAATCGGCAAATTCCTCACAATCTCGAGACGCTCGCGCAAATACGCGTGCCACAGCTTGTAGCTACCAGGCAAGGCCTTGAGAGAGCGCTCATAAATTATGGAGCGTTTTTTGAATGGGGCATCGCTCCGAGCAATCAAATAACGCCACCAAAGCTTGAGGTTGTTCGGATTCCTCAGAACTTCTTCCTCATATAGAAAATCTTCTTCGGTGGGATATAAATCTTGAGAAATCGTCGTCGTAATCGTCGTCGTCATGTTGGGAAACGAGGGCTCCAACGGAGAATTATTCTCAGATTAGAAGACAAAGGTAGAACCGCAGAACCTAGGGTTTACAAAAACACGAGTTTAGTGAGTTAAGAGAATTTTACATCTATATAAAAGGTCAATAATACCCTTATTTGTTAGGATTAAATAAAATAAGCACAAAATATGTAAATAAACCAGAAATTCAACTTGAATCAATTAATCAACATAAGATCCAATTACTTTTAAATTTCGAATTCTCCTTGTTTTTTTCCTTGAATGACCCTTCAACAATGTCTCCACTATAAGATGATGTATTCAATATTTAAAAGATGATTATAAATTACCCCTTTTTATACAGTTTTTTTTTTCCCCCTTTATATAGAGTTAAAAGAGTAAAAATCTTGTAAAACGAATATGGAATTTTTTTTGGGAAAGGTGGTAGTGTTTAGGAATATCCTGCGTTAAAAAGTATTTTCAAAACAATTATTTTATGAGGTACATTTGTGTCTCATGTGAAGAGACATAAATTGGGCATTAGCGTTTTAACTCTTTGGAGAATGTAATTTTTACTAAATTGTATCTCGTCTCATGTATAAGATCGTCTCATTTGAATTTTTTGTCTTTTTTTATATATGGATATTAATTGCGTGAGACCCATTCCGAAGTCTTTTTTTATATAAAAAACTACTATATAAAAAACTATGAAATACATACGTATCTTTTAAAATTTGTTATCAAATTAACATAACTCGACATTGTATATGGCAATCTGTCGTTATAAATTAAAATTGTTACGTACGTGAACTGATGAATGTCACTTGGCAATTCTTTTTGTGATATTCAATTTTAGTGTAAAACTAGCACTGTAGCACATAACTCGCGTAGAATTTAAATTTTTTTTATTAATTTTAATTAAAATATTTTTAATATTTAATTTAATTAAGGTAAAAAAAATATATAGATATAATTTTTATATTTTAATATTATTTATAATTTATACATATTTTTATTTATTTCTTATTTTAAATTATTCAATCCCTTTAATTTTAATGATTTCGAAATCCTATGGATTTGAAAATCCCGATGAATAGTAAAAGTATGTGTTCGTTTTGAGATTTTGATAGGGTGTGATTATGCTTTATGTCAAATCAATATGTAATACTGATTGATGTTGTATTATTATATTATATTCGGTGAGAGAAGAGTAAGAGAGAGAATAGGTGGGTGGAAAAAAATGGTGATATGATTGTATTGAATTTTGTAAAAATAGGTGTATAGATATATTTTATAGAATTGTATTTAAAAGCTGAATGTGGAAATTCCCAACTAATATATGACCGGATTGCAAAGTTTTAAGTCCATTAAGATGAGTTTCGAAACAAACATACACTGAGTTACCGAGTTTATAAATAGTGAGTCTAGTGAGTTAAAATTCTACACCTAGATAAAAATTTCGCACAATAATAACCTTATTAATCTATTAATTAATTTTAATATATAAAAATAATATATTCTACCAATTACATAAATATAATTTCCCCATAAAAAAATAATATTATATCTATTAAATTATGCATTAATAAATAAGGAGCATTATTAGTGTAAGGCGGTATGATAGTGAAAACTAGTAGAATTTGAGTATATGATGCTTTAACATTTTGAGAAAAATGGATGTTAATTTATTTAAATTTGTAATTCATATGAAGATTGTTTCGTACAAATTTTGCCATTAATAAAACCTGACATGAACTTAAGACCACAACGAGAGTTATCACGTCACATTATATTACATATGTCGAATGTGTGATATGTGCATTAAATTGCAATATGTAAAATTACTTGTGGATTAAATTGTAAATTTTAAAAATTATAATTAACAATTCTGAAATGGTCGTAATTTTTTATGTATTAACCCTAAAATTTGAAATCAATGCTCTTTGTTGATCTAAAGTACTTTAACACCATTAAAGGGGTGTTTTGAAATTTTACAAAACAATTTTTAGAATCACTTTTTTCAAAAGTTGTGAGAGATAACTTTGAAAATAAATGATTTTTATAAACTGTTTTTAAATTTTCAAAACACACTTTAACTCTCCAGTAAAGAGAGAAAAAATCACTATCCACTTTCATATCAACTCTCGTTATAACTTTTTTTTTAAACCAACACATTTGCTCTTATATTTTTCTTACATTAATCTATTTCCTTGTTTACTTTTCTTACACTTTTTTTTCCATATAATAATTACCCCCATTAACTAACAAAAATAGAATAATAACACAACATTCTGTTTTGATTTGACATAACCTCTATACACCCCTATTTCTCAATCTCTAACCAAACATATGTTACTATTCACGGAATTACCTCCATCTACTACACCATCTCATCCGCCACAATATCTTCAAAACAGAGCTTTAGATAATATCTTTCACGTTTCTATGCTTTGCAATAATGGAAAGTCTCTCTCATGAATAAATTTCATAATATTAAATTGGATTCGTTCAGTGATACCATAGTATTTTCTTAGTAATATAACTATTTTTATAAATTAATATCATAATATTTTACACACAAAACATGCTTAACTATGTGAGGTATTAGTTTGTAACTTTAATGATATTACCAAATGAATGTTATGTTATTTCTACACGAAAATTCTATAAAGTGAACAAGCTTCATGAGAGATTGACTGAAAAGGGCAAAGTCTTGCACTAGGTGCACAATGTAATCCAAGTGCATTTTTAAAATATTCGTCTTTTTTCACTATAATGTACAATGTTTTACACTTAATGAATCGTGTTGCAAATTGCATGTTTAATGTTAACTGTTTATAAATTTCAATGAAATAAATTAAATATTTAAAAATATATTTAAATTTCACGGTACACTCGATGCATTGAAAAACTACTTATAAAAAAAAACGCGCTTTACAAATTAACTTGAGCTCTACCCCGTGTATTATAATTATAAAAATTATTTCGTACATGTGAAACGCACTATTAAAATGGGAAATTTGGCCGCAAGTCCTTTCAATTTTCATTCTAGAAATTTTTTAAAATTATTACTCTATAAACATTTAGGTCCAATAATAATTATAAAGTGGCATTTTTGCCAAAAAAAAAATAGTGTGCTATACTCTTTCAAAATATTGAAAGCTACATACTCCCAAATTTTCCTATCAAAACTTAAAATTTAAATGGCAATAAGTAATAAATGATTAATTCCGAATATGGAAAGTGGAAAGTAACGTGTATAAATTCGTAATCGGGTCTTATTTTATGATTAAATCTTGCATGTATCCGGGTGCACCGTGAACTCATAGTGCATTATAGAACCATTCAACTTGTTTTATTAAAAGATGTAGTTTATTTACACTGAACCGTGTAATTATTAATATGAAAAAATAATTGCACGATTAAGTGTAAATAAGTTGTATATTTCAATATAGTAAGTTGGATGGTTCTAAAATGTACTATGAGTTCATGGTGTACCTGGATGCATGACTCGCTCCTTATTCATTACCCACCCTATTACACGTTCATACACCCTATATATATCCCCTCCTATTCCTTCCCTATTTCATCAAATTTTATTGCCTTAATTTCTCTAAAAAACACACTTTTGAAGAAGATTTATTCGAGATGGCAGGTTTGAAGATGGCTGTGGTTTTCGTGGTGATTATGATGGTATCTTTTGTTTTTGGTCACCCGGAATTCGACCGGTCTCCAGCCCCAGCTCCGTCTCCTGAGAGCGGCGCCGCCCCTTACCCGCCGCCGCCGCCGTGGTTGCTTCATCCCTTGCTCTCTCTCTCCTGGCTCTCATCAACTAATGATCATGCATTTGCTGCCTTTATTATCGAGAGATTTATATGAATGAGGAGGGATATTTTTTTTCACTATATACAGTAATTAAATAAAAATACAAATACTAATATATACATTATATTGATTATAGTTTTTTCTTTATATTCTGGCGTTTTATTTATCGCGTATCTTTTGGCTGTTTAATTAAACAGAATGAAAGGTAATATTGGAGTACATGCTACTTTTACTAGACTGGGATCTATTTATGTTGCTGTTAATTTTAAAATTATCAAAATTAAATTCTATTGAGTTTCACATAATCTCCAATTTTCTTTTTGATACATATGGCTGGTAAAAGATGGCAAGTAAAGTAAATTCATTTCAAGAAACGAAATTTAGTTAGTATATTCTGACAATCCATGAATTCATCATTACGGTGATCCGATTTATAACTTCGTATGTCACCAAATTTACATTCAACCAATATCTTAAAGCAAATATTATTTATTTTTATTTTTTTGAGCGCAAATATATTATTATATTTAATTTAAAACTATCTCGTAATTTGTCTAGGAGTTAAATTCAAAAAGAGATTGGAGATGAGAAACGTTAATGAAACGAAGATGGTAAGGGGTGGGGATTGCAAAGAGATTTTCCAAAGATTTTATTGTTTTTAAATTTTTAGATTGCTTTTATCATATTGAAATTGAAAAAATAAAAAACAATGTTATATAAATTGAATTATAAATGTATAAGAACAATGTTACAAATTTCGAATATAAACTTGCATGAATTGAAATACAAAATCGGATTATAATAAAACATGCACAAAACTCTAATGTGAAAATTATATATACTATAAAATTGATATCACTTCACTTATAAACTGATAATATCACTCTTATGAACTAATACATAAAATATTTTATACGTTAATATTAATTTATAAGTATAATAATAATATCCATTGATAATTTTTTTATAATATTAGATTGTAAGAGCAATGTTATAAATTTCATACTATTTTTTCATCGCCACTATTTTTTTTGCATTTGTACGTGTTTAATTTTATCATGTTGACACGAAAACACAAGTTGACGCCTCTAATTAGAACCAAAACATTAGATTTTGAGGCACACTTGCATGAGACGGTCTCACGGTGAGACATGACATAAGTTGATCATTGACGCTTTTAACACTTTGGAAGGAATGAATGTTATTTGTGATAAGTTATACCTATCTCATGCATAAGACCGTCTCATATGAGTTTTTGTCTTGCATATTTTATTCAGTACGGTAACAAACCAATTGACAAACACTCGACATTCAAAATCTACTATCCATCAGCATGAATATGTGCAAATGTACAATATATACTTCCAAAAAGATTTCATATATTTCTCACCATTAGGGTTTTGAACCCTTAAAAATCACAAACCCCAAGCAAAAGGGGACAAACATCATGATCCATGAGTACCTTGTACCTGTGGGCTGTGAGATTGAGGATCATGTACAATACAGTTTCCAAATTTAGCACAAACACACCACAAAAATTATTTTTCAACCATGAACTATAATTGGCAATATGTGTAGCTGCTCCCCTGGCATTCATCATTTCATCAATGACATTAATATGCCAAATCAAATACCTCTAAACCACACCAAAATACGCATGCATAATCCATACGTAATATCAAGTCTTGTATACATTCAAAGTCCGGTATATGGATGACTTGTTCTTGAACCATGGAACTGGTGTTGCATTCAGGGGAAGAGTTATTGTATCTGAAATTGTCAACAACGTAAGATAGTGCGTTCAGATTTCAGAATCAGAAAAATCGTTTCAGACAGTTGGTATCGTTTCAGACTTGTTCTTGATAGTTACATAAACATTTATGCTACGTGCAAGTCACCTTTGCAGTATCCTAGAATTGTCGGAATTTTCTTTATCAGATGAGATATCAAGTATAATCTTAATAAAAAAGGACCACTATGCTTAGTTTCATTTCTGCTATCCATTTTCTTTCTACATGGACAAATACGTTTCAGGAATGGAATTTTTTCCTCCCACAATACCAATCATTTATTCTAGTATTATAATCCCATTAACAGCAACAAAACACAGGACATCTACAGTTTTAAATGTCTTCCACCATTGCATCCCCCCCAAATAAATAATGAGACATCTACAGTTAAGATTACTCCACGGAAATATCACCTCACTGTTTCCAACAAATATCAATACATATTTCATTTTCTACATTCTTTCCAATACCATAACCAGAACACATTCTTTGAAAACCGAAATAGCAAGAAACATAACAAAACATAGTAAACATTTGGCATGCAATGCAATCAGTTAAAAAATAAAATACAATACTAAGGATACAAAAAAGATCTACTCACCACAGATTAATATGCTGTTGATCAATCATTTTTTGAATTATTTAGCTGGATGTACGCCAGTATGCTACCAAAAGTTTGGCTCATATAAGTTCATGAATTGTGTAAAAGAAAGAGCCTGCAGTTTACACGATACACCATTTCAAAATTCAAGTCCTGAACATAGAAATAAAATTATAAGTTGCTATTGACGATTGAGCAACCGTATGGCATTGCGAAAATGTTGTTCGCTACAGCATGAACTAATTGAGCTTTATAAAATTGACCTCCAGTTAAAGATTATAAATCTTTAAAGTTAGTGACATATATATTCATCTAAAATAATATCCTGATTCATAACTCACTTTAATTAATTAAAGTTAATAAATTGAACTTAGAATGATTATTAAGTTATTTAGATGGATATATTTATAATTTACTCAATTTTCTTCGCTTCAAAATATTCACTGAATATCAAATTATTATAATTGCATTAACTTGGAATTCAGTTTTAATGTCTTAAAACTCTAATCAGTTTATCATTTCGTTACATTTGTATATTCTATTAATTAATTTGCAGTTATGTTGCAAAGTAGTTACAAATTATAAAAAGAGAAATATATTATTTTAGTCATTACATCACACATTCATATTGGAAAAAATATGAACTAGAAATATTTCTTATAATTCTATATATGTGTGTATATTTATGAAGTTATTATATAACTTTTTATATTGATTAAAGTTAATAAATTTAATGAATAAACTTACAAGGATCAAATGACATTAACTGGACTCTTCAATCATCTTAAAAGTTGCAAATGAAAAGTTATCTCTGAATAACTATTTATTCATATATATGTATCTTATAGTTTAAATTATGCACCGATTTCTACTCCAAAGAAAAGAATGGAAGCTCAGGAGCTCATTTTAGAAGATTTGCTTGACAATAACTTCTAATTACATTAAATATGGATATGCGGAATATGTTTAACAGTACATACGAGCTTTTGATAAGTTATTTTAGCGACTATTCAAAATAATATGTGATCATTACAAAGACAAATAATATATGTATTAAAAATTCTCAAGTAACGTACGAATAACGTGCAACACGAATTCATTTTTTACTAGTATAGAAAATAAAATTATTCTCAGATAGCAGTAATATGACCATCAAGAAACATTCAGCAGAAAGTCGAAAAATACAAGCACACTTTGGGGAAGAAGGATTACTTGAGCACTTGAGGTTGCTTAATGCTTTTGTCACCTTATCTGCATATTACTAAGAAAGTCGGAGAGCCTGAAAGTATGAGCAGTGGCACATGAAATGTCAATGAACAGGTGAAATGATGAAAATTATTAAGAAGACGTACAGATGTGAAGAAAATAGGCAGGGAGAAACAGAAAAAGGTTACCTAATATCTTTCGCAATAACAGTATTTCCATCTTCAGCCCCAAGATGGCGAAGAACCACTTCCTCAAGACGACCATCACGATATGCATGCTGTAAATTAGAACCATATTAACTACAAATATATCTTTCTGAAATTGGTTCATTGTACAAACTCAAGTATATGCAAAAGAAGCAGTAAACCCGATGTTAAAATTCACAACATTATATAAATGGAGTAGATAAAACATCAAAATCTACATCACATCCATAAAATTGCAAGTGGTAAATCAGACTTGTTTTCTGAAGCCACCCATTTGATATGTAAAGTACTCATAACCTAAGAATTATATCGTTATCTGCAGTTTGATGGTCCTGTAAAAGGACAGAATTTCTAATTAACAGCAACGGTACTGCTGATTTAATAACCACAGCACTCTTGGATATATTTACTAAATTAAACTCCAAAATACAAAGATTCCTTGCATTCAAACCTGAACCACAACGAATTATTATCCTACAACACCTCTGACCAGCAAAATGAATTTAGAGCACATTACTCTTTCAACATCAGGACATCAGCATCACTAATCCTAACGCCTAACTCATACTTTTGATGTGATAAGATGGCGCATACTAAACTCTTTGTGGAATTTCAATATTTAGATCACAAAATCCCCAGTTGATAAAATATAACAGCTCAGGGAATATCAATATTATTACTATTTGAATCACTTGCATCAACATCCAGCAGTGTAGATACCAATGCTATCATATTTGCCATTATATTCTCCAACCCTTCATCAATATCGTTTTCGACTAGAATTTCAATTTGGAATGTGGGGATTGCAGAATTGCAGATCAGAAGCTTCAAAGCTCACAATTATTCAGAGCTCTATTCCTGATTTTTTAATTAGGTAATCTCACAAAACCTTACTCTCTAGGATTGGCAAACCAAGATCATATCTTCACACGCAACACAATAGTTTAATTAGGTAATCTAATGAGAACTGATGCAGGTTGAAATATTATTCAGTTCAAGATGTAACATAAAGATGCAATATAGAGCTTTCTAGTTATTCTAGTTCAGCCTGAGTATGTGAACAGATTGAAAGCTATTTGATGTCATGATGACTAAATGAAGAGGCCTACCAAGTGTACAGGCAAAAAAGTAAATTAGAACTGAATTTATATATAGAACTGCAGTAGGATCTATAGATAGTTATCTAACTTGTGGCTTCTATATCTATAAATAATTAAATGAACTTGTTGATTCAATATACTATAGTAGTGGGTATAAAAGATAGATTAGGCTTATAGTTTAATGTCTAGGGATCCAGAGATTTTACAATAATAAAAAGCTAAACATAGAAATTGAGGTAGAGAAAGGGATATCATTCCAACTTGATTGACATTAAATAAGAAAACAAGAGTATAAAGACTACAAAAAGAGATAGGCCTTATATCCACTGTAGGTCTGTAATCAACCACGATTGTGGTACAAGAAACTATAGCAAAGTATGCATTTCTGTACTAGTACGTGCTCATGATTAAAACAAAAATAACTACAAAGATGTTTTAACAAGTTTTATGTAGAGAGAGGTAAGAGTTCCAAAACACAGATATCTTTCTTAACGACTACTGTGTGGCACTTTTTTCTTTTCCCCTCTATGAGAGGTGACTTGAGAGCCAATTATTTACAATTTAAATATTTTATTCTGCAACCACCAAGACACTTTCACTTAGAACTGAATCAACTGATAGAATTATTCTCCAAGATAGATCTGCTGCTACACGAACTACCCACAATAAATTTTCCAGTCTCAGTAAAAGCAGCAAAGTTTGAATACAAAATAGAAAAAGTGCAGAAGCGCTAGTATGTCATCGAATTTAACTCGACCCAACAGAAAATACACAAACAATTTAACAAGCTACAGGATTGAAGTTAAGACAGTTAAACTAATCAGCTTATATAGTAAGTTTTTTGCAAATAACCATAACATAAACTTAATTACAGCACAAACCTGTCAAATGGAACAGAAAAGAAAAGAATTAGAGAAATAAATATATACCTTGTAAAAACAAACTGGTCCCAAATGGGTATGTCCCGTTCCCAAAGTCAAAGTGCTTGCAATCAATAGATCTAAAAGATAATTACCTGCTCATCAGAGTGAAGAATATAAGGAAGTAGGAGAAAGTAACACAGAAAGGCTATATTGTACCTCAGCTTGGCCTTGTAGCTGTCAACAATCTCCTGCTTGTCTTCTTTCGAGGAATACCAAATGACACTAGGAATCACAAAATACGAAAGCTTTCGACATATTGGGCAGGATCTCAAAGCAGAATTAGCGTCCATGCCCGATCGAATACTACCACGCCAATTCCTGATACAAGATATACAGAATGGATGATCACATTCTGACAGTATTCCAAATTTTCGCTCTCCTGCTGCAGGCTTCGAGAGGACCTTTTCAAGGCAAACACTGCATTCTATTTCTTGACTGTGTGTCAATGCTTCTAAGTGCTTTTGCCTTATCTCACATGTTTTCACGTGTTCTTCTCTTTCTTGAGGTCTAAAAGGATGCAAGCAATGTTTCCTGCAAGTAGGACAAAGATCCCCATGAATGTGAGGGCAACTGAAGCCATGTGGACATTCCCCAGCAGCAGCAAATGAGCATATTGGTCTGTCAGAAGGATCTTCACACCTAATGCCCGCAAAATCAGTATCTCCTTGTAGTATATCATTATCTCCGGAATTCTCTCCCCATACTGGTCTGTCAGAAGCTGAATATTCAGCAGTAATAGCAGAGGCAACATTTGCACCAAGTGTTGCAATTCGAGGAGAGAGTTTCTTGGTGGAAGAAATATCTACTGATGAAGATAAAGCTGGAGGTTGTGACCGAGAAGCTTTGACATGATCATATCTACACCGAGATCCATACGCGCAAACTCCTTTTTGATAATACGTACATATCTGCAAAAGGAGGATGGGGGGTGAGATGACATTAAAACATCAACATACAGCTATTATCCCAACCAGGTTTACAGGGACTTACATTATTAGGTGGGGCCTTCCAATCATGAGAATACTCACAGTGTTCCCCTTTTAGACATGCACCATGAGCAAAGAATTTGCAAAGAACCCTGAAGGAAAATAAAACATCAAATACCATTTTATCAATTGTTCTAACATGTCAACTGAAAACAACATCTGTCAGAGACAGAGGCCGGACATAAAGCACATGAGCTCCATAACAAGATATTTTCTCATCAAAAGGATATCTTTGCTATCTTTTATATTATGACAGTGAAGTGCAACTTCTAAAGCAGCATCCATAAGATACTTAGATATACATTGATGGCCAGGCTCCAGTTTCAACAATTTAGATATATATACATGAAAAGGGTTTTGTTTGCTTGTACCAGCTAGGTTCAGTTAAAATTAATTCAAGGTTTCGAACAGAATGTGTAATACATAATGAGCAAAAGAAGACAACTATTGGCCAGCTTCGCCCAAATTTTATACCCCTACATCCGATACTAATCGAACTTTTAACGGAAATCCTTATTATGATTCTAAGCACACAAAAAACTGTTTAATTACGATATCGCCACAAATTGTGCGCGAAAGTAACTTGGCAAGATTACTTTTGCCCATTTGGGATTGGCAAGTCAATTGATTGCTCCTATCAAAAATTTCATTTCCCCAATGTAAAACCAATTGAGATGAACAAGACACAGAACCAAGAAATCAATTCAAGAATAATGAATTACAAACGATTTTCAATAATCAGCGTAGAATGGATTCAAGAAGATATTGACCACGAGGCAAACTAAAGAAACGAATTCAAGATCATCACATTCGCAAAAAATGAAAGATGAAGGTATTGTGTTCAAAATTTGCTTACCGTTTAGACATTCTTCTATTGATTTATAGTTAATATGTGACATTTATATGATATTTTAATTTTAATTTGTAGTTTAATAAGAAAATTACAATAGTTAATGTTTGAATTTTGCATCTCTTACATAATATTTATGCCTAATTACACTAAATTCACTGGAAATTACTGAAATTGTACATAAACCACTTAACTATTATTTTTATTGCACTAAACTAATGATATGATATTTGTTTATAACTTATGCAAGAAATATATAGATAAATGAGTAACAAATATGACATATACATAATTTTTAACGGCCGAGTCATAAACCCAAAATCGAAACTGAGATCCAAATAACTAATCTAAACTTTTTAATAACTTTATAAATAATATTAGAAAGCCTCTACATTTTTTGTGAAACAAAATAAAACTATTTTATTTTAACACAATCCCAATAATTTTATACTACAGAAATGAAGAGACAAAGTGAATTTACACAAAAACAGATCGTACATGTGTTTGTTTAAGTTAAATGGGCCAACACGGTTTATTTATTGGCCTTTTCAGGCCTACCAAACGGGCCCAAGTTTAAATTGAAATTGCACATATACGTATGTTACCTCTTCATTTTCCATCGTCGCTCGCCAATAATACCTTCATCTTCTCTGCTCCTCACCTCCACGCGCAGAGTCCAGTTTGACCTTTTGTTCTTGTATTCCGGCAACCATCCCTGACATTAAACTATCTCTCTGTTTACAATTGCTTTGCTGCTCCGTGAGTCTTTATTTTTTGCTCATATACTACTAATTTGCTCGTTTAATTCTTGTTACAAAGTTTGTTTGTGTATTATGCATTCAGTTTCGTCTTATAATTTCCTTGAAATGGTGTGTGGTTCGCTCATGTAGCTTCTCAAACTAGTGGATGTTAACTTACGGCCAATTGGAATTTTATTGCTTAGAAAATGGAGTATTGGATTGCTCAATTCGAGTTGCTTACAAGTTGAAGAAAATAAACTAGTCATTGGTGTTTAATGAAGTTCACGTTATGCTTCTTGCAGCCTTTTTTTCCCTTTGCGTCCTGTTTTAGATTTTATTTTCAGATTCTAACTCATTGCATGTGAATATAGGCTCACACTTACTTGTTTGATTGTTTTATGATTATATCCTCCCACTCTGGTGTGATTTTAGTGGGGTTGGATTTATAATTAAGTGACTTGACTGGTTTAGGGAAAAAAATGAGGTTATTTAATTTCCTAATTATGATGAGAATTGTTTAGTTTAGGTAGGTAATTTATTTTGAAGCCTCTAGTGGAAAATTTGAGGTATGAACGGGCTAATCTTGTAATATGGTTTCTAATGAAACAAAATGGGGTTGTGTTTAGTGTACTGACTGTTTTCCTTCCACTTTGCATTGGTTTCATAGCGAAGATTCTCAATGGGGAATGAGCATAGTGATGGCCTTAAATATATCTTTGACATTTTTTTGAGTTGCATTTTCTTTCTAGTTAATGTAGTTGACTTAAACTCAAACTTGTTCAAATTACTTTCTTAATTTTGTCAAGTGACAGCCTTTCATCTCACACGGTTCCCAAGTGATTAAAGAAAGAAGAACCTATCTTCATGGTGACTATGAGTAAATGTGGAAAGGAAATATTTGTACTTGCTTCCCGGCTACCAGTGCCGGCATTGTAAGATTTTTTGAATACTTGAATGCTATTGTCCATGCAGCCTTCAAAATTAAGGTCATATATATGGACCTCCTTTTTAAAAGAAGCTAAATTCTGAGATTAGATTCCAGTGTTATGCAGTGACTGCAGCTACTGAGATCTGATCAAGAGTCCAGTGCTCCCCTCGGAGAAAAAATTCCTGGTGTTGGAAGACAATAAATTTCCTTGCTGTAGCCGATGAAGGCTGCAGTATATCTTCAAGCAATCCTGCTCTTTTGCGGAGTTTTCTTATGTGCACTAGGTCAATCCTCTAATCTTACCATGACTAATATTTCAGGCTTATCTTTAACTATATCGAGCACTTAGGGTCCTTTACTTTTCTTTTTCGGCAAAAACTTCTATGCAACTGGTGCAATTTTGATTCATTCACAAAAAACATTGAAATGCATAATGATAAGTATTAGTTCATAAAAAAGGGAAGTATTGGTCTGTAGGCTTAACATTATTAGTGCTGATTCAATACAAAACTAATACTTTTCATCATATGAGCTGATACTTTTTATCACTAAATAATACTTTTCGACTTTTTTTTCTATGATTTGAGAAAAAATATTTTAAAAATTTGTTTAAATTTTTGGTCAAAATTGCATCAGTTACACGGTACAACTGGCGCATTGTGAAGTTACATATAAAAATGAAGTGCAATTTGATGTTACTGTTAGAAATCATTTGTTGTCATGACTTTTATCTTTCAATGCTGCAAGAAACGATAATAGTAATAGTGTAATACTATTACCAAATATTCTGCTTGCAAACTATGGTATACATTCATATTAGCTAATTTATGCATTTAAACTTCTAATTGCTTATTCATCATGGTATTCTTGATTGTACAGGTTCATTTGTTGGGATAAATATTGGAACCGACATTTCAAACCTACCTTCAGCTGTTGAGATCGTTGCAATTCTTAAAGCACATCAAATAACTCATGTCCGCTTGTACGATGCCAATGCCCACATGCTGACTGCTCTCTCTAACACAGGCATCGAGGTAATGGTTGGTGTTACAAACGAGGAACTCCTAGAGATCGGAAAATCACCATCATCAGCTGCTAATTGGATTAACAAAAACATTGCTGCTTATGTTCCCTTAACCAATATCACAGCACTTGCTGTTGGCAGTGAAGTTCTTACATCTATTCCAAATAATGCCCCCGCTTTAGTCCCTGCTATGAATTACTTATACAAAGCTTTAGTTGCTTCGAATCTAAATTATCTGGTCAAAGTTTCGACCCCACATTCGATGGGGGTGATTCCCCACCCCTTTCCTCCTTCCACCGCCACTTTCAACTCCTCATGGAACTCCACCATTTACCAGATTCTTCAATTCTTGAAAAACTCGAACTCCGTTTTCATGTTAAATGCTTATCCTTATATCGAATATGTTAGCAGCAATGGGATATTTCCTCTCGAGTATGCTCTTTTCGAGCCCTTCTCCTCGGTCAAACAAATAGTTGACCCAAACACATTGTTTCATTATACCAGTATGTTTGATGCCTTAGTTGATGCAGCCTATAACTCCATAGCTGATCTAGACTTTTCAGGAATCCCTATCATTGTTACTGAAACAGGGTGGCCATGGCTAGGTGGTTCCAACGAGCCCGATGCTTCAGTAGACAATGCTGAAACGTATAACAATAACTTGATTAAGCGTGTGTTGAATGATTCAGGCCCACCTAGTCAGCCCGCCATTCCTATGACTACATACATTTATGAATTGTTTAATGAAGACAAGAAGCCCCGTTCGATTTCAGAGAGAAATTGGGGTGTTCTGTTCACTAATGGCACTGCTGTTTATGACCTAGAGCTTAGTAGTGGAAGTCTTGATGCAAACTCTTCAACTGCTTTTTGTGTAGCAAAACCGGGTTCTGATGAAAGTTCGTTACAAAGTGGGCTTAACTGGGCTTGTGGGCCGGGCCAAGCTAACTGCACAGCGACTCAGCAAGGGCAGCCTTGTTATATTCCTAATACGTATCAGAATCATGCTTCTTATGCTTACAATGATTACTATCAGAAAAAGCGCGGCTCTGGTGGGACGTGTGACTTTGGTGGCACAGCGACAATTACGAGTGTTGATCCTAGTAAGTTTCAGATGGAATTCTTCTCCATTATTAAATAAGACTATTTTTATCATGTTTACTTTAGTTAATTATATCAATTGTTGCCTTTCTGATGCCTTATGTTTACTATGGTAGGTAGTTGGACATGTAAAGAATTGCACTTTAAGCTAAAATGCCTGTGATTATCTGGTTTCTATATTTTATATATATATATATATATAAACAATATCCATTAGCAGGGGAATGTACTAATATTTTTGGCATACCATTATAGCTGTTAAAATACTTTTAATCTTTGGGTTTATGGTTTGATTTTTGCCTGGTTTGGAATATAATTTAAGCTTTAGTGGTTTTGAAACGCTTAAACCTAATATGCTAAACTGGTCATGTAAATTCATTTTACTATATGCTGTTATCCCATAAAGTTATTTATTTAAATCGTTTGCTTCTACAACAATGTTTTGTATTTGATAATCTCATTATACTGATCATAAGAAAGGATAAAACTGCCTACCTTTAATAACATCTTATTTTAAATAAAATATGATCCTAGGAGCGTGACATATGGCTCAAAAATGTTTTTTTACTGCATGTTGTTAGTGGGAACTTGAAATGATTCTAGACAGCATTGGACTTGTGCTACAACTAAGATTTGCTCGAAGATTGTTTTGGTTTCTTGTTTTATATGAAAAATCAGATTGCATGGTTCAACTTTGATTTATGCACATTCGTACACCATATTTGACACACAACTTTTTTATATTGTACTAATAAATTCTCCGTGTATTCTTTAACAGGTTATGGATCATGTACATTTACGGGAAGGTAGTAATATTTAACATTTATCCCAACTCATTAAACCAACTATATATACCCGTAGAAGGGAAAATTTGGCAAAAATAGAATCTAACTTTTTCTTTATCCTGCCTCTTAAGGCTCTAACTTTTTCTTTAAACTCTGAATGCAGTTTGAATTCAAGCACAGGTGGACTATTCCCGCCCCCAGCTCTTGGACCTGCTGGTCCATCATCGGGAAGTTTGATGAATTTTACACATTTAGATACGATAGTTGCGTTGGTTGCTGCTCTATTTGTGCTTCATGTAAATACGAAACATTTTGTAGCGTGATTATAGTTGCTATTGCTGACCATCTAGTGAGAGGGATTTTTGGACTATTTGATTCCCAACACATGTATTCTGTAACATTAGTCTGGACTCTCTACTGTTGTATTTGTCATATTTTGTGTTATAGAGTAATAATATGAAATTAAATTTATGCTGCTTTCTTTTGGGATACATTTTATAAATACAAATAATTTATACTGTGAGTATGATTTCATTGATTATGATCAAATAACAGTATAACATCAACCTATGCTTCTAGAAGGTGGAAACTATCAGGATACGACAGAACTCTCATACTATATTGTAATGGTAAAGTGGTCAAGCAGCCATTAGTGGTTGGTTTCTTTTTTGTATACGGCTCTAGCTAACTTCTCAGATATTTCCATTTTCTCATTAGTCAATTTTTTGGATTTGTGGTTGCAGAAAATTCAAGTCAAAGTCAACGATTCGACCACCAATATCGTCCTATAAATTAACGACCTCAACAGGCGGAAGAAATAATTTCATCCTACACTCAAAAGCAACAACACTAGTCACATCTCTTATCAAGGATCTCTCAAGGTTTGTTAATGTTTTGCTGTACTTATTTTCCTCAATTTACGTGTCTTTATTTTTTTAGTACATTTACGAGAGAGTCTCATGCATGAGGTCGATCTTATTTACTACCAATCATGATATGGAAGCACATAAATTTAGTTAAAGATAATATTTCATTCTGCCTATACTATAAAACATTTATACTATAAAACATCTCATTTCTTATTTGCATACAGAGCAATGACTATAGATCAACCCCACACTGCTCCTAAGGTGTCTGCTCAGCTACTTGGATCATCCCCGTCAATTTATCAATCACGACTCAAATTCGGGAACTATGCTAATGCTACAGCGCAGTTTCCGATCAAGTCCCCTGTATTCGTGCAAAGTCCATCAGAGAAAGGATTTTCCAGCTTTGCTGTCGATTTTCTTATGGGCGGAGTTTCTGGGGCCGTCTCAAAAACAGCTACTGCCCCCGATCGAACGTGTCAAACTTCTGATACAAAACCAGGACGAGATGATCAAGTCAGGCAGGCTGTCAGAACAATACAAAGGAATCGGTGATTGCTTCAAACGAACAATAAAAGACGAAGGATTCGTTTCTCTGTGGCGAGGTAACAATACCAACGTGATACGTTACTTCCCAACTCAGGCCTTGAATTTTGCATTTAAGGATTACTTTAAGGGTCTGTTTGCCTTCAAGAAAGAGAGGGATGGGTACTGGAAATGGTTTGCGGGGAACCTGGCCTCTGGGGGCGCGGCTGGGGCGACGTCTCTCCTGTTCGTTTATTCATTGGATTATGCGCGTACTAGATTGACGAACGATGCCAAAGCTGCAAAGACAGGAGGAGGGAAGCAGTTTAATGGGTTGATTGATGTGTATAGGAAGACTTTAGCATCTGATGGAATTGCTGGACTGTATCGTGGATTCAATATATCGTGTGGTGGAATCATTGTTTATCGTGGCCTATATTTCGGGATGTATGATTCTTTGAAACCAGTGCTTCTCACCGGAAAGTTGCAGGTAACTAACTATGTTTTGAATTGCGTAAAAATGATGAAAAGTACTAATACTCTTCGGCCTAAAAACTAATACTTTTCTTTATACGAACTAATACTTATGACTTTTCAGGATAGTTTTTTCGCGAGCTTTGCACTCGGGTGGCTCATCACAAATGGTGCTGGTCTTGCGTCGTATCCAATTGACACGGTTCGTAGAAGAATGATGATGACTTCTGGTGAAGCTGTGAAATACAAAAGCTCGTTCGATGCATTTTCTCAGATCTTGAAGAACGAGGGCGCCAAGTCTCTATTCAAGGGTGGTGGTGCAAACATTCTTCGGGCCGTTGCTGGTGCTGGTGTGCTTGCTGGTTATGATAAGCTGCAGTTACTCATGTTCCAAAACAAATTCTGATATGGAGGTGCTTAGGCTACATTATTAGATGAGTGATTTTTGAGAAAATTTTAATAATGTGTTGATGGAGGGTCGTTTCTGAAAATGTTTTACTTTTCATTTGCATTATTTGATTTAGTTTACAAATTCATTCTTCCACAGGGTTGTAGTTGTTGATCTAGCTAGTTATATTTATCAAATATTTAGTTAACAGGTTTTTATGTATTGATCAAATAATTTAGAATTGGTGCAATTGATTTTTTTTTCAGTTTTTTCATTCCAGCCCGGACCCAACCGGCCCGAACCCGGCCCGAGTGGTTCATAATTTAAGGTTTAGGGTTCATGGTTCATCCAAATTAAAATTAAAATTAAATCCAATTGCATCAATTGCATATTGTATTTCATCATTAGAACATACATATCATCAAATAATATTTTCTAATGATAGTTTTTTTTAGTATGTGTATTTCATTAGAAAATACTTCATTCGTTCCAGAAGACTTAACATAATTGACTTTAACACACGTTTTTACGTGCGAATTTTGTATTAGTAATTGAAATGATAAAGTGACTTTTAAGGATGGATATGATATAATCCTTAAAAGTTACTTTATCACTTCAACTACTAATATAAAACTCGCTCGTAAAAACACGTGTAAAAATCAACTGTGAAAAGTCTTCTGGGACGGAGGGAGTACATTATATCAATCATTAAATATTGTCTTATAAAACCATTGGAGCCCGTTTGTTATGTAGTATGAGATATGAAAAGATATGAAATCATGTGATGTTTTTTATTTACCCATATGATATATTTGACTTTTTTAAGTGTTTATTATGATGGATTAAATCATGATTGATATTATAAATACCACTTAGGAGGGATAATGTTTGGTATTATAAATATTACCTAGGAGGTGGGATATATAATCATGTAAAAATGGAAAAATAAAATGCGGGCTTTCGGGCCAAAAGGAAAATCCATCAAGTATATCAAACACTTAAAAATGTAGGATATGATTTGTTTTTCCCTGTTTTCCTTTATTTTCCCACATAACAAACGGACTCTTGGAGTATTATACATCATTACATAATCAATCAATTTGTAAATTGTAAGAGATCTATATTACATGACACTGAAATTGTGTGAAATTATATCTAACCAATTTTTCATTGACCAACAAAATTGTTATCTTATTATTTAATCTAGTCTCGACTTGAATGAAGAAAAACTACGTAAGCTACAACCTATTATAAACAACATATAATATAATAATAAAATATTGCAAAACCCAAAAAAAAAATTGTTTCTCAGTAATTTTTGCTTTAAAAAGAAAGAAAAAAAAAACATATTAGTCCACTAGTTTACACAAGAAAGTAATCAACAATTAATTGAAAAAAAAAATTCCCACTGATAGTTGTAAAATCATTGAATTGTAAAGCAAAACATAATTTTGGCAAAATAAAAGTAGATAAGAACAATATTATATATATTTGCAATTTATCTATATCTAATATTCAAAAGTCAAAACCAAATGAATTTTCATTTGGGGTCAACGGCGCCTCAGAGGCACACCTTTTTTATTATTTTTATTTTTTCTCAACTTATAAAACAAGAACTAATCTAATTATATTTATTTTTATTTTTAGAAATGCCGACTTTTAATATGTACGTGCGGGCAACATTGCTCGTCCCTTCGGTTTACATCGGTTCGATTACATGAAAGCTGCTACTACAACTTAATAAAGCATATCAAACGTATGATTAACATTATATAAATTGATATTTTGATTATATAAATTCATATTTTTGATAGTGTAATTTTGGGTGAAACTTGATGGATTATACAATTTTTTTTCCCGAAAATGTTACTATCTGTCCCCTACAATCAGATTTATTGAATGTATAAATTTGTTTTTATCAACCGAATCAATGTGGCCAGATGCATTTTTAATCTTTAAAACATTGATTTTCACTGACGTCTCTCAATTTCATTTTTTTTTAAGTAATCAATTACAGTAGTTCCTTAACATAATCAATTACAATAGTTCTTTCTATCACCGGACATGTGACAACATCATTTCGTATTGCCGTAGACCAGAACCGCAACCACCATAAGAGAGGGACCACCCGAAACCGCATCGCAACCACCACAATAGAGGGATCATCCGAAACCGCACCGCAATCACCACAAGAGAGGGATCACCCGGAACCGCAACTCGGAACCGGAACTGCATTGCAATCGGAACTACAACCACCACAACAGGGGGAACACCACTTCACTACAAGGAGAACCACCACAAGAGAGAATAATTTTTCCTCTCCGTGTCTCGAGATCAAGACCTAACCATTCGAGCTCTCCATGCTTGACCTCTCAATTTCGTTATTGATTTAATTTAATTAATTCAGCAACATTTAACTTGAAATGATATTTGTAATGACATCATCATAAAAATGTAATTTCTTTTATATTTATTATATATTCGCCACCTGTAAATGTAAATTTATAATTAGAGATAATTAATTATGCAGAATTGCAGATTATGTGTTTGTTTTTATGATTTTGTAGAAAGAGGCATAGCAATGAAAGGGAAAAAAGGTGTATAGAGATGAGAAAAGATAGTGTTGCTCTATATTTGATTCACCATGAACCATGCATATACTTCTCAAATAGGTAAGGAATGACTTGATTTTTTTTTAATAATTCGATTCAGTTAAAAAGATTAATATGGAGATTAGAATCCCCAGTTAATCAGCCAGAGCTTCACTTCAAGCTAGAACAATGAATGAGTTGATTCTACACTATTGTCATAACTATACCTATTTGACTTTGATGTTTTATATCATGTTTTACTTCTTTTAATATACTTAACAAACATAATAAATGATTAAAAAATTATCATTAGTAACACATGTCATTTATTAAAGATAATAAAATACAAGATGAAAAAAGTAGGAAAAAAAATATCTTTTATTCAAAACATATTTTCTATTCCATTTTGATATTTCATCTCATATCTCAATGTTTTTAATATATAACAAGGGTAATAAATATTTTCATAAATCATTATTAACAACACTTGCCAATTTATTAAAAACACTACTTAATTGCAAATAAAATCACCATTTTCCGCTCAATTGCAATCTAATCCAAACTTTTGGATAATTGCAAATAAATCACCACATTTAAATATTGTTGTAAGTTAGACTTACAAATAACTTTTTTTTTTTGTGTCTGACTCTGTTGTCGCCAATCGATATAGCCACACCTTAATTCAAATGTCGTCATTTTATTTAAAGAAAAGCATACTAGGATTATCACATAAGAGAAACGAACACAAAACAGATCGCTCATGAACCTAATTTGCAACAATGTTTAAAAATAATGATTTATCTGCAACTATCCAAATATTTAGATTAAATTGCAATTAAATGAAAAATAATTATTTTATTTGCAATTAAGCCTAAAAATAATAAAGTACCAATGTGTAATAAATGACTTTTCTTTTCTTCAACACGAATTCCTTTTTCAATTTTGGTATTTCATCCTTGTTTCATTGCTTATAAATTTATATTCCATCCATCCCAAAAAGTATACTCAGATGTATGAAACATGTTTTACAGAAATATAGATTAAGTACGTTTGTGAACATAATTTTTTTATCTTCATCGTACAATAATCACTTAATTACTCAAATTATCATTTTATTTTACTCACAATCAATTATGATATTTTTAAATGAACTTAATCTACATTTCCGTAAAAACCTATTTCAATCATTTGAGCATACTTTAGGGGGACGAAGAGAGTACTACATAATGATAGTATACCAGATCATCATTAATAATATTTATTATTTATTAAAAATATACATAAACGTTTGCTATATTAAACGATTTCATATATACGAACAAATCTCATTTACTTAATTATGTGCCCCATAAATTTATAAATCCTCAAACCCTATCATATTTACAAATAAATACTCAAATATCAATGTTTAATTCAATCCCATACAATTATTTAAGAGTCCCCAAATAATAAAATAAGTACGTCTTATGTGCACCAAACATGTCTTGCAATTCAAGAGCATTTTTAAAACTTGCAATTTATTTAAATGTAACATTTAACTTATATTGTAAATATACATTGAACGTTTCACTTAAACAAATTACATAATAAAAAAAAATGAAATTTTCTCCTCATGACCATTTCTTGTTTTTAATCAATTTGATGCAATTTAATTTTAGGAGTTATTTTTTTATTTTTTTAGTTTTAGTTTTTTTTTTTTTCAATTTTCTTTTGACTTTAATTTTAATTTTAGTTTTAGTTTTTTTTTTTTTTTTTTTTACCCGGACCCGAACCCGACCTGAGTGATTCATGGTTCACCCGACCCGAATGATTCATATATGATTTAAAGTTCATTATTTAGGGAATTAGAATTTAGAATACATAGTTCATTCAAATTAAAATTGAATTTAATTGTATCAATTTGAATTGGTGCATAAAGTGCACAAGAACGTGATTCTTAAAAAAAATTGCTTGAGTTGTCTGGTTCACCAGCGGATCGCCAAATCGAAGTAGATGACTCTTGTTCTTATGACCCAATAAAATCACGCAATTCCAACTGTAAGCACACCAATCAATAACATTGTTGCATTCCACCTAAGCACAGCGAATAACATCTCTTCTCCAATTGTGGCCGCTTGTTTATTTATTTATTTAGATACCAATATAAATAAACCAAACTATCTCTCGATTCGCCCACCCCTTCACTGTGCTGCGATTCACCATCACTAGCGTGGGAATCGATCCTCTCAGTTTGCTTTTTCCGAGCACGGTTTAATACCTCTGCGAAGGTACAACTCTCCTACCTTCTCTCGATTTCGTGATTTCGTTTCTGCACCTAGATTGCTAGCTTAAAATTTGCTCATTTCTCTACCGATCTGCTTTTTCTGTCTGCCTGTAGGTAGATTGGTATGGAAAAATCGGCTTAGTTCTTTATGGATCTGCTTATTTTTTTTAAAATTCTGCGTAAATGATTTTGTTTTTGGCCTATTTCATTCCGGATTTTGATTTGTGTAAACACTAGATCTGATGAATATGGATGCAGTATGTTCGCGATTCGGTCGATCTCTCTGTGCTGTTTTTTTTTTTTGTTAGAAGTCGCTTTGTTTATACCTTTGGTTCAGGCTTTTTTTTTTTTTTTTTTTTTTTCATTTCAGTTTCTCGTTCGATGCATATGCTTGAGTATTTTAGGATTTAATCAGTGGTTTTGGTTTCTATGAGAATTGATGAAATGAAACCTTTCCTATACCAATTATTGTTCTGTCGTGTGTTAAAGTGCATAGTGCAAAACATGTATTCATGAAGGTGTATGTTTATTTAACTCCCAAGGATTTCTATGGGGGTTGGGGAGATGGATTGCCAGATCTGCCCCGAACATGATGGAACCCCGATTTCTGTGGGTACGGGGTGGAGATGGGATTGTTCCCGCACCCTGCCCAGTCTCTTTGACATCCTAGCCCCCAATATTAGTTGGTTAGTGTTGTTGACGATGAATCACAACCATTTTTGTTGTTTTCTAAATATAAATTAATGAATGCTACTTTGACATTTTACTTCTTGCATAGTGAGGTTAGATTTCATGTTATTCAACCGATTTAGTGATTCTGCATTTCAGTCATTGAGTTATGTATTTATTTTTAAACTTGGAGTGCGGTTCCTTGGTATAAATCCTTTTGTTGAATCTTACTCTATTTGGTCCCGGTTCCTTGGTATAAATCCTTTTGTTGAATCTTACTCTATTTGGTCCCTAAGCATAACTTAAAACCTACTGGATGTCGGACCAAATGATTTTTGACTTATTATGGCCTTTTTGTTGGTGTATTTATGCAGTAAATTTGTCAAATGCTTAAGTCGGTGTTCCACAAATTGCTTTCATCTGTTCAAAATTAGGGCAACTATAATGCCTATTATAATACTTGCTTTACCTTTGTCAATTTGACAGGACTTTCTTTTTTCCACAGATAACAATGACCATGGATCAGCCACGCTACCCGACCACTGCTCAGAAGGTGGCTGGTCAGCTCTTCAGATCATCCCCAACCCAAGCTTTTGAAGTTGGCCTTACTCGGCCGTCTTGTTATCAATCAACATTCAAATATGGGAACTACACTAACGCTGCATTCCACACTTATCCATCTCGAGCAACGTCCGACCTTTCTATGGTCACAACCCCCGTATTTGTTCAAGCCCCAGCGGAGAAAGGATTAACTAGCTTCGCTATTGATTTTCTCATGGGTGGAGTCTCTGCTGCTGTGTCTAAAACAGCTGCTGCTCCGATTGAGCGTGTAAAACTTTTGATACAAAACCAAGATGAAATGATTAAGGCCGGTAGATTGTCCGAACCTTACAAAGGCATTGGTGATTGTTTCAAGAGAACAATGAAAGATGAAGGATTTAGTTCCTTGTGGAGAGGGAACACCGCTAATGTGATCCGTTACTTCCCCACTCAGGCAAGTCATATGAATCTTACTTTTTTGGTCTTTCTTATTATTTTAATGCATTTCCTTTTTCCATACATGCCAAGGAATCTATTATACTTCTTTTTAACTTTAAGAAAGATAGAGATGTCTATTGTAAATGGTTTTGCTAGGAATGTTGAATTTTCTTTTTCCAATACATACATGCTAAACCATCTATAAAATCTATAAAATTGTTGCAGGCCTTGAATTTTGCATTCAAAGATTATTTTAAGAGGCTTTTCAACTTCAAAAAAGATAGAGATGGCTACTGGAAGTGGTTTGCTGGGAACTTGGGCTCAGGAGGTGCTGCTGGAGCTTCTTCCCTCCTTTTTGTTTATTCTTTGGACTACGCTCGTACTAGATTGGCGAATGATGCCAAGGCTGCAAAGAAGGGAGGAGGAGGAGGAAGGCAATTCAATGGCTTGATTGATGTTTACAAGAAGACTTTAGCATCAGATGGAATTGCTGGATTGTATCGTGGATTCAACATATCTTGTGTTGGCATCATTGTGTACCGTGGTCTCTACTTTGGAATGTACGATTCCTTGAAGCCAGTGCTTCTCACTGGAAATTTGCAGGTGACTATCCTTCTGCTTATGTTGATTTACATTATTACATAGTGCTCGGTTACTTTGCATGAAATAGTTGGATTAACTGATTTTATCCCACACAATCCTAAGTTAAGCTTGTGTTTTGACACATGTAGAGATAACCCAAGGCTTGTTTTTTGGGAATTTGAGTGATAAATTCATGATCTGTATTAAACTTCCCATCCTCCAGTTCATTTTATCCTTTGTGTTTTGACCAAGTTGGTTGATACAAAATCTCCATCTCCTTAAATTTCTTGTGAAAATAATGAAACTGACCCATCACGCATGAATGTATGCTCTGTTTTCTTCTTCCTCGAAATGATCATGGCTGCTGCCATTCAAACTTAATCAACCATCTTACTAATCTCGGTCAACCGGATCTAAGTTCCTGCATTATTTAAGGAAAGGATCCTTATTACATAGAAAAGAGATTTTTCAGTAAAATAAAATCTTGCAATGCTTCAATTGAATCAATTCTAATGTCTTACTTCATCATCCTAATAAATGTGTCAAAGTTATAGTTCAACTCTTCCGTGTTTAACCCACTGTAGCTTTATTTACTTTGAGGTAATATTCATCCTTTCTTCTATCCATGTTTTTTTTCTTTCCATTCATTCATCTTCTTATGCCTTCTAGCCATTTACTTCATTATGCATGTCTCCACAGTAGCTAAAATTTTATTAGCTGTTTTGATACAATGAGGCACTGGGCTTCAGTTCCGCAAATGAGGTTATGGTTGATTGATTGTGTGTAATTTCAGTGAAAATCCATTTCCATTATTAACTATTTGACCTTTACCCTTTGGTCAATCATTCAAAGTATATGGGATGCACAAATTAGTTTTATCTTATCAAACATTTCATCAACCTAACAATCCAACTTACATCAGACCCATGAAGTAATTAATCTCACATTGGTATTTTGATTTTCAGGATAGCTTCTTTGCTAGCTTTGCTCTCGGTTGGCTGATCACAAACGGTGCTGGTCTTGCATCTTACCCAATCGATACCGTTCGTAGAAGGATGATGATGACATCTGGCGAAGCAGTGAAGTACAAAAGTTCTTTTGACGCTTTCTCACAGATCTTGAAGAATGAGGGTGCCAAGTCTCTGTTCAAGGGTGCAGGAGCAAACATTCTCAGGGCCGTTGCTGGGGCTGGTGTGCTCGCCGGTTATGATAAGCTGCAGTTAATTGTCTTCGGAAAGAAGTACGGATCTGGTGGTGCTTAAGCAATGGTGATTTCATATCATTGTTAGCAAGACATGATTATGACGACCAATAAGATGAAGTATTGCAATTTTGAATAATATTAATGGGGGGGTTTCATCTCCAAAAGCATCGAAATTTTTCTATTCGATTATCTGAGACGTTTTATTTCATGTGGTAGTAGCTGTTAATGCAGCTGAGTGCTTGAGATTCTTATGGCTTTGTTAAAATTTCGATGTCAGGCTTGTAGTTTTTGTTGGCGAGTATATTTCTCTAACAAAAGAGAATGACATTATTTTGCCTACTTGGTTTAAAAAGATTAATCGTCGAATTACAGGTTTTCCTTAGTTTCATTTTATATCTTTTACTGGTAAATTTTTGGTGTTCGATGAAAAATTGTTGCATAGTTCTTGTAATGAATTTGAGTGGAAATCCTTTTATTTTAAATTCTTATGTTTTACTGATGTAATAAATGATAAAATTTTTTGTGCACCAAATGCAATAATAAAATTGGTGCAATTTAATTTTAAAAGCTCTTTTTTTAATTTTTTTTAGTTTTAACTTTTTTTTCTTTTTTCAATTTCGGTTTTCTTTCAATTTTAATTTCAGTTTTAGATATTTTTTTTAAAAAATACCCGACCCAAAACTCGGTCGGAGTGGTTCATGGTTCACTCGGCCCAAGTGGTTCATGGTTCACCCGGCCCAAATGGTATAAATATGATTTAGGGTTCATTATTTAGGAGTTAGGGTTTAAAGTGCATCATTTTTTATTGGTGCATGTGGTGCGTAGGAGAGTGACTCCTAATAAATTGATTTAGTTAAAAAAAATTCATTTTCAAAAGACAAAAATTCGAATCTTCCTATAAGTATTTTTTTTCCCAAATATATGGTTGTGTTGGGCTTTACAAGCACAAACTCTATGTAATGATAGTATCAATTTTATGATATAAACAAATTCACACATTAATATATAGGCGACGTTTTTTTTTTGAAATTTAATGAATGATGTATTTAAAAAAAAAAAAAATAATAATGAATGATGAAGTTTTTACAGTTTGAAATTTCCATTTTGGTAACTTTGATGAATTTTATTTTCAACTCGTTCTTATGTGTATTTCATTTTATAAAATAATTTTGATGGATTGAGGTTTTTCTTTTTCCTGATTTCTTCTATTCACTCTCTGATTTCTCACTAATATTATCTCCTAATTGATACACCCTTAACCCGAAAATGAACACCTTCCTTACGTGTCCTACAACCAGTACTGTTATAGCAGTTGTGTTTCCCCCGATTGGGAAACTGCACCAAATGAATGAATAGCTTTCCCCGTTGTCTTTCATCGCCGCCTATGCTTTATCTCCACCGTTGAATGCGAAGTTAATTTTCTAATTATGCTCCGATTTTTATGGTATCAACAAAAAATTTCACAAATCTCACACTGAAACTCCTGCACCGCCATTGTGCTTAATCCCTGCAACATGTGATTTCCCGTGTATAATGAGTGGCAGTTAGCATACTGTTAATGGCATTGTTAGTTATTGGATTCGGGTTTGGATAGGTTGAATCAGTCTCGGTTTCCTCTGTTGAGATGGACTCATCATTTTCCAGTTATGATGTAAAAAGAGGATGGATCGGCAAATAGATTTCTTAAGTGCTTAACAACATCAAGATACTCCTCCAACTACTTCTGAAACTTATTACTTTTGAGTATATTTTGCAGTGCTTCGTATTGTTATTTCTAGTTCTTCTTATCATTCTTTTGTGTTTTATATTTTCTGAATTTATCCGAGCAATGACGTGATAGTGTTCTTTTCCCCCTTTATTGTGGAAGAATAGGCATCTAGTTCTCTTCAAACAAATTTTGTTATTTGAGAAGTAATTTGTGATTCATTTGACTAAGAAAAAAGAAGCATATAGACCCACCATCAATAAACACAATGCTCCAAATCCATCTGATTCTGAAGTTTATTGGATACAATGATAAATAAAGTAATTTCATTTGATTAAATGTATGAATTAAATGAAAATTAATCACATCTGCACATAGTACTAGCCTCCAAGGCTAGGAACTCTGATATACAATGGGAAACATCAGTATGCTGCTCATAATCTGAAATAGAAATTACTTGACTGCTTGCCTTCTGCAATTTCTCCTTTGTAAGTATTTCAGATAACAATAGAGGGAAAGAGAACTTTAGTTTTCAATGGTACTTAGAATACAAAGAAGAACACATATGTGTTTGAAATTCAATATTAAAGATTGGTAAAAAATGAGATTTTGATGGAGGGTGTGGAAAGTTCTAATAGTAAATTGGTGGCGGTGGTGGTGACTCATACTTGTATGATGGTGGTGGTGGCGATTTGTAGATATAAGGAGGAGGTAGTGGTGACTCATACTTGTACGGTGGGGAAGGTGGGGACTTATAGACATATGGTGGTGGTGGTGGTGACTCATATTTATAGGGTGGGGGTGGAGGTGACTCATACTTGTAAGGTGGAGGAGGTGGGGACTTGTAGACATACGGTGGTGGTGGAGGTGACTCATACTTGTAAGGTGGGGGAGGTGGCGACTTGTAGACATATGGAGGTGGTGGAGGTGACTCATACTTATAAGGTGGTGGAGGTGGAGACTTGTATACATAAGGTGGTGGTGGTGGTGACTCATATTTGTAGGGTAGGGGTGGAGGAGATTCATATTTGTAAGGTGGAGGAGGTGGGGACTTGTAGATATATGGTGGCGGTGGAGGTGACTCATACTTGTAAGGAGGTGGTGGTGGAGATTTGTACACATAGGGCGAGGGTGGAGGAGACTCGTACTTGTAAGGTGGTGGCGGTGGAGATTTGTACACATATGGAGGCGGTGGTGGTGATTCATATTTGTATGGTGGGGGTGGAGGTGACTCGTATTTGTACGGTGGGGGAGGTGGAGATTTATACACATAAGGTGGTGGTGGTGGTGACTCATACTTGTATGGTGGAGGAGGTGGAGATTTGTATACATATGGAGGAGGTGGTGGTGACTCATATTTGTAAGGTGGGGGTGGAGGTGACTCATACTTGTAGGGTGGTGGTCAGGGACGGACCTGTGTTAGGGCCAGGGGGGTCACTGGGCCCCCCTGGCCCCACTTGAACTTTGTATATATATATATATATTATTTTTTATAATCACGACACATTTATATGAGATTGTCTTACAGTGAGACGAGATATAATCTGTGCAATGACATTTTAACATCATGGAAGGGTGGGTGTTATTTGTGTTAAGTTGTACATTTTCTTATGTATGAGATCGTTTCATATGAATTTTTATCTTTATTTAGTTCAAATAATTTTTTAAAATATAAAAATTAATTCGAAAGAATATTTAATTACACTATGTTATAAATTGGGCCCCCCTCGGCAAAATTCCTGGGTACGTCCCTGGTGGTGGTGGTGGGGATTTGTATACGTATGGCGGAGGAGGAGGAGATTCATACTTGTAAGGTGGGGGTGGCGGTGATTGGTACTTGTAAGGTGGTTGAGGTGGAGACTTGTATACATATGGAGGTGGTGGTGGAGATTCATATTTGTAGGATGGAGGTGGAGGTGACTCGTATTTATAAGGTGGTGGTGGTGGGGATTTGTACACATATGGAGGTGGTGGTGGTGATTCGTATTTGTAGGGTGGTGGTGGGGGTGACTCATATTTGTAAGGTGGTGGAGGTGGTGATTTGTACTTGTAGGGTGGAGGTGGAGGAGACTTGTATTTGTAAGGGGGCGGTGGTGGAGGCTTGTAGATGTAAGGTGGTTGAGGTGGTGATTTATATTTGTAGGGTGGAGGTGGAGGCGACTCATACTTGTAAGGTGGTGGTGGTGGTGATTTGTACTTGTAGGGTGGGGGTGGAGGCGATTCGTACTTGTAAGGTGGTGGAGGTGGTGATTTATACTTGTAGGGTGGAGGTGGAGGTGACTCGTACTTGTAAGGTGGTGGTGGTGGTGGAGATTTGTACTTGTAGGGTGGTGGTGGAGGCGATTCGTACTTGTAAGGTGGTGGAGGTGGTGATTTATACTTGTAGGGTGGAGGAGGAGGCGATTCGTACTTGTAAGGTGGTGGCAGCGGAGACTTGTAAACATATGCTGGGGGAGATGGTGATTTGTACTTGTAAGGTGGAGGTGGAGGCGATTCATATTTGTAAGGTGGTGGAGGTGGAGATTTGTAAACATATGGTGGAGGTGGTGGAGACTTGTAAACATATGGAGGCGGCGGCGGAGATTCATACTTATATAGTGGGGGTGGAGGTGATTCATACTTATAAGGAGGAGGTGGGGGTGAGCTGTAAACATAAGGCAAAGCTGGTGGTGGTAAAGAGTCCACTGGGGGTGTAATCAGCATTTGCCACAACTGCAAATGCGGAAAAGAGAGCCAGCAGTACCCACTGCTGGGGTTTTATGAAGAAGCTAGACATGACTACTAAGCAACGATGGAACTATGTAAGTTTCTCTTATGGTTTGCTCTATGGGAACTTATTACATGATATATATAGGCATTTCTTTTGACATTGTATTGAAGAAGTCCACTATTATTTGTATACATGCTTACCACTTCCTCTGTTTTTTTTTTTTTTTTTAATGTTTTGGTAGCTGCTTATGTAGTAGGTAATGGATGTAAAAATTAGTCAGTTAATTAAAATAACGTAATATTCCTTTTCAACATTGGAAACAGCTTACAATTGTTTTTAATATTTGTAATAAGACTAACTATAATTGTTTTTTTTTTTTTTGCAGAACTGTATCAACTAGACAACTAAGTTAGACTTGCTATTACTCTGGCCGGTTCACGTGAATTGGTAAAACGAAATTACTACATCTTGCAGATGAAAGGTTAGAAGTTTCCTTTGATAGATTCTGATGACTTTGTCAGGCTTATAGTTTTTGTTGGAAACTATAGCTCACGAGAAAATATAAGAAGGTACCAAAACATGGATCTGCTACAGTGCATTTCGCCTTCATAGCTCACGAGAAAATATAAGAAGGTACCAAAACATGGATCTGCTACAGTGCATTTTGCCTTCATAGCTGCATTTGGATATGAGGGGGATTTCATATCATTTTTTTTTATCATATCATTAATAACATATATTTGGTGTTTTGATGAAGGAACTTGTAGAATAGATTTGGAATATTCTCATTTGAAATATATTTTTCAGTAATTATTTTGATGGAAATTGAAACCCTATATTTTAATTCTTTAAATTTTAAACATCCTCTCAAATCATTTAAAAAGTAGATGAAAATAAGAGTGATATGGATTTATGATATATTAGATGATGAATTAGTTCAGACAAACTTCTTTTTCAAATTCTCTAACAACTTTAGACTGTTGGACATAATTTTTTCGGATGGATCTGGAATTCTACATTTCAAACTCAAAACAAATATATCAAACTTTTTTATTAATATTTTTGTAGGGAACATTTTTCACTTAATATTTTAATGTATGATGGATTTTTAAATTTTGAATTTCCATTTTAAGTAACTCGGATGATGAGTGTAAATTTTCTACTCATATTCATATTCATGTTTATTCTTTATTTATATTTTGTTTTGAGTCGTCTTCCATATCAAGCGCTGCCATGTCCAATGATGCTTAAAAAAATCTATTTTTTTTTCTGTATTTTCAACTCACCCCACCTAACGAAAGGAAAACTTCCTTATTTGTTCTGCAATCAGTATTATTGCAGCTGTGTTTCTTCCCCAAATAGCCAACTGAACCAAATGGATGGAAGAGTTTTCTCTGTGGCGTTTCATTGTTGCCATTGATTTATCTCACCGTTGGATGAGAAGTTAGTTTTCTAGTTACGCTCTGATTTATTGCATGAACAAAAATGTTTCACAAATCTCACACTTACACACCGGCATCGTTGTTGTGCTAATCCCTACAACATGTAATTCTCCTTTGTGCATAATGAGTGGCAGTTAGCATACCATATGAATTAATACTCTTTACTGATATGCTCGGCAGATGATAACTTATTAATATTGTTAATTCATTGGATTCGAGTTAGGATAGGTTAAATTAGTCTTGGTTCCTCTGTTGAGATGGACTTTATCATTTGCCAGTTATCGCTTGGCAAATAATCAATTCTAAAGTGATTAACCACATAACGATACACCTCCAATTATTTATGAAACACAGCACCTTGAGTTTTCTCTATTATATTTTACAGTGCTTTGTATTGTTAGTTCAAGTTTTTTCTCCAGCACATGTTTAGTTTTGTAACACTCAGCCTGAGGCACCCCAACTGATTTCTTCTTATCATTCTTTTGTGTTTTACATTTTCTAAATCTATCCGAGAACCAATGCTGTAATAGTATTCTTTTTTCTCCATCTAGTTCTCTTCAAACTAGTTTTGTTATTTGAGAAGAGTTTTTGATGCTGCTGATGCATTTGACTAAGATTAAAAGAAGTATATAGATCCATCATCAATAAACACAATGCTGAAGGTTATTGAAGACAATGATAATAAAACCTTTACATTTGATCAAATGTGTTAATTAATTCAAGTAAATAAAAGAAACATCAATCACATCCAGAAACAGATATACAGTTCACAAGCAGACTGCACATAGTACTAGGATCCAAGGCTAGGAATTCTAATATACAGTATGCGATTCATATCCCGAAAAGCAATTACTTGATTGCTTCCATTCTGCAATTTCTCCTTGGTGAGATATTGGGTATTTCAGGTAACAAGAGTGAGAAAAAGAACTTTTCAAGGAAATTTAGAAAACAAAGAAAAACAAGTGTGAGTTTGAAATTCAGTATTGATGTTCGATAAAAGAAAATGAGATTTTGATGGAGGGTGTTGAATGTTCTAATAGTAAATTGGTGGTGGAGAAGGTGAATTGTATTTGTAATGTGGTGGTGGTGGAGACTTGTAAACATATGGAGGTGGTGGTGGTGATTTGTAGATATAAGGAGGAGGTGGTGGTGACTCATACTTATAAGGAGGGGGAGGTGGTGACTTATAGACATATGGTGGCGGTGGAGGTGACTCATACTTGTAAGGTGGTGGAGGTGGAGACTTGTATGCATAAGGTGGTGGTGGTGGTGACTCATATTTGTAAGGTGGGGGTGGAGGCGACTTGTAGACATAAGGTGGTGGTGGTGGTGACTCATATTTGTAGGGTGGTGGTGGAGGCGATTCATATTTGTAAGATGGAGGAGGTGGAGACTTGTAGACATATGATGGCGGTGGAGGCGACTCATACTTGTTAGGTGGAGGTGGTGGAGATTTGTACAAATAAGGTGGTGGTGGAGGTGACTCGTACTTGTAAGGGGTGGCGGTAGTGGTAACTCATACTTGTAAGGTGGTGGAGACGGTGACTCATATTTATAGGGTGGGGGTGGAGGTGACTCATACTTGTAAGGTGGGGGTGGAGGTGACCTGTAAACATAAGGTGGTGGTGGTGGTGACTCATATTTGTAGGGTGGAGGTGGAGACTTGTAGACATATGGTGGTGGTGGAGGCGACTCATACTTGTATGGTGGAGGGGGTGGAGATTTAATGCGGTGGTGGAGGTGACTCGTACTTGTAAGGTGGCGGTGGTGGTGATTCATACTTGTAGGGTGAGGGTGGAGGTGACTCATATTTGTAAGGTGGGGGAGGTGGAGATTTATACACATAAGGTGGTGGTGGTGACTCATACTTATATGGTGGAGGAGGTGGAGATTTGTATACATATGGAGGAGGTGGTGGCGACTCATATTTGTAAGGTGGAGTTGGAGGTGACTCATACTTGTAGGGTGGTGGTGGTGGAGATTTGTAGACGTATGGGGGAGGAGGAGGCGATTCATACTTGTAGGGTGGGGGTGGCGGTGACTCGTACTTGTAAGGTGGTGGTGGTGGAGATTTGTAGACATATGGAGGCGGTGGTGGAGATTCAAACTTGTAGGGTGGAGGTGGAGGTGACTCGTATTTATAAGATGGTGGTGGTGGAGATTTGTACACATATGGAGGTGGTTGTGGTGATTCATATTTATAGGGTGGTGGCGGGGGTGACTCGTATTTATAAGGTGGTGGTGGTGGAGATTTGTACACATATGGAGATGGTGGTGGTGATTCATATTTATAGGGTGGTGGCGGGGGTGACTCGTATTTATAAGGTGGTGGAGGTGGTGACTTATACTTGTAAGGTGGAGGTGGAGGAGACTCGTACTTGTAGGGTGGCGGCGGTGGAGACTTGTACTTGTAAGGTGGAGGTGGAGGTGACTCATATTTGTAAGGTGGTGGTGGTGGAGATTTGTACTTGTAGGTTGGGGGTGGTGGCGACTCATACTTGTAAGGTGTTGGTGGTGGAGACTTGTAAATATATGTAGGCGGCGGCGGCGACTTATACTGATATGGTGGGGGAGGAGGTGATTCATACTCATAAGGTGGAGGTGGCAGTGAAGCGTAAACATAAGGCAAAGCTGGTGGTGGTAAAGAATGGGAGTAGGGCTTCGATGGGGTGTAATCAGCATTTGCTACAACTGCAAATGCCGCAAACAGAGCTACTAGAACCCACTGCCGGGGTTCTATGAAGATCGCCATGGCTATTAGACTCTCTAAGTTTCGCTCTTTTACTTCTCTTTTGGTTTGATCTATGTGAACTAATTATCATATGGTGTATATAGGTATTTCTTGAGATCATTTATCGAAGAAGTCCACTATTATTTGTCTACATGCTTACCACTTCCTGTGTCTTTTTTTTTTTTTTATGTATCCGTAGCTTCTTGTCTAGTAGGCACGGATGTGAGAATTAGTCAGTTTATTACAATAACTTAATATTCCTTTTCAACATTGGAATCAGCTAACAATTGTTTTAAAAAATTGTAATAAACTTATTGTAGTTGTTTTTCTTGCAAAAGTATATCAACTAGACCACTAAGTATTACCCTGACCGATTCTTGTGAATCGGTGTTTTAACTACCATAATACGAATTAAAAAGAACTGGAAAAAATTTAGAGCCCTTGCAGGTTAAAGTGATAAGATTCTGTGGTAGATGTTTGCCTGAATTTCAGATGGCTTTGTTAAGGCTTGTAATTTATGTTGGCTAGTATAATTTTGGATCTTCTAATAATGCATTTTACCGTCTTAGTTGCATTTGAATTTGGGGAGAAATATTAAGGCAAAGTATTATGTGCACCATGTTTACCATATACCATTACAATCTTGGAATTTTGATGGAGGAGTTTGTACAATAGATTTTGAATTGGTCATAAATATATATTTATTATTAATCTTGACGGAATTTGAAATCCTTAAAATTCTTTATATTAAACTTTCTTTCAAATCATATAAAAGTAGTTGAAAGTAAATGTGATATTGACTTATGGTCTAGTTAGATAATGAATTAGTCCAAACATACTTCATTTTTAAATTCTCTAGCAACCTTAAATATAATCTGAGGAAATTTACATTTCAAATTCATAACAAATTCATCAAATTTTTTCTTAATAATTTCTTAAGGGGCTCCTTTTCTTATGATTTTCTTTAATTTCTTTTAAATTTTGAATATCTAATTTAAAATAATTTTAATGAAATTTTCGAATATTTTTATTATAAAATATTTTTGGTCAAATTAGAATTAATAAAACCGATGAATGCTGCTATAGTTCCCTCCTTATTCCCATTATATTTTATTTCTATACATATCTGTCTTGCATATAGCCTGTAGGGTGCATGCCACGTCGGTTGATTGCTAGGTAAATAAAAAAGAAAGACTGAGTTTGCTAAAGACGAAAATGATGATAATAAGATTTAGATATTAATCTTATGCAAAATTGCAAACTGCACGCAAAACTTAGATTGTTGAAATTTAAATTATATTTTCCTGATTTCTTCTTTCATTCATCTCACATGTTATCTTCACCTAATTGGTCAAGAACTTATTTTTCCGCACAACTTTTGTATTTTTAGTTGAAAAGTTTAAGTAAATAGTTTCCTTATGCTTTCTGTAATATGTGTTATTGCAGCTGTGTTTTTGGCACAATTATTGGAAACTGCACCAAATGATTGAAGAGTTTTTTTTTTTTGCTTTACTACAACCGTTGGATGAGAAGTTAGTTTTCTAATTATGCTCTGCTTTATTGCATCAACAAAAATGTTTCATAAATCTCACACTTAAACACCTACATCATCGTTGTGCTAATCCCTGGTTTCCTCTGTTGAGATGGACTTATCATTTGCCAGTTATCAATTGGCAAATCAATTTCTAAAGTGATTAATAACATAAAGACACTCCGTTTATTTTATGAAACATAGTACCTTCTATTATATTTTACGGTGCTTCGTATTGTTATTTCTAGTTATATTTCCTGCACGTGTGTAGTATTGTTACACTGAGGAACCTGACCCCAAATTAGAGTTGAGGGTTCTTCAATGGGGGATTTCTTTTTATCATTCGTTTATGTTTTATAGTTTCTGAATGTATCCAATAAGCAATGCTGTAATAGTATTCTTTTCCCTTTACTGTAGATGAAATATGCATCTAGTTCTCTTCAAACTAGTTTTGTTATTTGAGAAGACTTTGTGATGCTGCTGATGCATTTGACTAAGGTTAAAAAGAAGCATATGGATCCTTATTGAAGACAATGATAATAAAACCATTTTATTTGAATAAATATATGAAGTAAATGAAGGAACATTAATCAAGTCTGAAAAAAGATTTAAGCTTCACAAGCAGACTGCACATAGTACTAACATCCAAGGCTAGGAACTCTAATATACAATGGAAAAGATCAGTATGTGGCTCATACTCTTTAACAAATTATATGATTGCTTCCCTTCTGCAATTTCTCCTTGGTAAGATATTGGGTGTTTCAGGTAACAAGAGAATGAAAAAGAACTTTTCAAAAAAATTTAGAAAACAAAGAAGAACAAGTGTGAGTTTGATATTCAGTATTGATGTTCGGTAAAAGAAAATGAGATTTTGATGGAGGGTGTTGAAATTTCTAATAATAAATTGGAGGTGGAGGAGGTGAATTGTATTTGTAAGGTGGTGGTGGTGGTGACTCATATTTGTAGGGTGGTGGTGGAGGTGACTCATACTTGTAGGGGGAAGGAGGTGGAGACTTATAGACATATGGTGGTGGTGGTGGTGACTCATATTTGTAGGGTGGTGGTGGAGGTGACTCGTATTTGTAAGGTGGAGGAGGTGGAGACTTGTAGACATATGGTGGTGGTGGAGGCGACTCATACTTGTAAGGTGGAGGTGGTGGAGATTTGTACAAATAAGGTGGTGGTGGAGGTGACTCATATTTGTAAGGTGGTGGCGGAGGTGACTCATACTTGTACGGTGGTGGTGGAGGTGACTCATATTTGTAGGGTGGTGGTGGAGGTGACTCATATTTGTAGGGTGGAGGAGGTGGAGACTTGTAGAGATATGGTGGTGGTGGTGGTGGTGACTCATATTTGTAGGGTGGTGGTGGAGGTGACTCATATTTGTAAGGTGGAGGAGGTGGAGAATTGTAGACATATGGTGGTGGTGGAGGCGACTCATACTTATAAGGTGGAGGTGGTGGAGATTTGTACAAATAAGGTGGTGGTGGAGGTGACTCATACTTGTAAGGTGGGGGAGGTGGTGACTTGTAGACATATGGTGGTGGTGGAGGTGACTCATATTTGTAAGGTGGTGGTGGAGGAGATTTGTACACATACGGAGGCGGTGGTGGTGATTCATATTTATAGGGTGGTGGTGGGGGTGATTCATATTTGTAAGGTGGTGGAGGTGGAGATTTATATACATAAGGTGGTGGTGGTGGTGATTCATACTTGTATGGTGGAGGAGGTGGAGATTTGTATACATATGGAGGAGGTGGTGGTGACCCATATTTGTAAGGTGGGGGTGGAGGTGACTCATACTTGTACTGTGGTGGAGGCGGAGATTTGTATACGTATGGCGGAGGAGGAGGTGATTCATACTTGTAAGGTGGTGGTGGCGGTGACTCGTACTTGTAAGGTGGTGGTGGCGGTGACTCGTACTTGTAAGGTGGTGGTGGTGGAGATTTGTATACATATGGAGGCGGTGGTGGAGATTCATACTTGTAGGGTGGAGGTGGAGGTGACATGTATTTATAAGGTGGTGGTGGTGGAGATTTGTACACATATGGAGGTGGTGGTGATGATTCATATTTATAGGGTGGTGGCGGGGGTGACTCGTATATATAAGGTGGTGGAGGTGGTGACTTATACTTGTAAGGTGGAGGTAGAGGAGACTCGTACTTGTAGGGTGGCGGCGGTGGAGACTTATACTTGTAAGGTTGAGGTGGAGGTGACTCATATTTGTAAGGTGGCGGTGGTGGTGGAGATTTGTACTTGTATGGTGGGGGTGGTGACGACTCATACTTGTAAGGTGGTGGTGGTGGAGACTTGTAAATATATGTAGGCGGCGACGGCGACTTATACTGATATGGTGGGGGAGGAGGTGATTCATACTTATAAGGTGGAGGTGGCGGTGAAGCGTAAACATAAGGCAAAGCTGGTGGTGGTAAAGAATGGGAGTAGGGCTTCGATGGGGTGTAATCAGCATTTGCTACAACTGCAAATGCCGCAAACAGAGCTACTAGAACCCACTGCCGGGGTTCCATGAAGCTCGCCATGGCTATTAGACTCTCTAAGTTTCACTCTTTTACTTCTCTTTTGGTTTGATCTATGTGAACTGATTATCATATGGTATATATAGGCATTTCTTGAGATCATTTATTGAAGAAGTCCCCTATTATTTGTCCACATGCTTACCACTTCCTGTGTCTTTTTTTTTAATGTATCTGTAGATTCTAATCTTCTAGGTACGGATGTGAGAATTAGTCAGTTTATTAAAATAACTTAATATTCCTTTTCAACATTGGAAACAGCTTACAATTGTTTTAAAAAATTTGTAATAAACTTATTGTAGTTGTTTTTCTTGCACAAGTATATCAACTAGACCACTAAGTATTACTCTGATCGATTCTTATGAATTTAGACGCCTTGCAGGTGAAAGGTGATAAGATTCTGTGGTAGATGCTTGCCTGAATTTCTAATGGCATTGTAACTTGTAAGGCTTGTCATTTATGTTGGCAAGTATATGTTGTATCTGCTAATAATGCTTTTTACCTTCTTATTTGCATTTGAATTTGAGGAGGAATTTGTTATCATTAATAACAAATATTTTGTGTTTTGATGAAATAATTTGTGCAATAGATTTGGAATTGGTCATGAATATATATATGGTTATAATTATTTTTGATGGAATTTGAAATCCTTAAAAAAAATTAAACGTATTTTCAAATCATTTAAAAGTAGTTGAAAAAGAAATGTGATATTGACTTATGGTCTATTTAGATAATGAATTAGTCCAAACAAATTTCATTTTTTAATTCTCTATCAACCTGTTTTTGGAGAGAAAAAAAATTCTCTAGCAATCTAAAGTATAATCTAGGTTTCACGGATACAGGTACGACAATATGGGTATGATATTGTCGCGGGTCGTTTTCGTTGATGAATATTATGTGGCTAATTTAATTACGACTCGCAAACAAAAACATATACGTGTAAAATAAACAGTAAATAAGATGGATTTGTTGACCCAGTTCGTCAATAAAAGACTACTCTGGGGGCATACCAAGCCAGGATGTAGTACTGAGAGCCTTACACGTACAGTTCTTGATACATCTTATGAAGATGAATCGATGCAGGTTATCGAATGAGTTCCAGGGTTTTTCATATATGTGGATGAACACTCTAGTTTTTCTATTCCTCACCTCTCAGGGAATTTTTTGTAGGCTATCTTTCTCTCTCTCTCGATCTCCCCTTTTTCCTTCCATTTCTCGTACTTTGTCAAGCATGAGCTGGATTGGTAAAGCATGTGCTGGATTCTTTGGACCATGCAAGAACTCCGGTGGTGTTGCCACGTTTCTGACTTCATCTTCTAGATTGATCTTTTTATAAACGTCGTCTGTAGGACGCTCTTTTAATCGTCAGAATTAATCTTTTGTTCGGTTGGACTTTCTGTTCGTCGCCTTTAAGATGTCGGTTTTTCAGGAGATTTGAGTTCGAACATACTGACCTGGTTTCGTTTGTTCGGTAGGCTGGCCGAGCAACTCTGATCGGTTGGCGAACAAAAAGTAACTCGCCCACCGGGCATGATTATTATATTCAAACATTACACGTGTCGCTCTTTGATGTTCGATTAATCCTGATTTATTATATCGAACACAACATATATAATGTAGGTATTGGGACATCGATTTTTACAAATAATTGGGTAAGATACGACATGAGTACGATTATAATTTTTCAAATTATTTTATATTTTTATTGTATATATAAATATTTCAAGATTTTTTTTTAAAAATATGTGTCTTTGAAACCTATGCAATTTTTTAACACCTAAACAAATATAAAATCAAAACGAGATGAACATCGTAATAAAATATGTGAACGAATAACAGTTTGACAGTGGTGTGACCGTGTGAGCAATAGAGAGAGTTAATACTTTTTTACTGTTTGTGGGCTAATTTGGGTTAATTTAATATAAAATAAATTTATTTCAAGGCAAAAAAAATTTTCTTTACAAATTTAACCCCACGTGTACCCTATCCGTGTCGGACACGGCTGATCAGCGTGTCTGACACGGTATCCAAAATTATTATTAATATTTTTAATTGGGACACGCCACGTGGCGTATCGGGTGCATATTCCCCCGTATCCGCTTACCCAAGTACCCACGAAGTATCCGACACTGCATTATTCAAAAATTCCGAGTACCTATGCATCCTAGAGTATACTCTGTAAAAAATTACATTTAAAAAACATAACAAATTCTTCAAATTTTTCTTATTAATTTATTAAGGGACTCTTTTTTTTTTATGATGTCTTTTTAAATTTGAATATCTAATTTAAAGTTTCAAATATGCTTCTTTTATAAGATAATTTTGGTTAAATTAGAATTGATATAATCGATGAATGGTACTATAGTTCCCTCCTTATTCCCATTATATTTTGTTTTTATACATATTTGTCTTGCATATAGCCTGTAAGGGGGCATGCCATGTCGGTTGATTGCTGAATAAACTAAAGAAAAAGACTGAGTTTGCAAAAGACGAAAATCACGTTTGAAAGATTTAGGGGCCGCTTGATTTAAATTCTTCATTGAAAATGGTAATGGAAATCATTGATCAATGAATTACATTGAGAATAATTATTACATTGTCAGTTTTTTCCTCTAATCTTATATATATATATATATATATATATATATATATATATATATATATATATATCCTTATATATACTAATAAAGAGTTTTTTCTTGATAATGTGTCAACTTTTCCACATTGATTTAATCTATGTGTCACTCTATCAGAAGTTTGATAGACATGTCATTAAAATAAATCATATGTGTCATCCTATGTGTCATTTTATTTAAGTACATCTTAAACAATATAGAACTTTGTTTTTTTAGGCCTCTCACGTTGTTCTTTCCGCCTCCATCGTCCCACCGTTCCCTTCTCATCGTCTGCCTTCTGTCATGCTTTTCTCGATGTCAGTCATCCGCAACTCGCCTCTCAATTCTCTCGTCTTTGTTAGTAGTGTCAATTTCTGAATTGGTTTGCTTAGTTTAAACTTACAATTTTACTACTTTTTATGTTAGAGGTTCATTCACTTCCCCTTACACGTGCTATTATTAAGTGAATAAAAAAAAATATTTTCATTATACCTGTCTTGATTTAAAATTAATTATTTTATAAATTAATTACATCTATATTAATTTATATTTTATTTTATAATACTAAATTTATATTAAAATATTATTATAATAATTTGTCACATAAAATGACAAATGTTAAAATTTATATTAACTAAGTTAAAAGAAAATTTTAATATTACAACTTAAAAAATTTAATTTATTTAAAATTAAAGAATACACTTATTGGATTCTACACTAAAGATATATATTTACAAAAGAGAGGTCATTCACCACAAGTTCTTAAAGTGTCAACCTCCATCGACTGTCAAGTGTCTTTCACAAAATGTTGCCAAGTGTCGCTCAAAATTGACTGCCATGTGTTTTTCAGAATTTTTTATAAATTAAAAAAGCTGCTTTGCTTTAAATTTTAATTAAAAAGTTAAAACCCAAGAGTCATCCCCATTCAAATCTCAATTTATTATTTTCAGTTTCAAACAGGAATCATCAGGTCCCTCTCTCAAACAGAAAGTTCGATATTCATCTCAAGCTGAAACGTTCAATCACGTCATCGCCACAAAGCCTTCGTACGGATTAAGGATTTAGTTCTACATTGCTATGGCAGAAACTGTTGCAGATTAGGTAGTAGGGATTAGGGATTTCTGTGTATTAGAGGTTAGATATTTGTTTCAGTTCATTCGATTTGGATAATTTATATTTGCTGCTCCACCTCACTTAACCCTTCAATTTGTGTTAGCACAAATCCATTGGCTCATGGAGGTCTGATTCGAGGCGTTCATAAGGGAGCAAAGGAAGGTTGTTGAGAAGAGACATTGATTCTTATTTGAAGCCTCTGCTGTTGTGTGAAGGATTTTGGCTAGGAAACCTAAGGTCTCCACCAATTTATGGTTCAATTCGATTCAAATTTGAGCATTTCATATCTCACTTTGCGCACCAGTTCTGAAATAAATTCATGAACCAGTTAAGTTATGAAAGTAAAGGTCTATTATATAGGTTAAAATCCCATATTTCTGGTAATACTACTTATCAACAAATTCAATTCTTTATTTTGTAGTATATATGGGCATTTTTATTGTTCAATCATATGGTGTTTTTATGAGGTTTGATGCTTAAAAGCGTATATGCACGTGACTAGTAAAATTGATGAATTAGAGCGCTAAAGTCCAGCAGTTTTAGGTGAATTCAATTTTAGTCCTTTTATTTTTCTAATTTTTCAACTTTAGTCCAAAAATATCCAATTTTGGTCCTTTCATGTCCAATTTTTGTCTATCAACCTGAGTACTGCGATTTTAGGTGAATTCAACTTTAATCCTTTATCTTTCTAATTTTTCAACTTTAGTCCATAAATATCCAATTTTGGTCCTTTCATGTCCAATTTTTGTCCTTTTTGGTCGAAACATTTTAAAATTGCCGGAAGGTGCCATGTGCTCCTACAATAATTATTTTTCGGCGTATATGCACATGTGACTAGTAAAATTGATGAATTGGAGCGCTAAAGTCCTGCAGTTTTAGGTGAATTCAATTTTAGTCCTTTTATTTTTCTAATTTTTCAACTTTAGTACAAAAATATCCAATTTTGGTCCTATCATGTCCAATTTTTGTCTATCAACCTGAGTACTGCGATTTTAGGTGAATTCAATTTTAATCCTTTATCTTTTTAATTTTTCAACTTTAGTCCATAAATATCCAATTTTGGTCCTTTCATGTCCAATATTTGTCCTTTTTGGTCGAAACATTTTAAAATCTCCGGAAGGTGCCATGTGCTCCTACAATAATTATTTTTCGGCGATATGCACATGTGACTAGTAAAATTGATGAATTGGAGTGCTAAAGTCCTGCAGTTTTAGGAGAATTCAATTTTAGTCCTTTTATTTTTCAAAATTTTCAACTCTAGTCCAAAAATATCCAATTTTGGTCCTTTCATGTCCAATTTTTGTCTATCAACCAGAGTCCTGCGATTTTAGGTGAATTCAATTTTAGTCCTTTATCTTTCTAATTTTTCAACATTAGTCCATAAATATCCAATTTTGGTCCTTTAATGTCCAATTTTTATCCTTTTTTGTCGAAATATTTTAAAATCGCCTGAAGGTGCCATGTGCTCCTACTATAATTGTTTTTCGTCGTATATGCACATGTGACTAGTAAATTTGATGAATTGGAGCGCTAAAGTCCTGCAGTTTAAGGTGAATTCAATTTTAGTCCTTTTATTTTTCTAATTTTTCAACTTTAGTCCAAAAATATCCAATTTTGGTCCTTTCATGTCCATTTTTTGTCTATCAACCTGAGTCCTGCGATTTTAGGTGAATTCAATTTTAGTCCTTCATCTTTCTAATTTTTCAACTTTTGTCCATAAATATCCAATTTTGGTCCTTTCATGTCCAATTTTTGTCCTTTTTGGTCGAAACATTTTAAAATCGCCGGAAGGTGCCATGTGCTCCTACAATAATTGTTTTTCGGTATATATGCACATGTGACTAGTAAAATTGATGAATTGGAGCGCTAAAGTCCTGCAATTTTAGGTGATTTAGCCTGCAATTTTAGGTGATATCAATTTTAGTCCTTTTATTTTTCTAATTTTTCAACTTTAGTCCATAAATATTCAATTTTGGTCCTTTCATGTCCATTTTTTGTCTATCAACCCGTGTCCTACGATTTTAGGTGAATTCATTTTTAGTCCTTTATCTTTTTATTTTTTCAACTTTAGTCCATAAATATTCAGTTTTGGTCCTTTCATGTCCAATTTTTGTCCTTTTGGTCGGAATATTTTAAAATCGCCGGAGGTGCCATGTGCTCCTACAATAATTGTTTTTCGGTGAATATGCACATGTGACTAGTAAAATTGATGAATTAGAGCGCTAAAGTCCTGTGGTTTTAGGTGAATTAAATTTTAGTCCTTTTATCTTTCTAATTTTTCAACTTTAGTCCATTAATATCCAATTTTGGTCATTTCATGTCCAATTTTGGTCCTTTTTTGTCGGAACATTTTAAAATCGCCGGAATGGGCCATGTGCTCCTACAATAATTGTTTTTCGGCGAATATGCACACGTGACTAGTAAAATTGATGAATTGGAGCGCTAAAGTCCTGTGATTTTAGGTGAATTTAATTTTAATCCTTTTATCTTTCTAATATTTTTAACTTCAGTCCATAAATATCCAATTTTGGTCATTTCATGTCCAATTTTTGTCCTTTCATGTCCAATTTTTTTTCCTTTTTTGGTCGGAACATTTTAAAATCGCCGGAAGGTGCCATGCGCTCCTACAATAATTGTCTTTCACCGAATATGCACATATGACTAGTAAAATTGATGAATTGGAGCGCTAAAGAGGCAGAAAACACCACATCACCTTGCCACATCCTGTTCTTTATCAAAATAAATATGAAATTTTGATTTTTTTTAATTAAGATATTCAAATTGAAAATTAGAGAAAAATTCTTAAAAATCTATTAACATCATTTCAAATAATTATTAAAGTTAAGAGATGATCAAATAAATTTTGAAAATAATTTAAATTAAAGGAGATAAAATTGACTTTAGTGTGGGAAATTGTGACATATGGTGTAAAATTGATATGTTTGAAGGACATTTATAAAAAAATAAAATTAATTTATTACCACTTAAAAAATAAGGAACAGACCTTTTGAACAACACAAACTCTCTTGTGAAACTTATTCATATTATGAAATTGATATCACTATATTTATAAAGTGACATCATTACTCTTATAAACTAATACATATAACATTTAATTTTATAATATTAATTTATAAATGAAATTACATCAATTGATAAGTGTTATAGTATTAATTTATAAATGTAATGATATAAATTTCATATTATAAACAAGTTTCATTGGAGACCTATTATTTGAACTTAAGTTCAAATAAAGATTTAAAAAAAAATGCATTTTCCATCATTAGGATTTTAGTACCTAATATAACTATTAGGTCCAAAGTAGTTCAACACTTCAACTAATACTAATAGGTCCAAATTGAGTTATAGAGTGACTTTGTTACCCGTCATTTAATAAGCATTGATTATTATAACCGCATGCAACATTACTGTTTGAAATTGACAGTTACGCTCCTACAACACTCCACCTTCACTCTTCTCAATACTCCCCCACCAGCTGCTTTATTTCTCAAAATAAAACCAAAACCAACACAAAATACACAACCCAGAAAAAATAGAGAGAGAAAAATAGCAGAGAAAGAACAAAAATAGTAAAGAAGAAGTCGATTTTTTATTTTGAGCGGTTGATTTTCGGTTAATTCCAGAAATTTACATATAAAAAACTAAAAAATTTACAATTTCAAAATATACTTATCCTCGTCTTCATTTTGACATGAACATATTCACAAAAGATGCATATATTCATCAATTGATACATATTCAAATGTTCCAAATACTCATCTTCTCCCTCTTCCATCCACCAAAATCCAGAAACTGCAGTATAGCCACCGAAAAATTGGTCGAAAACTACAGAAAAATTATCATAAAAATATAAAAATTAACAGAAAAAAATGAAAAAATTAACAAAGCGTCTATTTTCGTCCTTAACAGAAAAATTAACATAAAAATAAAAAACCTCAAAATTACATATTTTTGTCCTTATTCGACATGAACATGCATAAAAACATGAAAAGTTTCATCAAATTCATGCATAGGTTCATGAGGAGCATTTTCGATTTCAAATCCTCATCCTCCATCTCCAAACCCAAATTTAAAATCCAGATCCCCCATTTTCAGATCCACAAATCCAGATCAAAAAGTCACAATTTCTCAATTAAATCATCTTATTTCCATGTCTTCTTCCTCCATCGTCTATATTGCAGAAAAACACAAATCTGGTCTCCCAAAATGCAAAACACTTATTCCTCCCCAAACAATAAAAAACGAAGGTATAAGTAGAGAAATGAATCCAAAAATCAGAGAAATGAATCCAGAGATAGCATCATGAAGAAAAAAAATCAATTTTCAGAAATAGATTTCAATAAATAAAAAATTAAATCTTCGTCTTCTTCGGCCAGTATCGCCGGCGGCGCGGCGCGGCACGACCTCTAGTACATTTCTGCTCTCCAAATCTGAGATTGGTGACAGCGGTGGGCATGTGGTGGTGGTGGTGATGATGGTGGCGGCAGCGGCGCCGTGTAGTCGGTGGTGGAGGTAGTTGTGGCGAGGTGGTGGTGGGTGTTGAGAGAGACAGTAGGGGTGAGGAGAGAGAAGGGAACTATTTGTGTGACGGGGAGATAATACTCTGATAAAAAAAGAGCGTGTATTTTTATTTTGTTATTGGTGTGAGGGTATTAAGGGGATTTTAACACTGCTTTTGGACGTTAGAGTTATATAAAAAAGGTCTTGGACTTGATAGTTATAGGACCTAAAAGCTATTAATTCCGAGTTAGCGACTTTCCACTCCAAAATGGAGTCAATATAGAACTAATAGATCCAATCAATTTGAAAAAAATACTACTAGATCCAAATTAACTATTAGATTACAAAAATACCCCTTCATCTTTTAAAACTCCCTTTAGCCATTCTATCTGCAAACAGCAGTGATATGACTTTTTATCATTCCCAATGTAAAATGAATTATTACACTCCACATCTCTCTCGCAATTATTACACCTCCCCCTCTCTCTTCTAACTCACAAAACTAAAAAATCTCTCTTAGAATCCGAAAATTACTCTATATATTCGGGAGAGAAATTACATATCATCTTCTAGGTTTGGTCTGTTTTTTTTTTTTTTGGTATTTGGTCTGAATTTTCAATTTTTTCTGGTTTTTTTACTTCCAAAAAATACATATCATCCTTGTTTTTTTTGTTTTGGGTGTGTGTTTTACATTTTTTCTGAGTTTTTTTACATCCAAAAAATTACATATAATCCTTTAAATTCAAAATTTTACATATTTTTTACATGCATAAATACAGTGTTTTCATAACCGAACTGACGATCAAATCGAATTAAGCACCGATTGGTGGTCCAATCGATTGGACCGGTTTAACCGGCGGTTCAACCGTTTAAATAATTTTGTATATATATTTTTTCAATATTTCATATTTTATATTAAAATTAATAAAATATAAAAGAGACCAACTCTCTGCCATTTTTCAATCCACCAAATATACTACATAACAAATTTTAGGGGATCACATGTCAATGCAAATATAAAATAGTACGGGACCCACAATGCATTGATAAAACTTAAAAGGGGTAAACATAATTGACCCAAATTAAAAGCAGGAAAACGTGGACGGCTCGGATCTTTGTTCTATTTAATTAATAGCCGTGTGATGCTCCTCGGAAATCGAAATAGCCACCTTCTTCAGAGTTCATAAATTATCTTCCCCATACAACCTTTAAGACACTATTCTCATCTTTTAGAAAGTGTATTCTCCTCCTTCTAACATCATTTTTCCTCTCAGCCATTTTTATCAAATTTCAACGGCAAGTCATGTCTCTGTATTGAAGTAAATAATTGTTGGATAAAAACTTACAAGGAAGCATACATGTTTGAAGATGCGAACAATATTTAGAAGAATGATTCCTCTGAAGCGGAGCTTATTTTTGTTCTGATTTTGCGTGAAAAACGATCGAACGGTTCGCCGATTACCCGGTTTAACCGGTTTTCCTCCGATTCTCAACGGTTTTATCCGGTCTAACCGTGAAAACCGATTTTATCCGGTCTAACCGTGAAAACGGTTATTTGGGGTTAATTGGACCGACTTCCTGGCTGGTTCCCGGTTCAACAGGTTGAACCGGTCGATTCGATCCGATTATGACAACATTGCATAAATGCATTAATATATGAAAATATGTAAAAAATAAAAAAAATGCATCTACTCATAAATTAATGAACACATTCATAATAAAAAAAAAAAAACCATGTTATGTCTTACTTTTGTATTTACATTTATATATCTAAAAATCAAATATTAAATACATTTATCTTTAAAAAAAATGCATAAAAATATATAAAAAATTACATATTTAAATCTAAAAAAGTACATGTCATCTTCTAAATCCAAAAATTTAGATATCTTCACATGCACAAATATATCAATATATGAATATATATGCAAAAAAAAAAAAATAATAAAAAAAATCAAATACTCATCTTCTTCCACGTCCGTTCACCAAATTTCAAATCCATATGTAAATAATAAACACAAATCAAAAAACCACAAATCAATAAATTTTAGCCTTGTATTTTGGACCAATTAATGCAAATAGGAAACCAACAAAAAATCCATCTCATATATTAGAGGACCACAACATTGTAGAGGAACACATCTCTTAAAAAAATAAAAAATCCAAATTCAAAAAATACATAAAACACACACCCAGCCCCCCACCACTGATCTGACGCCTCCCACCACATATTTGACACCGCCCCCATCATCGGAGGCATAATTACTGCAAAACCCAGATAGTCTCAAACAACACACAAATCTGAACAAAATAATAACAAATATTGAACCTAACTCGCCAACGTTTTTTCTTCACACTCTTCTTCTCTGTCGTCTATTACATCGGCCGCCGTCGTGACCACCACCACAAGGTCGGCGGCGGCGGCGGCGGCGGCTCTCGCTTGGTCTTCAGCGGAGCTTTTCACCGCCGTCAGATCTGCTTCCATTCATTCTCCACCGTGTACACGTAGGTGGTGACGGCGGTTGCGCGCGGAGTCACCATAGAATCTGGTAGTGGTGGTGCCTTGGTTGGACAGGCGGCGGCGACGGTGGAGGGTGTGGGTCGCTAGCCACTGCCGCCGTCTGCGGTGGGTAGTCGGTGGGGGTGGGTGGAGGAAGATTAGAATTGGTGGTTGCAGGTGGGAGGATTTTGTAGAGAGAGAGAAATGGTTTGGTGTGAGAGAGAGGTTAAAGAAATGAGAGAAGAGGGAGGAATGCGATGGGCTGATTGATAAATGAGAGAGAATGATTTAATGAGGGGGTACTGTGTGTATTCTCTGTAGGGTTTTGGACCCAAGAGTTATATTTTTTTTTGTCTTTGGACTTATGAGTTAGTATGGCTGAGTTTTTGGACTTTAAGAGTACTTATTTCAAACTTATTTACCCTTTTTTAGCAATAAAATATATATTATTTTTAACTATTTTCTCTCAACATTTTAAAATTACATCTCATGCTATTATTTTTATTCACAAAAAATCATCAATTTTAATAATATAGTAGAAAAGACTACAATACTCTTAATTAAAAGTCATTTTATCACTTTAAATATTACTCTCTCCGTCCCAGAAGAATTAGCACACTTTCCTTTTTTGTCTGTCCCATAAGACTTTGCACCCCCAAAAATGGACACATTATTCTCAACTTATAACCTTACAACACACACTTATTACACCCCATACACACTTACTACCCCATAAAGCAACTTTTCTTAATCTCTGGGCCAAAAAGTTGGCGCAGAGTCTTTCGGGACGGACGGAGTAATAAATAATTTCCACATTAAAAGATACTCCCTCCGTCCCACAATAACTTGCACAATTTTCTTTTTTGTTTGTCTCAAGATAACATGCACATTTCCTAAAATGACAAAACACTCAAAACTTAAACACTCATAATATTATTATAATTGATTTAAATAATATCAATAAAATAATTTTTTTTAATTTTTGTGCCTGGAAAAATGTGCACATTATCCCGGATTGGAGGGAGTAAAAAGTAAAGGAGTACTTTAAGATGTGTAAAGAGAATTTTGAGGCTGGTGACACACCCTACATTGAAATGAAAAACTGTGTTTGCTAAATGACGAATATGATACTAAATAATTCACATACTAAATTGGTGCAAACTTTACGATTCTCCTGATTTCTTCTTCTCACGATTCTCTGATTTCTTCACCTAATTAATGTCATCGCCTCCATCAGAACCCGAAAACGAAGACCTTAATGTTTCCGTACAACTTTCGTATTTTTAGTTGAGAAGTTTCACTACATACTTTTCGTATTTTTAATTGAGAAGTTTCACTACATACTTTTCTAATTCCTTCTGTAATCTGTGTTATTGCAGCTGTGATTTTCCCAATTAATGAATTCCGCCGATTCACCAATAGTTGAAAAGTTTCCTCGGAGGTTTTTCTTAGTCCCCTTTGCTCTATCTCCGAGATGAGAAGTTAGTTTTATAATGCTCTGATTTATTGTATCAATCATCAACAAATATGTTCACAAATCTCAAAATTATAACACCTGCATTATCATTGTGTTGTGTGGCTATAGTATTGGTTAATCCTTGCAGCTAGCACACTGATTATGAATCGAGTAATAATGATATGCTCATGTGGATGATAACTTATTAATATTGTTCATTGCTGGATTCAGTTTGGATGGCTCATTTGCAAATTATGGTATCTAAAGAGTGGGGGATTGGCAAGTCTATTTTTTACTGCTTACACTGATTATGGTGTTTAACAACATCATAATACTCCATCTACTTAATAATATATTTCAGTGATTGGGACTGCTCATTCTGCTTCTTACTACTGCACATGTGCAGTTTTTTCCCCTAAATAATGATGATGAATTTAAAATTTCTACTATTTATCTTTTATAAAGTATTTTGTTGAGTTGAGATTGGATGAAACCGCTGAATGATATTACCTAATTTCTTAGATGATTGGCTATTGAATTTCAGTACAACTTTTCTATTTTTAGTTGAAAGGTTTCAGCATATAAAATGTCCATACTAATTTCCTTGCTAATTTGTTCTGTATCTGCACTATTGCAGCTGATTTTGGCCCAATTACTGGAAACTACACCTAATGGATGAAGAGTTTCCTGTTTCATCATCCCCTTTGCTTTATCTCCACCTTTGGATGAGGTAATTTTATATTTATGCTCTCCGGTTTGATCTCACACTTAAGCACCTGCATTATCTTGGGTTGAGTTGCTAATCCCTGCAACGTATAATTCTCCTTTGTGTATAATGAGTGGATGTTAGCGTACTTATTATGAATTGCTACTCATTAATGGCATGGTTGTGTAGATGATAACTTAATAATATTGTCCGTTATTCAATTCGAGTTTGGATAGCTAGATATTAGTCATGGTTTTCTCTGTTGAAGTGAATGTATTACTTGGTAATTATGGTATAAAAAGAGGGGATTGGCATTAATTTCTATGTTAACATGCTTACACTGTTTATGTTTATTAACAAAATCAAGATACTACCTCAACTATTTTTGAAATATGTTACCTTGAGTTTCCTCTATTATATTTCTACTGCTTTTTTCTAGTTCTTTCTTCTGCACATAGGTAGTTTGTAATACTGAGGCACCCCAAGACGAATGAAGACGATGATTAAACTTGAGGCTACTTCATTGGGGGATTATTTTTATCTTTCTTATGTGTGTATATTTTCTGCATCTATCCAAGAAGCAATGTCGTGTGTGGGTGTTTTTCCCTTCATTTAGATGAAATATGCATATGGGTCTCTTTAAACCACTTGACTCCGATGTATATTGAAGACAATATAATAAAACCATTTTATTTGATCAAATGTATCAAGTACATGAAGGAACGTGAATTACATTTAAAAGAAGATCTAAGGTTTACAAGCACGCTTCATAGAATTCTAGCCTCCAAGTCTAGGAACTCCAATATAAAATGGAAAAGATTAGCAGGCGGCTCATTTTCTGAGGCGGAATTACTTGATGGCTTCCTTCTGGAAATCTTGGTAAGATATTGGATCTTTTAGATAACGAAAAAGGGAAAATAAACTTTTATTTTTCAATGGAATTTCAAATGAAAAAACAAAAGAACAAATGATTGTTGGAAATTCAATATTGATGTTCGGTAAATGATGAAATGTTGGTGGAGGGTTTTGAAATTTCTAATAGTAAATTGATGGTGGAGGAGGTGACGTATATTTGTAAGGTGGTGGTGGTGGAGACTTGTAAACATACGGAGGTGGTGGTGGTGATTTGTAGATATAAGGAGGAGGTGGTGGTGACTCATATTTATAGGGTGGGGGTGGAGGTGATTCATACTTGTAAGGTGGGGGAGGTGGAGATTTGTAGACATATGGTGGCGGTGGAGGTGACTTATACTTGTAAGGTAGTGGTGGCGGCGACTCATATTTGTAGGGTGGGGGTGGGGTGACTCATATTTGTATGGTGGAGGAGGTGGGGACTTGTACACATATGGTGGCGGTGGAGGTGACTTATACTTGTAAGGTGGTGGTGGTGGCGACTCATATTTGTAGGGTGGGGGTGGGGGTGACTCATATTTGTATGGTGGAGGAGGTGGGGACTTGTAGACATATGGTGGAGGTGGAGGTGACTTATACTTATAAGGTGGTGGTGGTGGCGATTCATATTTGTAGGGTGGGGGTGGAGGTGACTCATATTTGTAGGGTGGAGGAGGTGGGGACTTGTAGACATATGGTGGTGGTGGAGGTGACTCACTCTTGTAAGGTGGTGGTGGTGGTGATTCATATTTGTAGGGTGGTGGTGGTGGTGATTTATACTTGTACGGTGGTGGAGGTGGTGACTCATACTTGTAAGGTGGCGGTGGCGGAGATTTGTATACATATGGAGGGGGTGGTGGTGATTCGTATTTGTACGGTGGAGGTGGGGGTGACTCGTACTTGTAAGGTGGGGGAGGTGGAGATTTATACACATAAGGTGGTGGTGGTGGAGACTCATACTTGTAGGGTGGAGGAGGTGGAGATTTGTATACATATGGAGGAGGTGATGGTGACTCATATTTGTAAGGTGGAGGTGGTGGTGATTCGTATTTGTATGGTGGCGGTGGTGGTGATTCGTATTTGTATGGTGGCGGTGGTGGTGATTCATATTTGTATGGTGGGGGTGGCGGTGATTCATACTTGTAGGGTGGAGGTGGAGGTGATTCATACTTGTACGGTGGTGGTGGTGGTGATTCATATTTGTATGGTGGGGGTGGAGGTGACTCATATTTGTAGGGTGGTGGAGGTGGAGATTTGTAGACATATGGTGGTGGAGGTGGTGATTCATACTTGTAGGGCGGAGGTGGGGGCGACTCATACTTGTAAGGTGGTGGTGGTGGAGATTTGTAAACATATGGAGGTGGTGGTGGTGACTCATATTTGTAAGGTGGTGGAGGTGGTGATTCATACTTGTAAGGTGGAGGTGGAGGCGACTCATATTTGTAAGGTGGTGGTGGTGGTGATTCATACTTGTAGGGTGGAGGTGGAGGCGACTCATATTTGTAAGGTGGTGGTGGTGGAGACTTGTAGACATAAGCTGGTGGGGGTGGTGATTCATACTTGTACGGTGGAGGTGGAGGTGACTCATATTTGTAAGGTGGTGGTGGCGGAGACTCATACTTGGAAGGTGGTGGTGGTGGAGATTTGTAAACATATGGAGGCGGTGGTGGTGATTTGTACTTGTACGGTGGGGGTGGCGGTGACTCATATTTGTAAGGTGGGGGTGGAGGGGATTCATATTTGTAAGGTGGGGGAGGTGGAGACTTATAGACATAAGGTGGTGGGGGTGGAGACTTATAGACATAAGGTGGTGGAGGTGGTGATTCATACTTATATGGTGGAGGTGGAGGTGACTCATACTTGTAAGGTGGTGGTGGTGGAGACTTATATTTGTATGGTGGGGGTGGTGGTGACTCATACTTGTAGGGTGGAGGTGGAGGTGACTTATACTTGTAAGGTGGGGGTGGTGGAGATTTATACTTGTAAGGTGGTGGTGGTGGTGATTCGTACTTGTAAGGTGGAGGTGGTGGTGATTTATACTTGTAAGGTGGCGGTGGGGGTGACTCATATTTGTATGGTGGAGGTGGGGGTGATTTATATAAGTATGGAGGTGGTGGAGACGACTCATACTTATAAGGATGTGTGTAGTTCTTCCAATATCCCCATGGTGACCATGCTTCCCAATCAGCATTTGCAGTTGCAGCAAATGCGGAAAAGAGAGCTACCAGAACCCATAGACGGGGTTCCGTGAATCTCGACATGGCTAATAAGCAATGATCAGACTATGTAAGTTTTTCTCCCCTGTCTCCTAATACTTTTATTTCTCTTCTGGTTTGCTGTATTTGAATTTTCTCATCATATATATAGGCATTTCTTGCAATCATGTATTGAAAAAGTCCTCAATTATTTGGCTACATGCTTACCACTACCTTTTAATAAGAATCTTTTGTTATCTTAAGAAGACTTTTATTTTTTTAATATTTGTAGACAAGTTCTTCGTTACTTTAACACGGTTTGAAACTAACAAACTCTGAAGAGGTGTTTATTAATCATTTAGGGGAACTTGTTTGATGTATACACCTGAACATCCCTTGTTTTTAACTAATTATTATATTAATGTATTGTATCTAGTTAAGACTTTGTCTTCTAAATGCTTTGAAGTTTTCATTTTAAAGACATGCTGACGATTTTATTACTATTGTTGACACTATAGTAATGGTGGATGGGCTATATATTTATAATATTCTTTAAGTTTAAAGACATTTTGCATTATTCTGGAAAAAAAACTAAACAAATTTGAACATATTTATTGACAACACGAAATATTGAAATTTATCTGTATATATTTTCTTTATAAAATACAACTTTTCACATATTTATCAATTGAATGAAGGGCGAATACCGAAGATACTTTTATAAGTCATCAATTTTTAATTATGTCTGTTCATTTAACTATTTGTTGATTTAATCAGTAAAGAAAAAGAAAGATCGCTTCATTATTGAAGTTTCAATTAAAAGTCAACTATGTTGGATGTAGTACATAATATGCAGGGTAGAATGTGCACATAAAAAGTTGTAAATGTTGGCCAAGGCTATAAACCACATCCGGCTTGATTTCGAGAATGCTAAAGCCTGATGATCAGATTAAGGCTGATGTTGCAGCGCTTATGAAGGTAACATTGTTCAATAGGTGCCCAATCATATTTCAGTTGGTCGCGATAAGGGGATTAATGATGTTTGAACAATAATATGTAACAATTTGGAAGTCATCTCCATAATCTGTTGGCTCACCTATGTTGTACTTAAAACTACCATATATGCACATGTGAATCTAGAAACTAAAAAGAAACCCACAGAAGATTAAAAAAAAGCAAGCAAAATGATCATCATCTCTTCATGCAAGTTATAAAGAAATACAGAATAAAATGAAGATGTTAACTCATTTTGATAAATGTTTACACGAGTTCTTCACTTAGAATAAAAAAAATAGCATAACTCAAAACTGCAAACCGTGCTCTAGGGTGATTAATTTCATACAGATTAAAAAATTTAAATTGGCAACCTCTAGAAAGCTTGTTTGAATGTTTGATGCATACACTTGACCTGCTTTAATATTTTACTAATTTGTACATTTGAACTTCATCAATGATGCTTTGGTTGATCTTTTGCGTCGGTTTGAGGAATTTGAGGACGATGTCGACCTGAAAGGTATCACCTTACCTGCCAACAGGATTTGACTTATTAAGGTGTCCACAGCTACAACTTTTTGTTGCTTAAGTCAGATATTCAAGATTGAGGTAAATTATGTTTGAAGCAGATAAATGAAAATTTAAAGATTAGCATCATTACTTTAAGAAGATATTTAAATTCTTTTAAGGCACGTGCTTTTCTTGTGCTTTAGCGATACTTGGCACTCGTTGTATAGTATATAGTTTCATACTTTATGTTCTATTAGATTTTGAAGTAATCCAAACAAACTTCATTTCAAATTCACTAGCAACCTTAGACATAATCTGTTAGATGGATTTGGAATTTCACATTTCAAATTCATTATAAATTCATCAAATACTTTTCTAAATGTTTTTAGGGGTCTTTTTCCTAGTATTTTAATGCATGATGCATTTTAAAATTTTTTTTGAAGTTATTTACAAGTTTTGATGAATTTAATATTAAGCACTCATTCTGTCCATTTTAATTTTTTCCTTAGTAACGAATTTCGTTAAATTGAGATTTCATAAAACTGAGTAAAGCTATTATACTCCCCTCTTATTCCCATGACACATAATGATAAAAAAAAAGATATTAATGAACACATATAACTTGCGTTTCTCGAATTGTTAAATCTATTTTCCTGATTGCTTCTACTTTTCATTATCTGATATCTCACATATATTATCTTTACCTAAATATTGATCACCTCCCCAACATACCTCGAAAATGAAAATCCAAACTTCTGTAGATGAGTGGCTATTAACTTTCAGTACAACTTTTGTATTTTAAGTTGAAAGGTTTCAGTTATATATAATGTATAATACTTTTCTCAAGGTGTTTCATTGTCCCCTTTGCTTCATCTCCACCGTTGGATGAGAAGTTAGTTCTCCAATGATGCTCTGATTTAGTCTTATACTTAAACACCTACATAATCATTGTGTTGAGTGGCAAATCCCCACGGCATGTAGTTCTCCTTTATGAATAACGAGTGACATTTAGAATCTTATTTTGGACCGATCCTCATTAATGGCATGGTTGTGCAGACGATAACTTAGTAATATTGTGCATTATTAAATTCATGTTTGGATGGCTTGAAAGTAGTCATGGTTTCCTCTTTTGAAATGATGTGTATCAGTTGCCAGTTATGATATGAATAGAGGGGGACTTTGCGATTCAAATTACTTCTATAGCATGCTTAACTATGGTATTTAACATCAAGATACTCCTACATGTATTTTTGAAACATATGACCTTGAGTTTCTCCTATTATATTGTACTGTTGTTTGGTATTTGCTCGTTCTAGTTACTTCTCTGCACATTTGCAGTTTGTTCGTCTTATCGTTCTTTTGTGTTTTATGTTTTCTGCATCTATCCGAGTAGCACTGTCATGTTAGTGTTCTTTTTTCCTTTTACTGTTGATGAAATATGCACCTAGAATTCTCTTATTTGACTAGAATTATGATGCATTTGATTATATTACAAGAAGCATATTACTTATCAATAAAGGTAGTGCTCCTAAATCATCTGATTCTGATGTTTAGTAAAGACTAAAGACAATGATAATAAAACTATTTTATTTGATAAAATGTATCAAGTACATGAAGGAACGTGAATTACATTTAAAAGAAAGTCTAAGGTTCACAAGCACATTGCACATAATTCTAGGCACCAAGGCTAGGAACTTGGATGCACAAAGGAAATGATCACCATGTGGCTCATTTTCTAAGGCAGAATTACTTGACGGCTTCCTTCTGTAATTCATTCTTGGTAACATATTGGAAATTTTAGATAACATAATAGGGACAGAGAACTTTAATTTTATATGGATTTTCAAATAAAAAAAAAATTAACAAATGATTGTGTGAAATTCAATGTTGATGTTCCATTAATAATGAGATGTTGGTGGAGGGTTCTAATAGTAAGTTTGGTGGTGGAGGAGGTGACGTGTACTTGTAAGGTGGTGGTGGTGGAGACTTGTAAACATATGGAGGTGGTGGTGGTGACTCATATTTATAGGGCGGGGGTGGGGGTGACTCATACTTGTAAGGCGGGGGTGGGGGACTTGTAGACATATGGCGGTGGTGGAGGTGACTCATACTTGTAAGGCGGTGGTGGTGGAGATTTGTACACATACGGAGGCGGCGGTGGTGATTCATATTTGTAAGGTGGGGGTGGGGGTGATTCATACTTGTACGGTGGTGGAGGTGGAGATTTGTACACATAAGGTGGTGGTGGTGGTGGTGGTGGAGACTCATACTTGTAGGGTGGAGGAGGGGGAGACTCATACTTGTAAGGTGAGGGTGGCGGGGACTTGTAGACATATGGAGGTTAGGGGTGAAAACGGATCGTATATTTCCCGACCGATCCGGAGCCGTATCCGGTCGGTATCGAATTCGGTATAAAAAACTAGTATCCCAATCTGATTCGGATTCTGGATAGTTGATAGTTGACTTCGGATTCAGAATCGGATTCGGAATACATAATATCCGACCGTATTCGAGTTTTCCCATATTTTATTGGATATTATCCGGATAGTAAATTCGGATATCCGGATAATAAATCCGGATATCCGGATTTTTTATTTATTATTATTTTTTTATTTTTTTTTTGATCGGGCAAAGTTAGTTGTTAGTAGTTAGTACACCAAGCACCCAAATACTCCACGAAATCACCAATCCACCTTATAACTCCTATAATTCCAAATTCGTTTCCAAAGGGAATCGAACCTGGGTCTTCCATTCAAATGAGGTGCCCAGTGGCCAGGTGGGCTAAGCCCCTGGTTTATATTTTATATTAATATATATATAATAATATAATATTAGTACTTAATACTTATGTAGGCGTTATGTTGTGCTGGAGTGGTGATGATTACGAAGGATATAACTTTTAGTTTCATATTATTAGTAGTAGATATAATTTTATAATTTGCATTAGAACTTCTATGAAATATTGCATAGGTAGTTTTTTTTTATGTGTTTCAATCACATTTTGATGATTTTCGTTTGAAATATATTATTCGATTATAGTTATTCGAATTCGGCCCGGATTCGTCCGATATCCGTCCCATATCCGTATATCGAATATTTCGAATTCGTATTCGAATTCGGCTTTTCCGTATCCGACTCCGAATTGTAGAAAAAAATATGATTTAGGATACGGTATAAGCACTATCCGTCCGTATCCGATCCGTTTTCACCCCTAATGGAGGTGGTGGTGGTGACTCATATTTATAGGGCGGGGGTGGGGGTGACTCATACTTGTAGGGTGAGGGTGGCGGGGACTTGTAGACATATGGCGGTGGTGGAGGTGACTCATACTTGTAAGGTGGCGGTGGTGGAGATTTGTACACATACGGAGGCGGCGGTGGTGATTCATATTTGTAAGATGGGGGGTGGGGGTGATTCATACTTGTAAGGTGGTGGAGGTGGAGATTTGTACACATAAGGTGGTGGTGGTGGAGACTCATACTTGTAGGGTGGAGGAGAGGGAGATTTGTATACATATGGAGGTGGTGGTGGTGACTCATATTTGTAAGGTGGGGGAGGTGGTGACTCATACTTGTATGATGGTGGTGGTGGAGATTTGTAGACATATGGTGGCGGTGGTGGAGATTCGTATTTGTAAGGTGGGGGAGGTGGAGATTTATACACATAAGGTGGTGGTGGTGGTGGAGACTCATACTTGTAGGGTGGAGGAGGTGGAGATTTGTATACATACGGAGGAGGTGGTGGTGACTCATATTTGTAAGGTGGGGGCGGTGGTGACTCGTATTTGTAAGGAGGGGGTGGTGGTGATTCATACTTGTATGGTGGTGGTGGTGGTGGTGATTCATATATGTAAGGTGGGGGTGGGGGTGATTCGTACTTGTAGGGTGGGGGCGGTGGCGATTCGTATTTGTAAGGTGGGGGCGGTGGCGACTCGTATCTGTATGGTGGTGGTGGTGGTGATTCATATTTGTTAGGTGGGGGTGGGGGTGGGGGTGATTTGTACTTGTATGGTGGAGGTGGAGGTGACTCATACTTGTACGGTGGTGGTGGAGGAGACTTGTACACATACGGTGGCGGTGGTGGTGATTCATATTTGTATGGTGGGGGTGGAGGTGACTCGTATTTATAAGGTGGTGGGGGTGGAGGTGACTCGTATTTATAAGGTGGTGGAGGTGGAGATTTGTAGACGTATGGTGGTGGAAGTGGTGATTCATACTTGTAGGGAGGAGGTGGGGGTAACTCATACTTGTAAGGTGGTGGTGGTGGAGATTTGTAAACATATGGAGGTGGTGGCGGCGACTCATATTTGTAGGGTGGGGGTGGTGGCGACTTGTACAGGTAAGGTGGTGGAGGTGGTGATTCGTACTTGTATGGTGGTGGTGGTGGAGACTTGTAGACATAAGGTGATGGAGGTGGCGATTCGTACTTGTAGTGTGGAGGTGGAGGTGACTCATACTTGTAAGGTGGTGGTGGCGGAGATTTGTAACATATGGAGGCAGTGGTGGTGATTTATACTTGTAGGGTGGAGGTGGAGGCGACTCATACTTGTAAGGTGGTGGTGGCGGTGGTGATTTGTACTTGTAAGTTGGGGGAGTTGGAGACTTGTAGACATAAGGCGGTGGAGGCGGTGATTTATACTTATATAGTGGAGGTGGAGGCGACTCATATTTGTAAGGTGGTGGTGGCGGAGACTTGTAAATATATGGAGGCGGGGATGGCGACTTATATTTGTATGGTGGAGGTGGTGGAGACTTGTAAACATATGGTGGCGGCGGTGGCGACTCATATTTATACGGTGGGGGTGGAGGTGATTTATACTTGTAAGGTGGTGGTGATTCATACTTAAAAGGTGAAGGTGGTGGGGATTTATACTTGTAAGGTGGTGGTGGTGGTGATTCGTACTTATAAGATGGCGATTCGTACCCCCAATTTGCATTTGCAGTTACAACAAATGCGGAGAAGAGAGCTAGCAGAACCCACAGCCGGGGTTCTGTAAATATCCCCATGGCTACCATGAAACGATGACTGTGTAAGTTTCACTCTTCTAATACTCTAATTTCTCTTCTGATATGCGTTATGTGAATTTGTATCATGGTATAGGCATTTCTTGCAATCGTGTATAGAAAAAGTCCTCGATTTTTTGGCTACGCGCTTACCACTTCTTGTGAAAAGATTCTTGTCATATCAAATGAAGACTTTAATTTCTTTAATGATTAGCAATTTGTTTAACACGATTTGGAACTAACAAATTCTGAAGAGTTGTTTATTAATCAACTAGGGGAACTTGTTTTATCGTTCAGTGCATACACTTGATCACAGCTCTTCTTTTTAACATATTAAGTTTATTTTATTTTATCCAGTGGAGACTTTGTCTACGAAATGCTTTATTTTTTCATCTTTGAGACATGTTAAAGATTTTATTACTATTGTTGACCATATTGTATTATCAGCAATTATAATTATGGTAGGGATTGTTTGAGATATCTCCTAACGAATTAATGATTATTAAAATAAAAACAAATCAATCGTGATGGAAGAGAAATAAAAATTCAGGGAGAAATGAAATAAATTTAAAATAAGTGCTGAAATGCTTTATCAAAAGCCTACATGGAAATAAAAAAAAACTGCTCATCAGGATCTCTTTATGCAAGTTATTATGAAATTTAACCCAGTAAATGTTTTACATGGATTCCCACTTGGAACAATCTGCAAAACAAAATAAACGATGAAAATTAATCTTGAAACCTGCAAACCATAATCTTGGGTGATTAATTTAACACAATTTAAAAATTGAAACTAACAACCTCTAAATAGCTTGTTTGAATGTTTGATGCATGCACTTGACCAGCTTTTTTTTTTTCTAATTTCCACATCTGGACTTCATCAATGATGCTTTGTTTTTATTTTTCACGTCGGTTCTAGGAATTCGGGGACGACGCAGAATAGTATTTGACTTCTTAAGGTGTACATAGCTACAACTCTTCGTTGTTCAATTCTGGTCGAGATTGAGGTAAATTATATTTGAAGCAGAAAAATGAAAATTTAAAGGGTAACATTACTATTTAGAGAGTACTTAAAGTTTTTTTAAGACATGTATTTCTTTTGCTTTAGTGATACTTGACACTCGTTTATATATAGTACTTTCATAACTTCATTTCAAATTCTCCAGCAACCTTAGACATAATCTGTTGGAAGGATTTGGAATTTTAAATTTCAAATGCATAATAAATTCATCAAAATCTTTTCTAAATATTTTTACTAGTATTCTTATTAATACTTTAATGTAACTCAATTGTGTTTTTTTTTCTATAAAGACTTTTGATGAATAGAGATTTTGTAAAACTGATGACAGCTACTGTAGTCCCCTGTTATTAATTCCCATGCCGGATAATGAAAAAAAAAACTCAGATATTAGTTTGATTTAAAATGAACACATGCAACTTACGTCTCTCGAACTGTTAAATCTATTTTCCTGATTTCTTCTTATATTCATCCTCTGATATCTCATGTTTATTGTGTTCACACCTCAATCCGAGACATAATTTTTGTAGTTGAGTGGCTACTGAATTTCAGTACAACATTTTTATTTTCAATTGAAAGGTTTATGTCGTATATAATGTCTATAGATCCACACTCACTAATGGCATGGTCGTGTAGATGATAAGTTGATAGTATTGCTCATTATTCGATTCGAGTTTGGATGGCTTGAAATTAGTCTTGGTTCCTCTTTTGAAAATGAATGTAACGTTTTCCAATTATGATATGGAAAGAGGGTGGATTGGTCATTCAAATTACTCCTCTAACATGCTTACACTGATTATGGTTTTTAACATCAAGATACCCCTCCATCTATTTAGAACCATATTCCATTAGTTCTCATAATATATTTTTCCGTCGTTTGGTATTGCTCATTGAAGTTATATTTTTTGCATCGATCTACATAAGAAGCAACATATTGTTCTTTTTTCCCTTTATTGTAGATGAATTGCATATAGTTGTCCTTCAAATGAGTTTAGTTATTTGAGAAGAATTCTTGTTGCATTTGACTATATTAAAAGAAGCATATAGATAAATTATCAATAAATGCAATGCTCCTAAACCATCTGATTCCGATGTTTAGTGAAGATAATAATAATAAAATCATTTTATTTGATCAAATGTATTAAGTACATGAAGGAACGTGAATTACATTGAAAAGAAAGTTTAAGGTTCACAAGCACACTGCACAGAATTATAGCTGCCAAGGCTAGGAACTCAGGTACACAAAGGGACTGATCAATCTGCGGCTCATTTTCTGAGGTAGAATTTACTTGACAGCTCCCATCTGAAATTCCTCCATGGTAAGATATTGGGTATGTAGATAGCAGGAGAGGGAAAAAAGAACTTTATTTTCAATGGAATGTGTAATGAAAAAAACATATAGTAAAAAACAAATATTTGTTTGAAATTCAATAAGGATGTTCGGTAAATAATCAGACGTTGATGGATGGTGTTGAAAAATCTAATAGTAAAATGGTGGTGGAGGAGGTGACACATATTTATAAGGTGGTGGTGGTGGGGACTTGTAAACATATGGAGGTGGTGGTGGAGACTCGTACTTGTATGGTGGTGGTGGTGGTGATTTTTAAACATAAGGAGGAGGTGGTGGTGACTCATACTTGTAAGGTGGGGGAGGTGGGGACTTGTAGACATATGGTGGCGGTGGAGGTGACTCGTACTTGTAAGGTGGTGGAGGTGGAGATTTGTAGACATAAGGTGGCGGTGGTGGTGACTCATATTTGTAGGGTGGGGGAGGTGGAGATTTGTACACATATGGTGGTGGTGGTGGAGATTTGTACACATATGGAGATGGTGGTGGTGATTCGTATTTGTAGGGTGGAGGTGGAGGTGACTCATACTTGTAAGGTGGTGGAGGTGGAGATTTGTAAACATAAGGTGGTGGGGGCGGTGACTCATATTTGTAGGGTGGGGGTGGAGGTGATTCATATTTGTAAGGTGGAGGGGGTGGGGATTTGTAGACATATGGTGGTGGTGGTGGAGATTTGTACACATATGGAGGTGGTGGTGGTGATTCGTATTTGTAGGGCGGTGGTGGAGGTGACTCATACTTATAAGGTGGTGGTGGTGGAGACTTGTAAACATAAGGTGGTGGAGGTGGTGACTCATATTTGTATGGTGGAGGTGGAGGTGATTCATATTTGTAAGGTGGTGGAGGTGGGGACATGTAGACATAAGGTGGTGGTGGTGGAGATTTGTACACATATGGAGGCAGTGGTGGTGATTCGTATTTGTAGGGTGGTGGTGGAGGTGACTCATACTTATAAGGTGGTGGTGGTGGAGACTTGTAAACATAAGGTGGTGGAGGTGGTGACTCATATTTGTAGGGTGGAGGTGGAGGTGATTCGTACTTGTAAGGTGGTGGAGGTGGGGACTTGTAGACATAAGGTGGTGGTGGTGGAAATTTGTACACATATGGAGGCGGTGGTGGTGATTCGTATTTGTAGGGCGGTGGTGGAGGTGATTCATACTTATAAGGTGGTGTGTACACATAAGGAGGTGGAGGTGGCGATTCATATTTGTATGGTGGAGGTGGAGGTGACTCATATTTGTAAGGTGGTGGAGGTGGGGACTTGTAGACGTATGGTGGTGGTGGTGGAGATTTGTACACATAAGGAGGTGGAGGTGGCGATTCATATTTGTATGGAGGAGGTGGAGGTGATTCATACTTGTAAGGTGGTGGAGGTGGAGACTTGTAGACATATGGTGGTGGTGGTGGAGATTTGTACACATAAGGAGGTGGAGGTGGCGATTCATATTTGTATGGTGGAGGTGGAGGTGACTCATATTTGTAAGGTGGAGGAGGTGGAGACTTGTAGACGTATGGTGGTGGTGGTGGTGACTCATACTTGTAAGGTGGTGGTGGTGGTGACTCATATTTGTAGGGTGGTGGTGGGGGAGACTTGTAAACATAAGGTGGTGGAGGTGGAGATTTGTACACATATGGAGGCGGTGGTGGTGATTCGTATTTGTAGGGCGGTGGTGGAGGTGATTCATACTTATAAGGTGGTGTGTACACATAAGGAGGTGGAGGTGACTCATATTTGTAAGGTGGTGGAGGTGGGGACTTGTAGACGTATGGTGGTGGTGGTGGAGATTTGTACACATAAGGAGGTGGAGGTGGCGATTCATATTTGTATGGAGGAGGTGGAGGTGATTCATACTTGTAAGGTGGTGGAGGTGGGGACTTGTAGACATATGGTGGTGGTGGTGGAGATTTGTACACATAAGGAGGTGGAGGTGGCGATTCATATTTGTATGGTGGAGGTGGAGGTGACTCATATTTGTAAGGTGGAGGAGGTGGAGACTTGTAGACGTATGGTGGTGGTGGTGGTGACTCATACTTGTAAGGTGGTGGTGGTGGTGACTCATATTTGTAGGGTGGTGGTGGGGGAGACTTGTAAACATAAGGTGGTGGAGGTGGAGATTTGTACACATATGGAGGCGGTGGTGGTGATTCGTATTTGTACGCGGAGGTGGAGGTGGAGGTGACTCATACTTGTAAGGTGGCGGCGGTGGAGATTTGTATACATATGGTGGGGGTGGAGGTGACTCATACTTGTAAGGTGGTGGTGGGGGTGACTCATACTTGTATGGTGGTGGTGGGGGTGATTTGTACTTGTACGATGGGGGTGGAGGAGACTCATATTTGTAAGGTGGAGGAGGTGGCGACTCATACTTGTACGGTGGCGGAGGAGGTGACTCGTACTTGTACGGTGGTGGTGGCGGCGACTCGTACTTGTATGGTGGTGGCGGCGGGGAGCTGTATACGTATGGCGTAGCTGGTGGTGTCAAATAGTGGGTGTAGTTCTTCCAGTCCTCCCATTGTGGCCAACTCGAATCGGCATTCGCCGTTGCCACAACGGCGGAGAAGAGAGCTAACAGAACCCACAGCCGGGGTTCCCTGAAGCTCCACATGGTTACTATGTAAGTTTTCTCTCTTTTAACTAATACTTTTGTTTCTCTACTGGTTTATGTTATGGGAAGTTATCATATGATATATATAGCCATTTCCTGTGGTTATGTATTGAAATAGTCCACAATTATTTGGCTACATGCTTGCCACTACCTCTGTTTTTTAACTTGATTTGGTAGATGCTTAGGAATGTAAGAACTGGTCAGTTTATTAAAAAGAGTTAATTTCCCTCAAATTCAACGTTGGAAACAGCTTATAATTGATGTTAAAATTATTGATATATGTATTATAATAGTTTTTTTTGTGGAAATATATCAAGTAGATAACTAAGTTCGACTGTTCTTAGTCAGGCCGATCTTTGTAAATTGATGTTAAAACTAACTGATAATGAAATTAAGTTATTATACTCTTTGATATCTTAAGAAGACTTTTAACTCTTAAATTTGTGAGAAAAGTAAAATTAAAAGCCTTGCATTACTAGATTTGATATTACAACAAACTTTAAAAGATTGTTTAGTAATATCAACATTTGAATTTTTGATTCTTGTCACTATCTGCCTCTCTGTACTTTATTAGTTACTTGCAAGTTGCAACATACTGAGAAAGAATACCCAGCTCGATCTTCCGAGTTGGTTCGACGAAATTATATAGTCTCACCGTAAGACGGATTATAATTTGGTATTGGCGTTTTAACACTCTGAAAGAAGTGAATGTTAATTCATGCTAGTTTGTGAACCGTTTCACCGTGAGACGATTTTACACAAAGTCTTGCCTAGAGGAGAGCAATTAAGGGTGAAGATAGTCTCATATATGAAATATACTTCAATTTCATATTTGGTTCTTTTAAAAATATAATTGTACTTATTAGTCTCATAAGCTCATAGGTCATATATTACAGTATATGCGTGTTCGTCGCATTTATAAAACCATCTCGTACAAAATTTTGTCATGGTTGTAGGTAGCATATTTGTGAATACTCAGCAAATAATAATGTCACCGTTTCTTTAACTAATTTGAATTCTTTATACTGGATATTAGTAGGGGGTAAAAAGGATCGGATACGGACGGATAGTGCTTATACCGTATTCTAAATTATATTTTTTTCTCGAATTCGGAGTCGGATACGGAAAAAGTCGGATTCAGATATGAATTCGAAATATTCGGTATACGGATACGGACGAATATCGGATGAATTCGGGCCAAATTCGAATAACTATAATCGGATAATATATTTCAAACGAAAATCATCAAAATGTGATTGAAACACATAAAAAAAAACTATTATATGCAATATTTCATAGAAGTTCTAATGCAAATTATAAAAATTATATCTACTGCTAATAATATGAAACTAAAAGTTATATCCTTCAGTAACCATCACCACTCCAGCACAACATAGCGTCTACATAAGTATTAAGTACTAATATTATATATATATATATATATATATATATATAATAATATAAAATATAAACTAGGGGCTTAGCCCACCAGGCCATTGGGCTCCTCATTTGAATGAAAGACCCAGGTTCGATTCCTTTTGAGAACGAATTTAGAGTTATAAGGTGGATTGGTGATTTCGTAGAGTATTTGGGTGTTTGGTGTACTAACTACTAACAACTAACGAATTTGGAGTTATAAGGTGGATTGGTGATTTCGTGGGGTATTTGGGTGTTTGGTGTACTAACTACTAACAACTAACTTTGTCCGATCAATTTTTTTTTTTAAATTAAAATAAATTTAAAAAAATAATAATAAAAAATAAAAAATCCGGATATCCGGATTTACTATCCGGATAATATCCGATAAAATATGGAAAAACTCGAATATGGTCAGATATTATGTATTTCGAATCCGATTTTGAATCCGAAGTCAACTATCCGTATCCGAATTCGTATCCGTCCGGATACTAATTTTTTATACCGAATTCGATACCGACCGGATATGGCTCCGGATCGATCGGGAAATATCCGATCCGTTTTCACCCCTAGATATTAGTTTACCGTGTACCGTATTATATTGTTATTTACATTTTTATACTACAATAGTATTATTTATTGACAAAGTCTAGTATAAAAAAATTTATACATGAATTTTTTTTAATTTACAACCAAATTCTGTAATTGGTGAAGGTAAGACAAAATTGAGTGGTTCATGTTTACTCGCCCCAAGTAATTTATGGTTCACCTGGGCCGAATAAGTCATAATTTGGGTTTATTATTTAGTGTTTAGGGTGTAGATAGTTGATTTATGACAATTTTATAGATTTTTCATACATTAAATTTTTCACACTAGACATACTCTTTATTATATATGCGACGTGCTGATTAGTAATCACAATTTTTTTTAGACGATCCAGATACATTGTCATTTGTAATTTCTTTTAATGTGTCTGTCAAACCTATTTCGTGGAAGCTTTCAGAAATGTAAAAATATATTTCGTGGAAGCTTGAACTAGTCTTATTTATTAGTGATGCAAACCGCGTCTGAATTATTGCTAATTAAATTATTGCTATTTTATTTTTACCTTGGGAGACTTTGTCCACAAATTGTTTAGATGTTTTCATCTTTGACATATGTTGCAGATTTTATTACTATTGTTGACCTTCTTGTAATGATCGTACATTATTGCTACCATTTTATGACTATAGTACTGATTATTAAATAAAAAACAAGTTGATCGTAGTGCAAGAGAAGTAGAGAACCAAAAAAACAAGGTGAGAGAAGCCCAAGTGAAGCACCTGATGATCAACATCTCCCCTTAGACTTAAATTTATAAAGAAATTACAGAACATGAAAAAAGATGTTAGTCAAATGTTTAAATGAATTATTCACTTTCAGTAATTTGCTTAACAAAATAAATGGATGAATAAGAATACTGTTCTTTAAAAAAAAAATCCTAAGGGGGTGTTGGTCTTGCAGAAACCATTAGAGGGTTTCAATTGATCCTTTCGGGAGAATTAGATGGTCTTCCTGAACAGGCCTTTTATTTAGTCGGTAATATCGATGAAGCTACCGCGAAGGCTATGAACTTAGAAATGGAGAGCAATTTGAAGAAATGACTTTAAATCTTTGTGTACTGACCCCTAATCGAATTGTTTGGGATTCATAAGTGAAAGAAATCATTTTATCTACAAATAGTGGTCAAATTGGTGTATTACCAAATCATGCTCCTGTTGCTACAGCTGTAGATATAGGAATTTTGAGAATCCGCCTTAAGGACCAATGGTTAACGATGGCTCTAATTGGTGGTTTTGCTAGAATAGGCAATAATAAAATCACTGTTTTAGTAAATGATGCGGAAAGGGGTAGTGATATTGATCCACAAGAAGCTCAAAGAAACTCTTGAAATAATGCGGAAGCTAATTTGAGAAAAGTCAAGGAAAGAGACAAATAATTGAGGCAAATCTAGCTCTCCGACGAGCTAGGACAAGAGTCGAGGTTGTCAATGTGATTTCACAACTAGTTGGTGCGTTCAAATAATCAAAAGAAGCTCTGTTTCTAAATCCTCTTTTGATTGGGTTCTCACGAGTGAATCCAATCAAAAGCGAATCCGATTTTGATACAACGCAATTCAAAAATGAAATAGAACTAGATTAAATAAAAAAAAATCTCTAAAAATAGAAGAGGGTGGGGCACTTATTAGATGCCAAGTCAATGGTATCTAATAAGTTCTACCTACTATTGAATTTGAACCAATGACTCACCCGTATGAAAAGCAATACTCTAACCAATTTGAGTTAAGTAGGTCATTTATCATCCCAAAGAGAACCAAATGTAACCCATCCCATCGATGAATTATAAATATCATATTCCTTATAAGCAATAATAATCTAAGCAACACCACTCAACCACTCCAAAATTTAGGATGTTGGATCATAGAATATTCATCTTGACAACAAATTACATACATGATAAAATATGCATCACAAGCACTAAGGGCTATAGCTCGATTGGTAGAGCACCTCGTTTACACGCCAGCGCCAATATTTTTTCGGGAGTCCATCATACAATCCAAAAAATGGATCTTATTGAGAAATCGATGTCTTACTCCATAACTTTAAAGAACAAAGAGTGCTTTGGGTTCGGTTTTTGAGTGCCCATTTAGGTACCAAAAACGAACCCATGATTGATTTGAGATATTGATAAGGTGAATACAAGTACATTCAATGCTAGGCATAATGAGTACAAGGCCCTCAAAAAATCTCTTTTCGTCCTATGAACTTGAAGGTGTATGAAGTTTCATATTGGATTTTTTAAGCCGAACAATAGAGACTTGATTTAACTTAAAACGATCTAGCTTTAGAGAGGCGGACCTACGTCAAGATAACCCCACCCTTGAAACACTTTGGTAGTGCTTCAATCGTAATCCCAAATAATGAATCGTAACACGTGGAGCCATCCCCTATCTTATTTTTTCACAAGAAAAAATATGGGATTCACCGATATTTCTATCGATTAATGAAAGAGCCCAATGCAAAAAAAAATGCATGTTGGGTCTTTGAAACAGTTCATTATTTTGATAATAACAAGTTTGATCTGCTTTTACCGGAAGGTTCTGATTTCAATCCGTATAGCCCTAGAGCCCTATAAAGGAATAAAATCAAAATTTGAAAAAAAAATTGTATAATTTCCATTTCTTCATTCTTGTTTGTTGCTTGTAATCGACCGGGTTAGTTCATCGAAACCAAATTTGTCCTAGAAACTCATTCAGAGGAATCGTTTAAAAGCGAATGGAAAACCGAAAGAAAAAACGTATTTCAAGAGATCGAACGAATCCTTTTCCAATCGTGCAATCGTGGATAAACAAACCAACCCTTCGTCATTAATCGCCGGGAGGAAATTCCATATGAATTTTATTGTCCATAAGCAAGGTTAAGTTAGCGGACTCACTTTTTTTGGTATACCTAAAAAATAGACCTAGGGAAACACACCAAAACAACAAGGGGATGGTCTTCTTTTTTCTATTCAATCAAGAGAAAAACCCCACCGTTTATTTTTATTTTAATAAATGAATATACTAACACTCAAATTAAGATATTCAAATCTCGAGATGGAAATACCTACCCATTTTATTCCAGTTGAATACTCTAAATCACTAAGAAAAAAAAAAAATGACAAAAAGACCTCCCGATTCTCTTCCTAAAAAATCAAAATCGATAAATCGATTTTTATAAAAAAAAATTCAAATAATCAAAAGAAGAATTGATTTTATTTTGAAGTCGCTTTTAGCAAGAATCCTAGGTGAAACAAGAAAATTTGTCTAAAGCGTAACATATAGAGTTATACTAACTAAAGTAATTAAAGAAAATGAAAATAAAAAATGAAATAGACTTAAAATGGGATCCCTACAAAGTCGATTGATAAATCTTGAAATGAGATATGCCCCAAAAGGAGACTAGAAGGTTTGGTCAAAACAAGAATTCATTTTATTTGGACCAACCAGGTTATGGATGACTTTACAAATTTAATTCAATCAACCAATCCGCATAATTTCCACATTCATAGGAGTGCGTCTATGTTTTTTTGCTTTTAATATGATATTTTTTGGGCATTTATAATAATATCAAGTCTTGTTCCTATTTTGGCATTTTTTATTTCCGGGATTTTAGCCCCGATTAGGAAAGGCCCGAGAAACTTTCTAGTTATGAATCGAGTATAGAACCCATGGGCGATGCTTGGTTACAATTTAGAATCCGTTATTATATGTTTGCTCTAGTTTTTGTTGTTTTTGATGTTGAAACGGGTTTTTCTTTATCCATGGGCAATGAGTTTTGATGTATTAGGCGTGTCCGTATTTATAGAAGCTTTAATTTTTTAAGTGCTCATCTTAATTGTTGGTTTAGTTTATGCATGGCGAAAGGGGGCATTGGAATGGTCTTAGCTCACGAATATTCGGACAATAAAAAGAAAGGGAAAAAAAAAGATTGAAAAAGTTATGAATTCCATTGAGTTTCCTTTACTTAATAGAACGGCCAAAATTTCGATTATTTCAACTACATTAAATGATCTTTCAAATTGGTCAAGACTCTCTAGTTTATGGCCGTTTCTCTATGGTACCAGTTGTTGTTTTATTGAATTTGCTTCACTAATAGGATCACGGTTTGACTTTGATCGTTATGGACTAGTACCAAGATCGAGTCCTGAACAAACGGATCTAATTTTAACAAAGGAAACGATAATAATGAAAATGGCCCCCCTCCTTAGTGAGATTATATGAGCAAATGCCCGACCCAAAATATGTTATTGCTATGGGGTGTGTACAATTACTGGGAGGGATGTTCAAGACCGATTCTTATAAGATCTTTTTAGAGTCGATAAACTAATTCTGTGGATGTTTATTTGCGGGTTGTCCACCTAAACCTAAGCGGTTATAGATCTTATAACAAAACTTCGTGAAAAAAATATCTCAAGAAATCTATGAAAATAGAATTGGGTCTCAACAAGCAAATCGGTGTTTTACGACTAATCACAAGTTTCATGTTGGATGCAAGATGAATAATGGAAATTATCATCAAAGGTTCCTCTATCAAACGCCATCTACTTGAAATTCCTACCGAAAAAAACTTTTTCGAATATAAAAGTTCAAGATCTTCCGATGAATTGGTGAATTAGGTAGGACTCTTTTGTACGTAATAACAAGCAACGGGTCAATCTTCATCAATTTGATCGAGAATGTGAAATATTCTAAATAAAAATGTGGGAGATAAAAAAGATCGCAGGTCGTTTATTCGCTTGGTTAGTCAAGCATGGGATAATTCATAGATCTTTGGGCTTTGATTATCAAGAATAGAGACTTTACAAATAAAGCCCGAGGATTGGCACTCCATTCTTTGTGATTTTATATGTATATGGTTACAATTATCTCACGCCCCAATGTGCCTTTCTGATGTAGCACCCGTGGATCGTTAGCTAAGCGTGTATCATCTTACCGAATAGAGTATGGTGTGGATCAACCGGAAGAAGTATGCATAAAAGTGTTTGCCTCGAGGAGGAATCCTTGAATTAAAATCCATTTTCGGGTTTGGAAAAGCGTGGATTTTCAAGAACGAGAATCTTATGATATGTTGGGAATCTCTTATGATAATCATCCGCTACTTTGAACGTATCTTAATGCCCGAAAGTTGGATAGGATGGCCCTTACGTAAGGATTATATTGCCCCGATTTTTTATGAAATACAAGATGCTCGTTGAATGATAAGAAAGTAATTTCCACTTATAAAATTTCGGAGATTCAAGATTGGCTTTACTATTTAGATTAACTAGAATAATTGGGGTCTCTTTTGTATTTGTATTAGGGGAATTGTGGATAGGCTAACAAAAAGGTTGAATTGGGGATTTGTTGGGATTCTTAGATTTTTTTTTTGAAGATACTTATTTCGTATGAGCCGAACCAATAGGATGAATCAAATGAGTTCTGCGTCATGAACCTTGTACTCCGCCTATTGCTTAGACCGGTTGTAGAAAGTCATGTCGAGATGAATTAGGAAATCGAATAGAGACGAAAATACTAAGAAATGAAAGGGTATCCAATTCGATTTTTTTTTTTTATATCTGATCCGAATCTTGTCTATTTCAACTTTTACGTTTTGTTCTTTCAACCAACTAATTGAACCTTTCAAATATGAAATATGTATTATGTATAAAGTATTAATATTCTTTTTGCACGAAAGAAAAAAAAAAGAGAAAATCGAATTTCATGTTATTTATTTAAGAATTTAAGAAACTCTACCCATCTATTTTATAGATGGGGTATATCTCGCTAAGAAGTATGTATTATGATCCAGATTCACAATCAATATGTATCTCGCTTCATATCAATTAATTTATAAAAGAAAGACCTCTTTAACCATGTGCGGAACTGATTTGAACCGGTGACACGAGGATTTTCGATCCTCTGCTTTCTACCAAATTGAGCTATCCCGACCATTCCAATGTAGCATCCCATCTTCATTTTATGGGATGACCAGTAGTCTCTGTCGATTAAAGGGACAAAGTGATTACAAAGTTTTCTCCAAGTCCTGCGTCTATTGATTGTGAATTATTAAAATAGGATTCCTTTGCTTAATTTGGATGTGTATTCTATATCACATGTGATAAGAGAAAGTCATTTACGCCCAAATGCGAAAGTCAAAGAATCGAAAAGATAAAGGAATTTGGAACCGATTCTGAAAAGGGGGATGGGATAACTTAACTATTTTAGAGTCAAATAGGCTTTTTTTTCGGGATAGAGGACTTGAACCCTCACGATTTTTAAAAGTCGACGGATTTTCCTCTTACTATAAATTTCATTGTTGCTGCGGTATTGACATGTAGAATGGGACTCTATCTTTATTCTCGTCCGATTAATCGGTCTTTAAAAGATCTATCGAACTATGGAGTGAATGATTTGATGAATGAATATTCGATTTTTTCTTCAATATAGAATCAATTCACACCAATTCTTCTATTTTTCATATTCAAAAATACGGATTCGGACCATCATTAATCATTTGATATAGTATTCAATAGATACGTTTATCCTTCATCCTTTCTCAAGTTTCCGTAGAAATGATTCATCTACCAACACAAATAACTCCATTTGTTAGAAACGAACTTCCATTGAGTCTCTCGCACCTATCCTTTATTTGGTTTTTTGAACCATTGTTTTGAAAAAATAGGATTTGGATCGGGATCGCCCATTTTGATTAATTAGGGTTTCTCTCGAATTTGAAAGTTATCACTTAGTAGGTTTCCCACACTAAGGCTCAATTTAATTATAATTAAGTCCGTAGCGTCTCACCGATTTCGCCATATCCCCTCTTACTTTTTTTTTTTGTTTTTGAAATTAGGATCTTATTATGATATCATTCCTTTTTTTTATTTATATAGGAACCCTTGAATTGAATTTATTAGATAGGGATTACTATCGCGAAAAAAGTATTTTCCTTCTTACCTATAGGAAGCCCATATTGGATCCAATCAAATTGGATTTTATCATTTCAGATCGGCAATTCAATATAGATTGATATATACCCCATATATATCTTTTCTCTTTTCGCCATTTTACCATCCAAGTGGGATACTTGAAGGGTCGATTCTTTTTTTTTTTTTACGAATAAAAGGCCGAGAATGTCGATTAATTATAACTAATCAATTGAATTCAAAAGAAATATAGAATTAGAAATATATACGATAGAAAATATAGAAGTGTAACAAAAAGAATTTCAAATGTCATGTGAATTAAAAATAAAAAAAATTGGACTAGACTTTCGAAAAATATTTAAGATTTACTATCGAATAGAATAATATTCGAATTTAGAATTGTGATAAAGAAATCACAATTCTATATTCACTATATAAATATAAATCGTTATGTTCTATAATCAGGTTCGGAAATATCCAATATTTATTGGGAATTATCGATTCTATTCTTGTCTCTATTTCTATAGACACTATACTTATACTATAGTGTATTGAATTCCTGGATTGATTAGGTGTGATAGGATTGAATGTGATTGAGTAAGATTTGATTGATTGGACTGGATTTGTTGAATCAAGATATGTGTTTGGATTGTAGGATTAAATTGAGAGATTAGATGAGATACATATTGAAATGTCATAAACACCCTTAAATTGAATTGAAACAACCACATTTCATTCTTGTGAATATATTCAAACAATAGAAGGACAATTTGTAATATTGCATTTGTGATATGCTCTATCCCACCTTTCACATAGGATTGACATATCCCTCCATGGATGGATTTTGTACATTTTCTATCTGGACTTTAAGTATATCATGGGCTCTCATCCCGCAAGCCAAACGATAGATTAATTGGGATTAAAATCCTAATCATGGCCTATGCCGATCAATCCCGTGAACCAAACAGGACCTAAGTGTTGTTTTGTAACTCAAAGTTGAAATTAACAAACCTTTAATGAGCTGTTTTGTGTCAATTGTCAACTATGGAAAGCTTGTATGAATGTATGATGCGTACACTTGAACCGCTATTCTGATTATTAATTTGTGCATATCCACTCCAGTGGCAGGTAAATTGGATATGATGTTGAGTTGAAGTGTACGTATTAACAAGTTTGCCTTTAGTTAAATAAAAGAAAACCATATCCCATTATTTTAATTTGTCATAAAAGAAATTTCTTTCCCACATCTCTATAAATTAAGAGTATTTTTACAATTAAAAGATGGGTAAAATTGGGAGATTTATTGTGCAAAATATACTAAAATATCATTTAATTGTGTATAAATAAAAAAGACAAAGTCTAGTATGAAAATTTTCATACATGAAAAAACTTTAATTTACAACCAAATTCTTTTATTGGTGAATGTAAGATAAAATTGAGTGGTTCATGGTTCACTCGGCCCAAGTGATTCATGGTTCACCCGACCCGAATATGTCATAATTTTGGGTTCATTATTTAGGGTTTAGAGTGTAGATAACCAGGTGGCTTAGTCCACCTGACCACTGGGCTCCTAATTTGAGTGGGAGTCCGAGGTTCGATTCCCTCTGGGAACGAATTGGAATTATGAGAGTTATAAGGTGGATTGGCGATTTCGTGGAGTATTTGGGTGTTTGGTGTACTAACTACTAACAACTAACTTTATCCGATAAAAAAAATGTGTTTAAGGTGTAGATGATTGATTTATGACAATTTTATAAATTTTCATACATGAAAATTTTCACACTAAATCTACCCATAAAAAAAATTAAGACCGTTTATTTTAAAACAAATGGAGTACTTCCCAAAACTATATTTGGGGTATTTGACAAATTAAATTTTGTTTTTAAACATGTTGAGTTTTTGTAACCTTTTTTGTCCTTATTGCAATGATTATGACACTACGGATTTGATAATATGTCCGTAGGTTGACTCAAACTTATATGTTCACCGTTTATGTTGCGCGCCACATATGCAAGGATCTCCACCATAATTTAATTAATTTTTTAATTAATTCAATCTTCTAATTAATTATATAAACATAAACCCTAAACCATGAACCATTCGGGCGCCACATATGCAAGGTCTCCACCATAATTTAATTAATTTTTTAATTAATTCAATCTTCTCATTAATTATATAAACATAAACCCTAAACCATGAACCATTCGGGCCAGGTTCGGGTGCGGTTTTGGGTCTAAGCCGGGTAAAAAAAATTAATATACTTATTGAAATTGGATAAAATATAGAATATATATAAATGAGAAGATTGAATTAATTAAATAAATTAATTAAATGATCGTGGTGACCTTATATGTAACGCTACCACGTAAAACGAAAATATATAATTTTGTCTTGGCACTGCTTGGGCGTATGATCCAAATTAAATGTGACACTATTTAAAAATATATTATAATAATTAGACAATAACAAAAGTATCTCTATGCAAGAGAACCAGAGTAAGGGAAGAAATAAAACAAAAATGAGATCTGAATGCCTTCAAAAGCCGACTTGAACAAAGTAGCTAATAGTCAACTTCTCTTCATGTATGTTTTTATAAGAAATTACAGAATAACATGAAGAAATAGTCTAACACAATTTCAACAAAAAAAAGGTTCTTCTCTTGCAATAATTTGCACAACAAAAGAAGCTGAAGAAAGGGATGAGACATGAATACTGAAAAATAACCATAACTCAAAACTGCAGACCATGCTCCCGGGCAGCGTCGGCAAGGGCCTCAATCCGGCCATGGTACGGATAACCTCCTCGATCGAATGCCACCTTTGTTATCCCTTTTTCGATACATGCTTTGGCGATAAATTCGCCCACTCTTTTAGCAACATCCTGTCACAAAGAAAAAGTAGAGCTTGTTCCCTAATCAGATGATAATATGGCATTGTCCTACAAACCTTTTTTTTTCATTAAATGTCAAAAAATCACTTTAAATGCCTAGGTTTACTCATCCATATAAACCTTCATCCAGAAAAAAAAAAGCATCTTTTTGCAATTTAATTCGTTCCTAAAGCTAATGTTTCGGTGTTGCCTTCATTTGTAAATCTATCTTGCTCTACGAGAGCTCGTGGTAGGCAACTAGTGAAAGATGGAAGGGATTGTGTACAATTTTGTTTGTGAGCGATAAATACAAAAGGGAGGGGGAAAACGAAGGAAAATGTTATTAGTAGAAGACGTGGTGGTGCATTTAGGACTGAAAATCAAAACCAATCTATTCGATACTCGATTCAAGATCGTTCAATAAAAGCTCGTTCGACATAGATATCAAACAGGCTTGAACATACATTTATGTTTGGTACAGTTTAAAGCTTAGCTCGAGCTCAATAAGTCAAAAAAATAAAAATAAGTGTAAGAATGTCAAACTACTCAAGCTTGTCTCAGTTAAAGCTCGTTCGAGCTTGACTCATTTGAATATCAAACAAGCTCAATATAAATTTCAAAGCAAACTTGAACTACAACACGTTCGACTGGGCTCGAGGAAGGCAGAAGACTAGAAGAGTACCAGGTTAAGAAAGTAGGTTGGAGAACTTATTGAATTGATGCAAAGTGAGATTTTGGGGAACTCAGCAACATGTAACAAAGACCAAAGTTGAACGTCTCACTGGAGTGGACAGGACTTAAGAAACACAAATGATACTTGAATTCATGAGTAAGGAAAATATTCCAAGAGCAGTTTGCATTGATAACCATTTGGCACATAAGAATATGGAGAAAGTATCTATTCAACTTACAATAGTTGGGCCAGAGCTGTAGTCAAACTCTTCAGATATCGGTTTCTGCATAGTAGATGCTGAAGCAAGGGTATGCATCTTTGAGTCATCTATTACTTGGGCATAGATGTGCTTGTTGGAACGAAACACACATAATCTTGGCCTTTCGGGTGTCCCTTCAACCTGAGAAGATAAGAAATTAACTCCACTTAGGAATTTTAGGTGTCACAAAGATGCATCACCAAGAAATATAATGACAAGGAATAAATGCAGTTGGAACACTTGGATCAAAAGGTTAGTAGGAAAATATTATGGATGGCTAGAATATATAGTGTTCAGGAACCAGTTATCAGGTATGAGGATTCCCATTACGTTGAGCATTTCTGTAGGGGAAAGAACATAACAAGATTGGAATATCAGTTACGACAAGAAAAGACGTGCTTGAGAAAGTTCATCTTCTAGCCACATTCAACAATTTGGTTTCCTAAACCAACACAATATATCTCTCAGATCAACAATGCAAAGAAGGGTCTCTTTTTCAATTTCTATATGCAATCAAAATGTATTGAAATGTCAATGTTTCTGATTAACCAGATATACTATTCATAGCCACATTGTATACAGAACATGCTTAGAAGAAATTCAAATCATAAATCAGCAATTTCACAGACTATATAAAAAACAACATTGAACGGGTAATTTTCTGCTATATACACAATCCATAAACCAGACTAAAACAAAACGTCCATACTTATTAAGGTAAAAGCACAGTACTGATTCACACAAGCATTTTCGCAAACACTTGGTATCCCCCACACAACTTCTACCACTGCAATTCATCAGTACCCCTTACTCGAATTCCTTTCTCCATAAAAACCTATTTCGTACAATCCCTTCAATCCAAAACTAAAACAGCAATGCTCCAAGAGCTTAAACCCAAATGCACATAAAAAAAAAAAAAAAATTAAAGTGAAGGAGATTAATGGGGGAAGAAAAGCTTGCCTTCTTGCGAATGCGAGTATGACGAGCAGTTCTGTCCTGTCTTCGGGTTTTGGAGGCGGCTTCGACGACGAGGCGGCGATGGTGGTGGGGGGATTGCAAAGAAACTGAATTGGGGCGAATGCCGTTGCAAAGCTGGTTGTGTTGGGTGCTGGAAAAACTGCTCTGAAGAAACGAGAGCGAAAGAGAAGTGCACGACATTTCTGAAATGTGACTTCTTCGCTATGCCTATCTGTAATGGCGGATTAAACAAGCGTTTTTTCTCCAGTGTCTGGATAAGGAGAGACACGGGGAGTGGGATAGGGAAATGAAAATTGCAGTTAAATCCCTATAAACGCAGAAATCGCATTTTGTACCCCAAAAAGATACACTGTAAGGTTTTTATAATATGCATATGTATGTATATTATATTTTTTCCGGGTTTCTTTAAGCAAATGTACAAATTAAAAAATTAAATAGATATTTCTTATACCTTTGATTATGAACATCATTTAATTTGTAAATTAGATGAATGATCAAAACATCACACACACACACACATATATATATATATATATATTGCAAGTAGTTTCACGGGCAATCTTGATTCATCTTTTTCTCCAATTGCACTACTGGTGTGGTGGCTGATTGATAGGTTGTCGTTTGATGTGGGGGCTTTTAGATGTGAAATTCACTGGGTTTCTTTTCTGTTGTGTGATTTTTTTGGATTTTTTTTTCTTTATGTTTTGGCTTCTTTGAGGTTGCATACTCACTTGTGGATATGTTATCTTCATACAATTTACGAGTTGTACTTGTACTGGTGCAAATAATATTAAGGGACAAAATTGTGCGCCTTGAAAATAGCATTGTTGATCTGCATGTATAAAAAAAATTAAAGTTTAATAAGATTCATTATTGACCGTGCAAGCCGTCACGCAACAAAATAACTTTTTGAATCTGATGGAAGTGATTGTTTCGATTGTCCATGACCTTTAAACAAGAGTTACTTTATAGATTAACTTGTAATATGTCATGAAATGTGAATCAATGGAATACTTATTTATTTTTTCTTAATCACAGTTGCCTGTTTAGTTTGAGTTTGATTTTTCTTTATGGTCAGACAAGTTAACACTTTCTCACCATGGTTTGTTCATTTGTTGTGATTGAGTGTTTACATAAATTTTCACAAATTCAACTTGTTTACAATGAACAAATTTGAGATGTTTTTTTAGGAAGATTTCGTACATACGATCTAATTATGAATTTATCTCTATGACTATATTAAACAATATATTGTGTGTCCCGAAATAAATAAATAAATAAATTTATTAAAATTAAGAATAAATGTAATCTTTTTCCTTCATGATATTCTACCTCAAAAGCATTTCTTCATTAAAAGATAATGGATAATTGCTCATGACTTTTATTTTAATTTACAAATTTACCTGCCTGAAAGTCAGGCGCCCCTAAATTATAATCAGCACTTTTGTGGATACTTGGATACTGTTAAATAAGGTAGTAGAAAATAAAATTTGGTGCGGTAAATTTGCATTAATAAATTTCACCTGAGGAAGCGTTAAATATAATAAATGTGAAAATCCCCAACGGTCGAAAAGAAATAATAATATCAAATTAAATAACAAAACCCTGCCAATCCCCCTTAACGGTCTTCTCTCTTTAGCTCTCAAAACCACTTCTCTCTCTCTCTCTCTCTCTAACAGCTGTGCGATAATCATTCAGCAATCTAGAATTATTACGCACAACTTGATATAAATACAAATTCTTCTTTTGTTTTTTGGAGACTTGGTAGCTGATTCGTGGTTGTGGATTTGATAAATGGAGGTAGCAATAATCGATTGGAAGAACATTGATTCGAAATATGTGAAAGACGAGTTGTACGAAAACCTAAATGCGCCTAAATGGGTGGATCTCGCCGCCGCTGATGATCCTGTTGACGATGAGGCCTGGTTCTGCCGTCCCGGTGAGTGGAAAAAAAAACGCACACACATGGATATTGGATTTTGATTTTCTTGGTTCTTTGGTGTTCAATTTTTGGTATGTTTTTCTTTTTTCTTTTTGTAGGTTGTGATCACCCCAAGACAGTTGAAGACTACTTCAATGAGAAAGAGAGGACGCCCCTTTCGAATTCTAAGGTTTCTTCTTCTCTTCACTGTCTCTTGAAATTCAGGAGACTGCAATGTGTAATTTGATTCATAATTTCTTGAATTTTTGGAAAATTCTGCTGTTGTGCATTTTGATTGTTGATTTGATGAAGATGCTGAGTCAGCGAAGAATTTCTTTCTTTATATATTTATGCTTGGATTTCAGTGGCAAATTTTAGAGATTTACCCTTTAATAAGCTTTGCTTTATGCATCTGATAAGGAATTGCTAAACCAGTAAATTTTCTGGGGGGCAACTCTCTTTCTATCTCTCTCTGTGTGGGAGTGGATGTGTGTATGGTGTGGGTGTGTGTGTGTGAAGTTTTGCAGATGTAACCCCCTCATGTACTTCAACGTTTCCTACGTGTTAATTGAATGGAAATCCACACTAACCCTTTGTCTTTATTTCTTGTATCTGATTTACTCTGATAATGTTTTATCCTGTTATTGATATCTATTGCTTACACTGTGTTCATATAGTTTTTTATTATTCATCACACTATGAGTTTTTGAGTCCTTTAAGAGGAAATTGATACTTCGATTTGTCCTGCTTTGCCTTATGCTCTTAACTTTTTGCTAAACAGCTTCAAAGATCAGCTAGTGTATCCGACCTTCCTCCATTCGGTGATAGAAGCAAGAGGTAAATAATAAAATTCCAGCTCTAGACTGTTAATTTTACCCTTTTATGCATATCTAATCCATATACTAAATCATTTACAATTATAGAGAGGCAACACTGAAGAAGAGAGGGACGAATCCACCTTTCGGGTTATCAAACAAGGACTCGAAATATTATAGGGTTGTGGAAGATGGTGAAAACCAAGACCCCAATTTCTCAACCCCTGTAAACCACAAAGCTAAGTTTGGAAAGGAGGCAATCAAATCAAGCACAGAGAAGAAACAAACTAATGATAATGTAATGAAGGAAGAACGAACACCAAAGTTGAGGAGCACATTGTCTGCCCGGAATTTGTTCTCGGGTGGGGATTTGCTAAACAAAGTAGCTGAGTTCTGTAATGAGTTGAAAAAATTGGCAACAAGGACACGAGATGAGAAAGATCAGGGGTTTGGAGATCATATGGATGAAAATTTAGGGGTTAAAAATGATGCAGCAAAAGAAAGGAAGCCGTTGCTTGAGCTGAGTAAAGAGAAAAGTGAAGCAACGGAGATGAGCGGTTCCAAGGGGAAGCAGAGGAAAAAGTGAGTTTCTTGTTTTCAATTATGATATTTGATATAGATAATTTTTCATGTTGGTTATCATATGAACTTGAATTTGTGAATGCAGAAGATTTGATGATGAAGCAGAGAACACCCCGATTACCATTGATGTGAAGAACATTAAAAATCGAGAAGCAGGGAGTAAGTTGCAAATTCGCACTACTCCTCCCACTCCGCAATGTTTCTCAGCCGGACATTCTAAAGCCACAGCATCCAAGCCTCTCAGAGCCACACCTTTGGTATGTCTTATATACCGATGATCATTTTCTTATATGATTGTTTTCACAAATGATCGATAAAAGTATTAATTTCCTTGTTCGATTAGGAGAGAGGAATTCTACAGGAGTCGAAACAAACGAACAAGGATGTAACGATGGTGGAAAGGGAGGAGAAGACGACGAGCAACAATGGAGGCGAAGTTGCTGAAAAAGAAGCAAGATCTTTGGACGTTTTCTGGTTCCTCAAGCCTTGCACTCTTTCAAGTTAAATCAACTGATACAAACATCTCAAGTATAGAGAAGTAATTTGCATATACCCATTCTTTCATTCTTCTTTCTTCTTTTCTGATTCATTGATACGATTATCATGTTTTTATCTATTATTTATTCATTTGTTGTTTTGAGTTGGAGAAATAAAGATGTACCAGCAATTGCTGTATTGACCAATTCCCAGCTAATAATTTCAATTAGTCATAAATTCTTTGGATCCCTTGAACTGTTGTTTCTTGTTCTGTTTAATGTGATTTGACAGTAAAAATAGAACAAGAAATAGTGAGAACTGATCCTGGCTTCTTATTTCCCTTTTTCTTTTGTCTTTCTAGAAAATTATGTTTGGCTGGTAAGTGGCAAGTGTAAGTTCATATGTAACATCAAATTTCCTGAAATATATATAAATTCCAAAAAAAACCCCAGAATACCAATATTACAAGAATGAAAGACTTTGATTTGAAGTCCAATTTGGAAACAATTCCATAAAAGGGTCCAAAAAAGGAGGAAATAAGACAATTATCTGAATTCTGCAAAAATCTAAGCAATAAAAATAAAGAACAAAAAAGGAAGTTGCAATATTATTCAATCAATCTACAACATCTACTAATGTAATTCCCAACACCAAAACACTTTCTCTAAGAAGATAAAAAAAAGCTAAATTACTAAGTAACAAATAATATTTCATCCCAACTCACATGGGATTAATAATCTATCAACACAAATCCACCTGTATATGTGCAGGCAGTAGAATCCAGGATGAAGAATCTAGAACAAAATGAAGCTAATTAGTAGCACAAAGTAGACAATTGAAGATCCCTGTACAAGCATACCTCAAAACAGGATAAACCCTGTCTGTTGGTATGAGGACTTGTTTCTATCCAAATCTCCTCCATAATCTCCACAAAACGACTCAAATTTCTCATTGATGGGATGTAAAGAGTCAACGGCACTGCAGAAAACGCCACGGCGAAGAACAACTGCAGCATCTCAAGATTCAAGATCAAAATATATGATGTTTTCAAACTTGTGATGATGATCTTGAGGTTGAATTCTCATTGATAGTGTTATGAAACATGGATTTTGGAATTATTTTACTTTATGATGATGATAATGTCGACGGAATTTGTTATGAGTAAATACAAGTCTACATCACTTCAATTTTGCAATTTGTTTTACTCCTAGTTGTATATATGTACTAAATGATGACCTATTTCAGTAATAATTCTATAATCATTTTTTTAAAAGGTGTAGTATAATATAATGATGACCTATAATGATTTTTAAAGAAAAAGGTATAATCATAGTTTTATACATTAGTTATTTCATCAATATTATTCCCAATTTATCAAACTTATGTTCAAACTAACATTGGCGTCAGTTTTTTTCTGAAAACTAGTAACGTAATTAATTATAAACCTTAAATGTCTACACCTGAATATACATAAGTTAATTCCAAAATATTACATGGAAATTTCAACTGTCGTCTTCTTTTTCTTTTAAAGTATTATACATTTATACTAGTATTAACTTTGTGCAAACCAATTTAGTTTACAAATAAATCATTGTTTTTACTTTTTAGACGTTATTTTGGTGAGAGCATTAGCCGCTGACGTACTGCATTTTATGTATTAGGTGTGTGTGTCATTGATGACCATTAATAATTTATAAATATTTTATTAAATTTTTATGCAATTTCCCCCCCTGAATGTATCCAGAAGCTTCTGCACCAAATTCGTTGCTCTCCACAAGAAATTTACCTTGGACAGCTGGGCTTATTAAAAGGACAAAAACTTACATGAGACGGGGTACAACTTAACACAAATCACACTCACTCCTTCCAAAGTGTTAAAGCGTCAATGCTCAACTTATGCCCCATCTCACCGTGAGACGTTCTCATGTAAGTGTGTCTCAATTAAAAGTTTAATTTATTTTACTGCTCTTTTGCCTTTTATAGTAAACTGACTGTCGATGTTTTGTTTTTGTTTTTTTGACAAGACTGTCGATGTTTAGAGTAAAGGAATTTTTTTTTTTCAAGTTTGAATATGTCAAGTGGTTAGAGGTTCACGGCTCCACCACTTGAGACATTGAGATCTCGGGTTCGAGACACGGAGAGAGAATATTATTCCCTCTTGTGGTGGTCCCTCTCTTGTGGGGTTCCGGTTGCGGTGCAATTACGGTTTCGAGTTGCGACTTCGGGTGATCCTCCTCTTGTGGTGATTGCGGTTTCGATCTGCAGCGAGATGAAATGATATTGTCATGTGCCCGGTGGTAGAAGGAATTATTGTAATTGATTATGTTAGGAAACTATTGTAATTGATTGCCTTTAAAAAAAAAAGTTTTTCATTAACTAGGTTTATGTTATGAACTTGAACTATTTGACAAATTTCACTCATTTTAGCATATTTTTCTAACCCACTAAACTTGACTTGTATGATACCTGGATAAATTCAATATAAATTAAAAATATAATTCATAGCTTGAATCAGGTCAGGTCTATACAAATTTTTTTATTTGAAGGATGTAATGATGAGCCCCAATGGTCGAATGTAATGAGTTTCGCCATAAAGAATTTGCATAGTAATCTAGTAAGTACTTTACAAATAGTTAATGATTATAACAAATGTTATAAGTAACATTGCATTAATGGCGAACTATTATAATCTCGAGTCAAGGGATGATAATAACAGAAATTAAATTTCATTCAAAAACCGAACAACTAATTATAATCCATCTACTAACTAAATTATAGCCCATAAATATTCTACATATATAGCTTCTCATATATTAAGAAAAAAAGATGAACTATCCCTTTCTTATCAGCATAATTAGGAGTAGTTCATTTCGTAAAATCTACACATTATAGATGCTACATATCTTAATTTAATTTCAATTTAAATTCCTAATTATATATAGCACTACTTCTTCATCATTCATATATAGATAGAAAGATGGCAAACAAGATTAGCATTAATTACCTTGATATTTTGCTGTTTAATATCTTCATCCATATGCTCCATACAAAAAAATAGCAAGACTTCAATTGTACGTACAAGATGTTAAAGCCGGCCCGAACCAGACCGTGTGGCCCGATCCAACATCACATCTTTCATTCACCCACGGATTTCGGGCTTGTATGGGTCATGGACAATAAGATAACAGCTGGGCCGGATTATAGTGGGCCGGGCCCAAGCCATAATAGCCTTTACGGACATGCAAGAAAAGGCTATAACTATGAATTTCAATTTCTATATGACAAGAGGGAAGTACAGTGGATCCAGGGTGAGTGTAGTAGGAAGACAGTCATTGATGATGGATGAAGTAAACCGGGAGATGCCGATTGTGGGAGGCACCGGTGTTTTTCGTATGGCCCAGGATTACACAATTGCAAATACTTATACTATACGTATCAAGATACGTATGGTGTTTTAGAATATACACTTTGTGTTTTTTATCATGACGATGTTTGGATCATGTAGTATGTGGTTTTTAATTTCCCTTTTAATTCTTGTGGTGATGTTGGAGGTTGGCTAGTTTCTTATTTAGATCAATTTAACCAACGTTTGAATAATTTTAATATATTATAAGTTGTCTCGAGAGGTTTATTATGTGATGTATTGTCTCAAAAGTTTATAAATGAATAGTGTATTAAATATGTGTTGTTACTGATTAGTATAGTTAGAAAATTAATAAATTTTACTCTTCAAGTTAGTTAAATTTAGATAATTGTGGAATGACAAACTTATTAAGGGTCTGTTTGTTATGACTAGAGAATGGTAATGATAATGAGATCAATCACTAAGGATTATTGATTGCATTGTTATTGTTTGGTTAGAACATCAACAATAGATATCATGTGAGGTGGGTTGAGTGAATGGAGGTTATCAATTGCTTGCTTCTATACTCATTACTTGTGTATCAAAACTACCAAGCAATATCAATAGAAGTAGCTTCCATTACCCAATTCCATTACTTCAACCAAGCGGGCCCTAAATTGAATTGGACTAAGTTCTGGGCCCAAACAGTGACCTTCAATATTGGGCCCAATGGACATCTTGTTCAGCAATAATGGATCATATCGGGCCAGTTTTCCCAACTTGAAGATTTTATTTATAGTAACACGCACGGGTCAAATTAGCCACTTGAAATGACCAAAATTTTGGTTTGATTCCAGAGAAATCACAAGTTCTAGTTTATACGTGTACGTATCCTGTATTAGGAAAAATGTATAGGAATTTTCTTTTCTTTTCTCCAGTTATTTGTTTATTCAACAGGGCTTTTGAAGTTTGAACCGATAGTGTACTGTATCAAACGGGCACGACATATACATGTGCTAATTACTTTCAGATGAGAAATAAAAACAAAACAAAAAAAATATTCTTTTGTTAAACATTTTGAGTTTTTGGAGAATTTGTATATAATATCGATCCAAATTATAATTTCAAAACATGAAATGACTTATCTAAAAAAATGTTCTGCATAGATCAAATGTAGTATTTGTAATTCATCCCAACAAATACGTAGTTATAGCTAGAAAAAGACAATAAATGATCTGCTAAGGAAACCAAGTAGAATCTGCGTGCAGACAACATTCCAGTAATATAATACCAAAACAAACTCAAGTTGATTATTAATTATACAAAGTAAACAATAGTCTTCTCCTAATCCCCTTCTGATTGGCCAAATAAAAGTACAATTATTGTTACCCAAGATTTTTGTAAGCACTTACATAATCATGCCGGCCAGGTCAATTTCACATTCGCAAGTGGCCTAGCTAGTCTTATTTCGCCCACCCACGCACATATACATTTATTATTTGCATGATTTTTAATTTTTAAACTTGCTCATTAATAAAAAGAAATAAATTGATGAGGCTTAAATTGATTTTAGTGTAAGAAAAATAATGATATATATATAGAGAGAGAGAGAAATAATATTAAGCATAAATTTTCTTGTGAAACTTGTTTATAATATGAAATTGATACCATAATTATACTTATAAATTGATATGATCACAACTCCTTGAATTAATATCAATTGTGAAACTTGTTCATAATATGAAATTGATATTATAATTATACTTATAAACTGATATCACAACGCTTTAAACTAATATCGTATCATTTAATAAGTAAGTATATTATTAGTTTGTAAGTGTAATGAAATAAATTTTATATTATGAAAAATTTCACGGAAACTTACCTAATATTGAGATGTTTGAGGGGGATTTGTAATTAAGATAAAATTATTACATTACCTTTTGAGCAGATGTACTTTGAATGAGAAAGTGATGAAAAATAAGTATAAAAATAATAATGATAATAATAATAATATAATAAAGGGAAAGGGGCCGGCATTGAATAATCAATATATATATATATATATATATACAGCCTTTGTGGAACCAAAATGAATCATCTCACATTTCAAAAATTACAAAAGAACGTATGGAAAAGCTAGAAATCGATTCAATCGTAAAAGCAATGAAAGGCGCCTACACCAACGGAAACAGCCACCACCACCACCACCACGGCCCGAAATCGGAGGAAGAGCGTTTCAAGAAACTGTTACAATCAAAAGAAAAGGTTGCCACGCTTCACTTCTACCTCCAAGACGCTCTCGGCGGGCCCAACGCCACCGTCTGGGAGGTGGCACGGTCGTCCGTGACGGCCAACTCGGCGACCTCGGTCGGGCAGGTCCGGGTCCTGGACGATCTAATAACGGCCGAGCCGGACCGGAACTCGGAGAAGCTGGGCCGGGCCCAGGGGATGATCACTTTCTCGGGCCTGGAGGAATCGGCCCTCACTATGAACCTTAATTTTTATTTTACGGCTGGGAAGTATAGTGGCAGCACGCTTTGCATTGTGGGGAGGAACCCTATTTCCAGCACCAATCGGGAGCTGCCGGTCGTCGGTGGAACCGGCGTCTTCCGGTTGGCGCGTGGGTATGCGGTTTCCAATACGCTGTCGTATGATGCGGTGGCGAATTATGGCGTTTTGGAGTATACCGTTTATGTCGGGTATCGGGATGAAGAAGATTGTAATGAGAACTAAGGCTACATATGTTTGTTTTGGAATTTAGGCGCGCTTTTGATTTTGGATTTTGAAATTCACTTGTGAATAGGAAGAATGTGTGTGTTTGTTTCGAAATTTTGGTAGCGTGAAATTTTGTTTTATGTTGAATGAATAAATAATAATTGTTGTTGTATTTTTTATTAGTTTATTATATATTATTGAGTGAAAGAAAATTGTATGACAAAAAAATGTATGAATGAAAATTGATGATGTGATTGTAAATTTTGTGAAAATAAGGTATTTGATAGAAATGGATGCGAACATCTCAAATTAGAACGGGGCGTGAATCGAGGAATTTGAAATAAATGTTATATTTAATTAATATTCTTTTCTCTTTTTAACTAATTTGATGATGTTTGATTCGTTAAGAATACGATGCACTGGTTTTAATTTCGCTATTATATATTGTATTTTAGTTTTTTACGAAATTTTGTAATTTTGGTGGAAGTCTAACCTTAGTCGATTTAGAGCTGAGTTTTAGTCGATTTAAAGCTGAGTTTGAATCACAAATGATCTCATAATTTTGGTCTTAAATAAATTTAGTCTCATAAGTTTTTTTGTCATTATTTAGTCACAATAACTTCGACAATGTCCAATTTTAGTCCCAAATCGGCTGGAACAACGTCATTTTGCCGGTTTTATTTGGCGCTTTCCGGCAAATGCTGTGACTGGACTGTCACGTGTATTTTTTTTTAACATCTGAAATTTCAGACATATAAAATTAAATTTTTAAACTTAAAATTAAAACAGAATTGACGGCAATAATTAATCAAACACACTTAAAAATACATGTGACAGTATACGAAGCAGTCAAGTCACAACATCCGCCGGAAAACCCCAAATAAAAACCACAAAACGACGTTTGTTTCGGCCGATTTAGGATTAAAATTTGACATTATCAAAATTATTGGGACTAAATCGACGATAAAAAAAAATTTGAGACTAAATATATTTGAGGTCAAAGTTATGGGGTCATTTGTGATTCAAACTCATTTAGAACTACTCCTATTAATTTTACGATATTTTAAAATGGTCATTAATTTTACACAATTTTGATCTTATTTTAATTGGATATATATTCACTATTTTGTTGTTATTGTTGATTGTCATTTGCGGAAGATAAATATATGTAGCACTTTAGATTGAGGATGTTAACTTTGTTGGAAAAACAAAACAAAACAAAACAATGTGACATAAAATGAAGGTTCCATCCAACGGTAACATTCAAATCCACACTGTAAATACAAGTTCTTCCTTCATTATTCAGTGTGGAAGTGTGAGAAATGCGTGAAACATCCAAAAAGCCAAATCATCTAGCATTTCCACCATAGAACACTGAGCAAGAAATACACGCATATATTCTAAAGTGTTCTACCCTAGATCTAAGCACAAATGTAATATCCTAAGCTTAGATAGATTTTTCCATCCTTATCATTGAGGCTAAACAAATGTAAGGGAAAATCTCAACCTAGTTGGAAACCAAACAATCTTTACCCAAACCGAGTGTTAGGTTAAGTTTTGTTAAGCAAGGAATTTAAGTTAGTTGGACTAACTTAAATTCTGGGTGTGAGTGAGAACTCGTTAAACATCTAAGCAATCCCGAAAGGGAGGGTAGGCGATCCCGTGAGGGAGATAAGTCTCGTTTGAGTGAGAACTCGGTAAACATCTGTTGGTTAAGTTGGTGCCCCTTGTGATAGGGAAGAGTGGATGTAGGACGAGTTGTCCGAACCACTATAAAATTGTGTGTTCTTTATTGCTTTATATTTTTACTTGCCATATGCATTTGATTATAAGCAAAACACACATCTGGTTTAAAAGGCAAAAAAAAGATTTGGAACCACCATTCCCTCACCCCTGTTTTATATGCATTACAATTGGTATTTAACGCACTAATGGGTTTTCAAACGGGACCAACAATTGGTATCAAAGCGGGAGTTCAAAAGTTCATTGATTTCAAATGTGACCATCTGAACTGATCTATTTGAAAAACCCGATCTCTGTATAAATGCATATATTTTAATGTTTTGGCGTCATTATCAAAAAGGGAGAAATTGTTGGGATATTTTACTTTTGATGAATTATGCCAAAACATTATCAACTTGTGTTATTCAAGCTAACTTACAGATAACAAGTTGAGGGGGAACGAGAGAACAAGTTGAGGGGGAACTCACGAATCGAGCGAGAGACCGGACGAGATCGATGAGTAAGATGAGTTCCGGAGTTAACTGATGAGCTGAGCAAAATCAGAAGAAAAGAAAAGTTAAGCCAGCTGATAAGAAGAATCAGAAGGTCGATGATCGATGACCGTAATTGACCTGATCGAAGACCGCATCGGATGACCAGATCAGAAGAGGAGGTTACTGATCAGAAGAGGAGCAGATGAGACTGATCGAGATCAGACGTGATCGAGATCAGATAAGATAACCTGATGCAACTAACCTAATATGCAAACCTGATGTACTAATCTGATGCAAATAACTGATATGCTGACCTAATGCTATATATCGATCCGATCATGTGAGCCGATCGATCAAAGAGAAGAAATCAAAGAGAAGAAATCGAAGACAAGTCATCCAAGTCATGTTCATCGAGAATCGTAACGCCATCGATGATCGATAGCTCGAAAAGCAGTGACCGAGGGTCAAGATATCTCAAGTCGAGAGTCAACTCGCTTAGCCCGAGTGTCAAGATATTCCGACGATAAGGTCCACTGAAGAGAAGTCTGCTGAATCAAGAATCCTGAGACTCGGAAGAATCCTGAAGACTCAGAGAACCCTGAAGACTCAGAAGATCCTGAAGATTATAGTCGTTAGATTCAAATTTGCGTGGACCAATGAAAGAAGACAACCAAACTGAAAAAAGTTGCAAAAGTTTATGAGAATAGTATGGATTTGAATGTGACTTCATCCAACGGTAACATTCAAATCCACACTATAATACAAGTTCTTCCTTCATTATTCAGTGTGGAAGTGTGAGAAATGCGTGAAACATCCAAAAAGCCAAATCATCTAGCATTTCCACCGTGGTCCCTTAACGGGTTTTAAATGAGGGCGTCTAGAGGATGGGTGAATAGACTTACGAAAACTTTTTTCGTGTAGATCGTGTGATTGCGGTTTGCGATCGAGTGCAAGTGAATCAGTTTGGACTGATATTCAACTTACTGAGCGCCTGAGGGCAGATCAGTTAGGTATCTGTCAGTTTAACTGATAGTGCGGAAGCTAGTTAATACCCATGTGAAAAACCAGTTTTATCAAATCAGATTCTCAAATCAGTTTTCAATCAGCTGACAAAACTGTCCTGTCGATCGATCGATTGCTTGGTGCGGTGATATTAACTTCGAAATATGTATGCGCTTTTTAAGCTTGGTTGTGTGTAATAGTGTAAAGCAGTAAAGAACAAGTAAATGCACACAAGATTTTTATAGTGGTTCAGACAATCAGTCCTACGTCCACTCTTCCCTATCACAAGGGGCACCAACTAAACCAACTTAACCGACTGGACTTAGATTAATGTGTTAGTCCAACACCCAACATATATTTATCGAGTTCACACTCAACCGATCCCAGAAATCAGAACTAGAAATCCTAGTCTGAAATCTTGCAAAACAAACTTAACCTAACTTTTGAGTTTGGGTAAAGATTTGTTGTGGTTCCAACTGGAAATCTATCCTAGTGTTTATGTAGCCAAAAGCTAGAGGATGAGATTTCTATGCTAAGAACAATGGGATGAACACTTAAAAATAATCTTCAGATTTGTGTTCTTCGTGCGGAAACTTTGCTATATTTTGAGCTTCTTGATAATTTCCGTCTTCTTCACTTTGAAGAGCAATCCCATATTTGTAGTGTTGGGGAATAAGTTGCACAGATCTATTCGGGGTGAATATTTAAATACAAATTTAATTCTTATAATTATTACTAGCATGAATTAATCCTATATTAATTCAAATAATAATCCAACAACATATCATGCATATAATAATTCACGTAAAACCTACGCATGCGGAATTCTACGAGTTAACGTGAATGTACCTCTTGGGATGGCAACGGTGTGGCTGATTAGACTAACCGAAAGAACTTCCCAAGTATTCCCTTAGCCCTCGTTCGACTATCCGGTGGTAGGACTCTTGTGAACGATTTAACAAAAGGAAAATAAATTATGTTGCACCACCTTTGTGGATTTACTCATTTTTCCATCACATGGAATTGTACTTGGGAATGAAAGAATCATCCCCTATATATAGAGCATGAGGTGGTCGAATTTTAGGTTAAAATAATGTGGGAAAATCTTTTCTTGATCTCCAAGAAATCTTGAATATATCTCCTATATTCTTTCTCCCATAATTATAATATTCCACAAAATCTCACCTTCTCTATTTGCTATGGATATTTTCGAAATATAGGGTGTCAAGATTCAAAGATTTGGATCTTTTTGAATTTATAAGATATTCTTGTATTTCAAGAAATACATATCTTCCACAATATCTTTTCAAGAAAATCAAGAAAATCTTTCTTGCCCACTATATTTCATATTTTTCGAAAATCTTATTATAGATGACCAAGTGGGAGATTTCTTGAATTTAATGAGATAATCTTGTATTCCAAGAATACATATCTTCATTCCATAACAAAATTCAAAGAAAATCTTTCTCCCAACTTATCTATAAATTTCAAAATTTTCTTGGAAAAATAAGCTACAATATTTATTTTATTTTAATCACCTATTCAGTTATTGGACTATATGTTGGGCTACTCAGGGGGCCTTTAGGAGAATTAAGATTGGACCTTCTAATGGACCTTGAATATCTAATATTGAGCCTCAATATTATTCAAGCCCAACATAATTAATATTGCACTATCCATCTTAACACATATTACAGTCAATATGGCTCCCGGTTATTATTTCCCATGTTTAAGATTATCTAGCCCATTAATTAATTCAAGCCACTGAAATAGCTTTCCATTAATTAATATCTTTTGTCCTTGGTCAAGGAACGGTTCAACATTATTATCCATACCGGAAACTAATTCCACTTGCAAGATTTGGTATGATAAAGCTTATGAACCTCCCAAGGGGACAAATCAAACAAGCGTACTTGCACACGATTCTTCGTATTAAATCTTAGCAATCACATGTGACTAATAATATTGCCCAAGATAAAAAGTATTGAATCTCATTGATTAGCTACCCATGATAAGTCAAAGCAATAGTTACCAATCCCACGTGATCCTATTTAAGGGACGAAGATTAAGAAATAACGAACCACTGAGGTCTAATTCTTCCTTGTTCAGTTCTGAAGAATTTATCCTCCTGTAGGTCCTATTAAGTGCATCAGTCATGCACTAGTGTAATCTCTTGGTCAAGACAAGCCAATCTGAGCCTTACACTTCAACCTTTCACGATGGGTTGTTCATTTCCATCTAGGTCGTGAATGGCGTACTTTTAGTTACAAGGGACTGTTAATTTAATCTTATGTGATCTGGTATCACTAAATTAACTACAATGTAACACGTACGACTTATTTGAACAGTTATGCAGTAAATATATGTAACATTCGATAATATTTAAAGCATCAGTGATAAATAATTTATTTCAGTAAATAAGTCCGAAGTTCAGTTTTGATTATACAAAAGTAAAAGCATACTTTCTAGTATAATCCCAACAATCTCCCACTTATACTCAAAGTCTGCTTTTAAGTATACTACAACATGTCTCGTGTAGTCCGTGACATCTAATGTCACCTACACGAACCTAATAATTTCTCCCACTTATACTCAAAGCATATTGGCAACGGTCTTGACACTCATTCCTTCCACATGTCTCTCGAATGTTATCAGAGGCAGACTCTTTGCGAATGGATCTGCTAGGTTGTCCTCAGACGCTATCTTTGCCACATCTATATCTCCTCTCTTAACGATATCTCGTATAAGATGGTATTTCCTTTCTATGTGTTTGTTGGCTTTGTGGGCTCTTGGTTCCCTTGAATTTGCAAATCGCTTCCCAAGATTGTCACAATAAAAAGTGATTATCTTTGGGCAAATTCGAACCACATCTAAGTCCACTAGGAAGTGCTTGAGCCAAACCGGCTTTTTTTTTGCCTCGCTACATGAGCTACATATTCGCTTCCATGGTAGAATCTGCGACGCATTTACCTTGCTGACGCTTCTCCATGTCACGGCTCCTCCCCCCATGCAAAACACACTACCGGAGGTAGATTTTCTGGAGTCTATGTCTGATTGGAAATCTGAGTCCGTGTAGCCAATGGGGATTGGACTATCTGGCTGATAAACCAACATTCTATCCCGAGTTCTTTTCAGATACTTCAGAATATTTTTAACTGTCGTCCAATGATATTTCCTCGGTTACTTTGATATCTTGCCACCATGCCTACGGCAGCGGATATCCGGGTCTCGTACACACAGATTGCATACATAAGGCTTCCGACGGACCAAAGCATAAGGAATGCCTTTCATGTCATCTATCTCCTTTTTAACGTCTTAGGGACATTTTCTTGGATAGATGGATTCCATGCCCGAAAGGTACGGAAGCCTTTCTTGGAATCTTGCATCTTTGAAGCGTTTCAAGACAAAGTGTCTATGTATGAAGCTTGCGATAACCCGATCATCCTTTTCTTGCGATCTCGAGTGATCTTGATCCCAAGGATGTGTCCGAACTTCCCTAAGTCTTTCATATCAAACTGCTTTTGAAAGCCATGCCCTTACGTCGATAACACCTTCACATCGTTCCCGATGATCGAATGTCATCTACGATATAGTACTAAGAATATCAATGCGGTTTTAAACACGCTTTTTATACACACAACTTTCAAACTCATTTTGATCGAACCCATAAGACTTTATAACATGATCAAAACATTGGTTCCAAGCTCTGGATGCCTGTTTCAATGAAGCCTTGGGGTTGTTGCATATAGATCTCTTCATCAAGACTTCCGCAAGAAAAGCCGCCTTGACATCCATTTGCCAGATTTCAAAGTCAAAATGCTTGCAAAGAATCGAAAAGAGAATATTGATGGACTTAAGCATGGCTCTTTGCGAAAAAAGTTTCCTCATAGTCGATCCCTTCTTTCTGAGTATAACCTTTCGCCACTAGTCTTGCTTTGAAGGTTTCCACCCTCCCGTCCGGTCCTCTTTTTCTCTTATATACCCACTTGCATCCAATGGGTTTGACCCCATTAAGTGGTTCGACTAGCTCCCACACTTTGTTATGAAACATAGAACCCATTTCGGCTTTCATTGCCGTTTGCCAAGAATTTGCATTCTTGTCTTGGAGTGCCTCGTCATATGTCCATGGGTCTGATTCGTCTTGTCCGGGAATCAAGTCCGAGGACTCTCCTATTCCCATGAATCTCTCGGGCTGTCTTACAACCCTCCCACTACGACGAGGTTCCGGTTGTGAAAGTGTGTCGTTTGGTATATCATCTAGTACAGTTGGCATTGAGGTTTGCCCTCTAAGCTCATTTAAGGTAATCTCACTTCTGGGTTTTCTTTGGTTCATATAGTCTTCTTCCAAAAATCTAAAGTGGGTGCTGATGACCACCTTTTGATCTTCGGGACCATAGAACATACACCCTTTTGTTCCCTCGGGGTATCCTACAAACAACCTTAATTCTGATCTAGGATCCAATTTACTTGCTTCCTTGTCCAACACGTAAACCGGACACCCCCAAATTCTCATGTGACTCATACTAGGCTTGCGTCCGGTCCACAATTCTTTGGGAGTTTTGGGAACTGATTTGGATGGCACCAAGTTCAGAATGTAAGCTGTTGTTTCCAAGGCATGACCCCGAAAACGACTTGGGAAGATCCGCATAACTCATCATAGATCTAACCATTTCCAAAAGAGTTATGTTTCTTCGCTCTGCTACCCCGTTTTGTTGAGGGTTAAAGTGCGATGAGTTTTGGGATGCAATCCCTTCATCAGATAAGTAGTTCAAAAACTCATCGCTGAGGTATTCGCCTCCACGATCAGATCGTAGAGACTTGATACGTTTTTCCCTATGATTCTCTGCTTGAGCCTTAAATTCTTTGAATTTCTCAAAGGTCTCAGATTTATGCTTCATAAGGAAAAATGTAACCGCATTACCTTGAGTAATCATCAATAAAAGTGACAAAATACTCATAACCTCCTCTTGCTTTGGTTGACATTGGACCACATACATCATGTGAATGATCTCTAACACTTCTTTGGCCCTATTCCCCTTGGCTCCAAATGCCCTCTTGGTCATTTTACCCTCCAAACATGATTCGCAGGTTGGAATCGGTTCAACTTGGAGAAGCTCCAGTGAACCGTCTTTCACCAACCTTTGGATCCTATTTGGATTTATATGACCTAATCTTAGATGCCAAAAAAGTGTCTCGTTCACGTCTGATGAACGTTTTCTTTTCTCGAAAACAGTTTATGTGTTATAGGATGCATTTCGTGAGTGGTGTGCACAATTAATTGTATAGAGATTATTCGACAACGTTCCATGACAGATAAATTTATCAAAAAGAGAAATGTTAACAACTTTATTAAAAGTAACCGAATATCCATCATAAAAAAGTTTAGAAACTGAAATCAAATTCTTTCTAAAATCCGAAACGTAAAGAACATCTTTTAAAATTAAAACTTTGTCTTCAAAAGACAGGTGCACTTCTCCCACTGCTTCAGCTGCCTCTCTCGTAGCATCGCCCAGTGTGATGAGGACCTCACTCCCACTAAGTTGCCGGGTCCGCTTGAACCCCTGTAATGTGAAACAAACATGATCAGTGGATCCCGTATCCACCACCCATAAATGGGAGGCATTCGCCGCTAAACAAGTTTCAACAACTAGTGCGTGAGAATTACCTTTCTTTCCATTCCTTTTGGGTCTGGAACAGGCTGACCTCCAATGTCCTTTTTCACCACAGTTGAAGCACTTCCCCTTAGCTGGCTTGTTCACTCCACCACCTTTCTTCACCTTATCTTTGCCATTAGCAACACTTGAGTTCACTTGCTTGTGGCCTTTGTCCCTTTTCTTGTTCTTACCACCCCTTGGCCTAGAAGAAGAAAAAGGTACGTTTGCCACCAAGGCTTGGCTCTTTTGCCCCAATATCGCCTCTGCCGAGACTAAAGCCTGCAACAGATCAGGCATCGAGAACTTCTGATTATTCATCTGGTAGTTCAGCCTAAACTGTTCAAAACTTATCGGCAGAGAGTGGAGCAAGAAATCGATTTGGGTCTCGATATCGTATTCAGCGCCAAGTACCTCAAGTTTATTAAGGTGAGCCATCATCTGGAGAACGTGCTCCCTTACGGGCGTTCCCTCCACCATTTTCATAGAGAGCAAGTCCCTCATGGTGATTTGACGAGCCACAAAGTTCTGTTGTTGAAACATCGCTTTAAGACTAGTCATGCTTTCCGCAGCGGTCTCAACGTTCTGGTGTTGGTGTTGCAACACATCTGACATAGAAGTCAAGATGGTACACTTTGCCATTTCGTTAGACCGCTCCCAGTCAGCATACTCTTTCTTAACCGTTTTAGTGGACTCATCTTTTGGCTTTTCCGGTTTAGGTGTGGTCAGAACCCAGTTATGGCTTTGTGCAGTGAGGACAATAGTGAGTTTTCGATTCCAATCAACAAAATTTTCTCCAGTGAGCAAATTGTCTTTAAGTATATTGAATAGTGGATTAAAAGGTTGTGACATGATGAACTGAAATAAATAATAATATGCATAAGCACAAAAATATCACAAGGTTTGATCACATGCATCATATTAAAATCTCAAAAAAATATGAACATGCATCAGCCAACATCTCAAAACAGTTTAAATAAGCCACGTGGGGTGGGTCATTATTTAAACACATTTAAGCAGGTTACAAACAAGAACAGTTACAAACCTTTAATATCCAGATTAATAGTTGGTTCCCACTTGACCAATATAAATTGACAGGGACTTCGGGGAAGTATATGCATATCAATTTTATACCTAAGTAATAACCATGATTAAATACAGGATTATTATTTCGCTTTGAACGAGCCTCGTGGGGAGGGTCATCGTCGCCACTAGTAATAACCCACAATCATCTGTTTGGAATTCATTCATGTGAAAGCTATCTTTTGACAGTCTTGTGGGGGAAATTTCTCCAAAAGAATTCACAAATAAATAAATCATGGAGGTCAAAATTAATTCAATTTTATTATCCGGAATAAAATTGTCAATTAATTATTTAAACATACTTAGTAATTTTGAAGGTGAGATTTTTCATTTGGGCAATTCTCATGCAAATACATTTAAACAAATTAAATAAAGCATAAGATAGCACAAAATAAATCAAGAAAAATAAACATATTGGGCACAAATTATCCAATTGTCATGGTTTGATTTTTCTTGGCTAGATCTTGAAGAAACACCGTCTTGAATTTCTCCCACTCCATCGTCTCGAAAAAATACTCCGTCTCGAAACGCCACCCCAAGCAACTCGCAGCCGGGATGCACGCCCGCATCCGGCTGGCCACTTGGCCAGGTTCAGCCTCGACAGCCTCGGCAGCTCTCGGATCCCATGTGATCCTATTTAAGGGACGAAGATTAAGAAATAACGAACCACTGAGGTCTAATTCTTCCTTGTTCAGTTCTGAAGAATTTATCCTCCTGTAGGTCCTATTCAGTGCATCAGTCATGCACTAGTGTAATCTCTTGGTCAAGACAAGTCAATCTGAGCCTTACACTTCAACCTTTCACGATGGGTTGTTCATTTCCATCTAGGTCGTGAATGGCGTACTTTTAGTTACAAGGGACTGTTAATTTAATCTTCTGTGATCTGGTATCACTAAATTAAATACAATGTAACACGTACGACTTATTTGAATAGTTATGCAGTAAATATATGTAACATTCGATAATATTTAAAGCATCAGTGATAAACAATTTATTTCAGTAAATAAGTCCGAAATTCAGTTTTGATTATACAAAAGTAAAAGCATACTTTCTAGTATAATCCCAACATGTAGACCACGAAATCAAAGAGTCGTTGGAGAGCAATTTGAATTTTCAGCTATATTTGGTAGGTTTGTAGGATTTGATGTGACGTGCTTCCAATAACGGTGTGGCCGAAGGCGTGATTATCGTCGTTTGTCTCTGCAGCGTCGAATCCCGCATTGTCAGCCCTTTTTGCGCACGTGTCGCTCTCTCATGGGCTTCACAAGTACAGCACTTCAGTATTTGTCCAACCAACAAAAGTTTGACATTCTTCTTGTAGAAGATTCGTATGATATGGTGTAACATTTTGGTTAACACCAAGTGTGAGCTGACCTGATCAGATAACTGATCAGTCTACCTGATAGAGTCTTCTGATGCAGATTGTCTTAGCACAATTTGCAGACTCGACTGATGTAGGTTTTCTGGTCTTTTGGTCTTCTTGATCTTCTGGTAGTCTTCTGATCTTCAGGTTATTCTGAGTCTCAGTGTCTTCACTGACATACTGAGTCTTCAGGTTTCTTACTGAGTCTTCAGATTTCTCTTAGTCTTCAGGTTTTTCTGAGTCTTCAGGTTTCTCTGAGTCCTCATGTTTCTCTGAGTCTCAGTGTCTTCAGTCTTCACCTGATCATCTGACTTTTTCTTGTCTTCTGACTTGTTTAGTCTTCTGATCATCTGACCTTATCTGGTCATCTGATAAATTGACCTGACCTATACATATTGAGTTCCCCCTCAATATGTGACCTATCTTTTACATCAGCTATCTATACATTTCAGCTGGTCATCTTAATCTGATTCTAAATCATCAGTCAGCTAACAGATCTGACTGGTCCTATTACAACCTGTTTTGGAACTTCCATCAAAACTAAATACAAATTTCCCAACACCACCATAGAACACTGAGCAAGAAATACACGCATATATTTTCAAAAGTGTTCTTCCCTAGATCTAAGCCCAAATGTAATATCCTAAGCTTAGAGAGATTTTCCCATCCTTAGCATTGAGGCTAAACAAATGTAAGGGAAAATCTCAACCTAGTTGGAAACCAAACAAACCTTACCCAAATCAGTTTGATAGGTTAAGTTTGTAGGTGAGTGAGAACTCGGTAAACATCTAAGCAATCCCGAAAGGGAGGGTAGACAATCCCGTGAGGGAGATAAGTCCCGTTTGAGTGAGAACTCCGTAAACATCTAAGCAATCCCGAAATGGAGGGTAGGCGATCCCGTGAGGGAGATAAGTCCCGTTTGAGTGAGAAATCGGTAAACATCTGTTGGTTAAGTTGGTGCCCCTTGTGATAGGGAAGAGTGGATGTAGGACGAGTTGTCCGAACCACTATAAAATCGTGTGTTCTTTACTGCTTTATGTTCTTACTTGCCATATGCATTTGATTATAAGCAAAACACACATCTGGTTTAAAATGCAAAAAAAAAAAAAAAATTGGAACCACCATTCCCTCACCCCTGTTTTATATACATTACAATTGGTATTTAACGCACTAATGGGTTTTCAAACGGGACCAACAAGATGTAAAGCATGTATGCGACCATTTAATGTCGTTGGGGTTAGGTGGTGTAACTGTGTGTTTATTGGTTGCTTAATATTATTGAGTATACAGAGTTTCTTATGATTCTAACAATATATTTAGTTATTTTATAAACACCGTACTTGCTATTTGACTATATGTATAAGATATTAAGTATTTTATTGTGAAAACCTGAGCTTGATGGATTTGGTTGGGAGAGGAGAAATATACGAAAGGTAGTAGGTCTTGTTCTCACTTGACAAGACCTTTTGTTGTACCCGGTTTGATTACCGACGAACAAACAAGTATTTTGATAAGCTCCGATCAATGTAATGGAGAAAATAATAAACGTCAAACAATTTGATTACCCAGTTCGTCCTTGAAATAGACTACGTCTGGGGGCACCAAGCCTGGATATTTTTGTTGGGATTATACTGAAAAGTATGCTTTTTACTTTGTATAATCGAAACTGAATTTTCAGACTTATTTACTGAAATAAATTGTTTATCACTGATGCTTTAAATATGATTGAATGTTACATATATTTACTGCATAACTGTTCAATAATTAAATGCGTGTTACATTGTAGTTAATTTAGTGATACGGATCACAAAAGATTAAATTAATAAATCCTTTGTAACTAAAAAAAATACGCCATTCACGACCTAGATGGAAATGAACAACCCATCGCGAAAGGTTGAGGTGTAAGACTCAGATTGGTTTGTCTTGACCAAGAGATTACACTAGTGCATGACTGATGCACTGAATAGGACCTACAAGAGGATAAATTCTTCAGAACTGAACAAGGAAGAATTAGACCTCAGTGGTTCGTTGTTTCTTAATCTTCGTCCCTTAAATAGGATCACGTGGGATTGGTAACTATTGCTTTGACTTATCATGGGTAGCGAATCAATGAGATTCAATACTTTTTATCTTGGGCAATATTATTGGTCACGTGTGATTGCTAAGATTTAATCTGAAGAATCGTGTGCAAGTACGCTTGTTCGATTTGCCCCCTTGGGAGGTTCATAAGCTTTATCATACCAAATCTTGCAAGTGAAATTAGTTTCCGGTATGAATAATAATGTTGAACCGTTCCTTGACCAGGGATAAAAGATATTAATTAATTAGAAAGTTATTTCAGTGGCTTGAATTAATTAATGGGCTAGATAATCTTAAACACGGGAAATAATGACCGGGAGCCATATTGACTGTAATATGGGTTAAGATGGATAGTGCAATATTAATTATGTAGTGGGATTAATTAATATTTATGGGCTTGAATTATATTGTGGCTCAATATTAGATATTCAAGGTCCATTAGAAGGTCCAATCTTAATTCTCCTAAAGGCCCCCTGAGTAGCCCAACAAATAGTCCAATAACTGAAAAAGATGATTAAAATAAAATAAATATTGTTGCTTATTTTTCCTCTAAATTTTCGAAAATTATGAATAAGTTGGGAGAAAGATTTTCTTTGAATTTTGTTATGGAATGAAGATATGTATTCTTGGAATACAAGATTATCTCATTAAATTCAAGAAATCTCCCACTTGGTTATTTCATAAGAGAATTTCGAAATTTTGAAAATATAGTGGGCAACAAAGATTTTCTTGATTTTCTTGAAAAGATATTATGGAAGATATGTATTTCTTGAAATACAAGAATATCTCATAAATTCAAGAAGATCCAAATCTTGGATTCTTGCACACATTAATTTTCGAAAATCCATATTGTTGAGGAGGTGGGATTTTTGTGGAATATTTTAATTATGGGAAAAAGAAAATAGGAGATATATTTAAGATTTCTTGGTGATCAAGAAAAGTCTTTTCCCACATTGTTTTTCTACTGAAAAAATTGACCACCTCTCACCTATAAATAGGGGATGATTCTTTCATTCTCAACACAATTCCATGTGCTGGAAAAATTAGCAAATCCACATAAGTGGTGCAACAAAGTTTATTTTTTTCCTTTTGTTAATTGTTCGACAAGTGTACTTCCACCGGATAGTTGAGCAAGGGCTTAGGGAATACTTGGGAAGTCCTTTTGGTTAGTCCGTCTGACCGAAGTCACTGCCATCCCGAGAGGTACGTTCACGTAAACCCGTAGATTCAGCATGCGTAGGTTTTACGTGGCTTTTTATATGCATGATATGCTGTTGCAATTATTATTTGAATTAATATATGATTAATTCATGCTAGTAATAATTAAAGAATTAAATTTGTATTTAAATATTCACCCCGAATAGATCTGTGCAACTCATTCTCCAACAACTGGTATCAGAGCCACGGTTTTGACTCAATTTTTAAATTGTAATTTAATTAAATGGACATTAAATTTGAAATTGGATAGTAGAACCTGTTAGATCTGCTTTTGCGGTATCCAATTTTCATGGATTTTAATGTGTTTATTTATGCATGCATACAAATTGTGATTTTAATTTGATTCGTTCGGATTTGTTTTGCCTCGTGTGAAAATCCACGAGTAGACTAGGATTTGTTTGATTTGATCAATGTAATAGACTAGTCTAGATCTAGGTTTATTTATTTTTTGTAAATAAATTGTAACCGGATCGAAACGAAGAGACGAAAGAATTAAAGGACAAAATCCGAATCCCAAGCGTGGCGGGCGCGGACGCTTGGCATGCACGGCGTCTGGGCGAGTAGGCCGGGCGGCCGAGCGCTGAGAACGAGGCCAAGTGGCGGCGGATCTTGCGCATCCATCCCATTCTTATTAACTGGCGTGGCGTTCGATATGAAGTATTTTTTCGAGACGAACGAGTGGGAGAAATTCGAGAAGTGTTTCTTCAAGATCAAGTCAAGAAAAATCAAACTATGACAATTGGATAATTTGTGCCCAATATGTTTATTTTTCTGTTTTGCTTGATTTATTTGTGCTCTCTTATGCTTTATTTAATTTGTTTAAATGTGTTTGCATGAGGGTTGCCAAATGGAAAAATCTCACCTTCAAAATTACTAAGTATGTTTAAATAATTAATTGACAATTTTATTCCGGATAATAAAATTGAATTAATTTTGACCTCCATGATTTATTTATTTGTGAAGTCTTTTGGAGAAATTCCCCCCACGGGACAGTCAAAAGATAGCTTTCACATGAATGAATTCCAAATGGATGATTGTGGGTTATTTCTAGTGGCGACGATGACCCTCCCCACGAGGCTCGATCAAAGCGAAATAGTAATCCTGTATTTAATCATGGTTATTACTTAGGTATAAAATTGATATGCAAATACTTCCCCGAAGTCCCTGGCCGATTTTATATTGGTCAAGTGGGAGCCAACTATTAATCTGGATATTAAAGGTTTGTAATCGTTTTGTTTGTAACTCGCTTGAATGTGTTTAAATAATGACCCACCCCACGTGGCTTATTTAAACTGTTTTGAGATGTTGGCTGATGCATGTTCATATTTTTTTGAGATTTTAATATGATGCATGTGATCGAACCTTGTGATATAATTGTGCTTATGCATGTTTTTATTTATTTCAGTTCATCATGTCGCAACCTTTTAATCCACTTTTATATACACTCAAAGAATACCAATTAACTGGAGAAAACTATAATATTTGGAAACAAAATATGAGCTTTGTCCTACCTACACAAAAACATTATTGGATTCCTGATGTACCCAAACCACGTAAGCCTACTGATGAATCATCTGATGCGGCAAGACATGAGTATAATATTTGGGAGCAGGCCAATGAACCCATGAAACGTGTAATCTTGACTTCACTGTCTGATGATTTGAAACACATTCATGAAGGTGTTGAGTCCGCTGCGGAAATTATGCAAAGTCTTGAAGAAATATTTTTAACAAAAGACCGCATGATCGATCGGTTTTAAAAATGACGACGTGGCTAAATTTGAAAATGGCCGAGGAACACACAGAAGGGAGCATGTTCTCAGAGTCAAACACCATTTTCTAAAACTAGCTTATCTCGGAACTAAGTATTGCGATGAGGCCCAAATCGAATTTTTGTTGCTTACTCTGCCAAGGAGCTTCGATGGATTTTACTGTGGTTTTGTGATGAGTGATCACATGTTTACTATGGATAATCTACAAGAAGCCTTGGAGATAGTAGAGAAGCATTTAGGAAAGAAAGACGAAGCATTGGTGACCAAAAGTCTTTTCTCGAGATCTAGGCCAGTGGAAGGCAAGTCTCAAGAAAAGGAAAGTGGTCAGAACCAAAAGCAAACTCATCACTAAGAAAAGTGAGAAAAAAACGGGTTAGGCTGGTTGGGTGTCAAGAAAGGACCAAAAGGAATATGTTTTAATTATGGGGGAGAAAGGACATTGGAGGTCGACTGTTCCAATCCCAAAAGAAAGGAAAGAAAGGTAATCCTCACTCACTAGTTGTTGAAACTTGTTTTTTACGTATGCCTCCCATTTATGGGTGGTGGATATGGGATCCATCGATCATGTTTGTTTCACATTTCAAACGGACCCAACAACTAAGTGGAGTGAGACCCTCATCACCTTTGGGGCGATGCTTGCATGAGAGTGGCGGTGAAGCGATGGGAGAAGTGCACTGTCTTTTGAAGACGAGTTTTAATTTTAAGAGATGTTACATGCGTTCGAGTTTTAGAAAGAATTTGATTTCGGTTTCTAAACTTTTTCATGATGGATATTCGGTTACTTTTAATAAAGTTGTTACTATTTCTCTTTTTGATAAATTTATCTCATCATGGAACGTTGGCGAATAATCTCTATACAATTAATTGCATGCACACCACTCACTTAAAATGCATCCTATAACACATCAACTGTTTCCGAGAAAAGAAAACGTTCATCAGACGTGAACGAGACACTTCTTTGGCATCTAAGATTAGGTCATATAAATCCAAAGAGGATCCAAAGGTTGGTGAAAGATGGTTCTCTGGAGCTTCTCCAAGTTGAACCGTTTCCAAACTGCGAATCATGTTTGGAGGGGAAAATGACCAAGAGGGCATTTGGAGCCAAGGGGAATAGGGCCAAAGAAGTGTTAGAGATCGTTCACACAGATGTATGTGGTCCAATGTCAACCAAAGCAAGAGGAGGTTATGAGTATTTTGTCACTTTCATTGATGATTACTCAAGGTACGGTTATATTTTCCTTATGAAGCATAAATATGAGACCTTTGAGAAATTCAAAGAATTTAAGGCTCAAGCAGAGAATCATAGGGAAAAATGTATCAAGTCTCTACGATTTGATTGTGGAGGCGAATACCTCAGCGATGAGTTTTTGAACTACTTATCTGATGAAGGGATTGTATCCCAGCTCACTGCACCCGGAACCCCTCAACAAAACGGGGTTGCAGAGCGAAGAAACAAAACTCTTTTGAAAATGGTTAGATCAATGATGAGTTATGCGGATCTTTCCAAGTCGTTCTGGGGTCATGCCTTGGAAACAGCGGCTTACATTCTGAACTTGGTGCCATCCAAATCGGTTCCCAAAACTCTCAAAGAATTGTGGACCGGGCGCAAGCCTAGTATGAGACACATGAGAATTTGGGGGTGTCCGGCCTGCGTGTTGGACAAGGAAGCCGGTAAATTGGATCCTCGATCAGAACTAAGGTTGTTTGTAGGATACCCCGAGGGAACAAAAGGGTGTATGTTCTATGGTCCCGAAGATCAAAAGGTGGTCATCAGCACCCACTTTAGATTTTTGGAAGAAGACTATATGAACCAAAGAAAACCCAGGAGTGAGATTACCTTAAATGAGCTTAGAGGGCAAACCTCGGTGCTAACTCAGATTAGATGATATACCAAACGATCACGTTTTCTGGCAACCGAGCCTCGTCGTGAAGTGGGAGGGTTGTTAGACAGCCCGAGATTCATGGGAGAAGGAGAATCCTCGGACTTGATTCCCTGGAAAGACGAATCGGACTCATGGACATATGACGAGGCACTCCAAGATAAGGATCTGATTCTTGGCAAACAAAGAATGAAAGCGAAATGGGTTCTATGTTTCATAATAGAGTGTGGGAGCTAGTGAATCATTGGGAATGATTCGCACAGATCTATTCGGGGTGAATATTTAAATACAAATTTAATTCATTAATTATTACTAGCATGAATTAATCCTATATTAATTCAAATAATAATTGCAACAACATATTATGCATATAAAAAAGCCACGTAAAACCTACGATGCGAAATCTACGGGTTTACGTGAACGTATTCTCTCTCGGGATGGCAGTGGCTTTGGTCGGATGGACTAACCAAAAGGACTTCCCAAGTATTCCTTTAGCCCTTGCTCGACAATCCGTGGAAGGATACTCGCGAACAATTAACAAAAGGAAAAAACAAACTTTGTTGCACCACTTTTTGTGGATTTGCTAATATTTTCAAAGACATGGAATTGTACTTGGGAATGAACTAATCATCCCTATTTATAGGAGGGAGGGTGAACGAAATTTGTGTAATTTTTTTCAATGTGGGAAAAAGACTTTTCTTGGTCACCAAGAAATCTTGAATATATCCCTTATATTCTTTTTTCCCATAATTAAAATATTCCACAAAAATCCACCTCCTCTATTTTATGGTGATTTTTGAAAATATTAAGTGTGCAAGAATCCAAGATTTGGATCTTCTTGAATTTATGAGATATTCTTGTATTTCAAGAAATACATATCTTCCATAATATCTTTTCAAGAAAATCAAGAAAATCTTTCTTGCCCACTTATATTTCCAAAATTTCAAACATACTATATAGATAACCAAGTGGGAGATTTCTTGAATTAAATGATATAATCTTGTATTCCAAGAATACATATCTTCATTCCATAACAAAATTCAAAGAAAATCTTTCTCCTCTTTTTTATCCATAATTTTCAAAATAAGAGGAAAAATTAAGCAACAATATTTATTTTATTTTAATCACCTTTTCGCTTATTGGACTATTTGTTGGGCTACTCGGGGGGCCTTTAGGAGAATTAAGATTGGACCTTCTAATGGATCTTGAATATCTAATATTGAGCCACAATATAATTCAAGCCCATAAATATTAATTAATCCCACTACATAATTAATATTGCACTATCCATCTTAACCCATATTACGAAATAATATGGCTCCGGTCATTATTTCCCGTGTTTAAGATTATCTAGCCCATTAATTAATTCAAGCCACCGAAATAGCTTTCCGTTAATTAATATCTTTTGTCCTTGGTCGAGAACGGTTCAACATTATTATCCATACCTAAACTAATTCCACTTGCAAGATTTGGTATGATAAAACTTATGAACCTCCCAAGGGGCAAATCAAGCAAGCGTACTTGCACACACGATTCTTCGTATAAAATCTTAGCAATCACATGTGACCAATAATATTGCCCAAGATAAAAAGTATTGAATCTCTCTCGATTAAGCTACCCATGATAAGTCAAAGCAATAGTTACCAATCCCACGTGATCCTATTTAAGGGATGAAGGTTAAGAAACAACGAACCAATCGAGGTCTAATTCTTCCTTGTTCGGTTAAGAAGAATTTATCCTCCCATGGAGGTCCTATTCACTCATCACCATGCACTAGTGTAATCTCTTGGTCAAGACAAACCAATCCCGAGCCTTACACCTCAACCTTTCGCGATGGTTGTTCATTTCCATCTAGGTCGTGAATGGCGTACTTATAGTTACAAGGGATCGTTAATTTAATCTTACGTGATCGGGTATCACTAAATTAACTACTGATGTAACACGTCTAATTATTGAACAGTTATGCGAAGAAATATATATAACATTCAATCATATTTAAAGCATCGATGATAAACAATTTATTTCAAAGAAATAAGTCCGAAAATTCGGTTCGATTATACAAAGTAAAAATCATACTTTTCAAAGATAATCCCAACAATCTCCCACTTATACTCAAAGTCTGCTTTTAAGTATACTACAACACGTCTCGAGTAGTCCGTGACATCTAATGTCACCTACACGAACCTAATAATTTCTCCCACTTATACTCAAAGCAGATTGGCAACGGTCTTGACACTCATTCCACTCACATGTCTCTCGAATGTATTCAGAGGCATACACTTTGTGAATGGATCTCCTAGGCTGTCCTCAGACGCTATATTTGCCACATCTATATCTCCTCTCTTAACGATTTCTCGTATAAGATGTTTTACCTTTAATGTGTTTGTTTGACTCGTGGACTCTTGGTTCTCTTGAATTTGCAACTGCCCTTAGCAGATATTGCTAGACAAATTCAGAACACCATCCAAGTCCACTAAGAAGGTCTAGAGCCCAATCGGTTCTTTCACTGCTTCACAAGCAATTACTTACCCGACTTCCATGGTTGAGTCAGTGATGCATTTCTGCTTCACACTCGTCTATTTGATGGCTACACTTCCCAAATGGAAACACACTAACTGAGGCAGATAATCTCTGGAATCTAAATCTGATTGGAAATCCGAGTCCATGTAGCCGATGGGGATTGGAGTATCTGACTGATAAATCAACATTTTATCCCGAGTTCTTTTCAGATACTTCAGAATGTTTTTAACTGTCATCCAATTCACTTTCCCTGGGTTACTCTGATATCTTGCTACCATGCCTACGGCAAAGCAGATATCCAGTCTCGTGCACAGCATTGCATACATAAGGTTTCCGACAGCCGAAGCGCAAGGAATGCCTTTCATGTCATCTATCTCCTTTGCGTCTTAGGGGACATTTTCTTGGATAGATGGATTCCAAGCCTGAAAGATACGAATCCTTTCTTGGAATCTTGCATGCTGAATCGTTTCAAAACCAGTGTCTATGTATGAAACTTGTGATAACCCGATCATCCTTTTCTTGCGATCTCGAGTGATCTTGATCCCAAAGATGTGTCCGGTTTTCCCTAAGTCTTTCATATCAAACTGTTTTGAAAGCTATGCCCTTACATCTGACCACACCTTCACATCGTTCCCGATGATCACAATGTCATCTACGTATAGTACTAAGAATACCAATGTAGTTCCGACACGTTTTTATACACACAACTTTCAAACTCATTTTGATCAAAACCCATAAGACTTTATAACATGATCAAAACTTTGGTTCCAAGCTCTGGATGCCTGTATGACTCCGTAAATGGACCTCTTGAGCTTACAAACTAGGTGTTCTTGGCCTGTTTCAATGAACCTTGGTGTTGTTGCACATAGATCTCTTTATCAAGACTTCCGTTAAGGAAGCTGTCTTGACATCTATTTGCCAGATTTCAAGGTCGGTCTTGCGTGAATCGATAAGAGAATACGGATGGACTTAAGCATGGCTACTACGGGCGAAAAAATTTCCTCATAATCGATCCCTTTCTTTTTCGAGTATAACCTTTTCGCCATTAGTCTTGCTTTAAAGGTTTCAACCTTCCCGTCCGATCCTCTTTTCCTCTTATATACCCACTTGCATCTAATGGGTTTGACCCCATTAAGTGGTTCGACTAGCTCCCACACTCTATTATGAAATATCGAACCCACTTCGGCTTTCATTCTTTGTTTGCCAAGAATCTGATCCTTATCTTGGAGTGCCTCGTCATATGTCCATGGGTCTCGATTCCTGAATCAAGTCCGAGGACTCTCCTATTCCCATGAATCTCTCGGGTCGTCTAACAACCCTCCCACTATAACGAGGCTCCGGTTGAAAAAGCAGTCGTTTGGTATATCATCTAAATACAATTGGCATTGAGGTTTGCCCTCTAAGCTCATTTAAGGTAATCTCACTGGTTTTTCTTTGGGTTCTATAGTTTTCTTCCAAAATCTAAAGTGGGTGCGGATGTCCACCTTTTGATCTTGAACTATAGAACATTCACCCTTTTGTTCCTCGGGGTATCCTACAAAAAACCTTTTTAATTCCGATCGAGGATCCAATTTACTGGGTTTCCTTGTCCAACACGAGGCCGGACACCCCAAAGTTCTCATGTGTATCATACTAGACTTGCGCCCGGTCCACAATTCTTTGGGGTTCTCGGAACCGATTTGGATAACACCAAGTTCGAATGTAAGTCATTGCTTTTCCAAGGCATGACCCCGAATCGACTTCGGGAAGATCCGTATAACTCATCATTGATATAACCATTTCCAAAAGAATTATGTTGCTTCGCTCTGCAAACCCCGTTTTGTTGAGGGGTTCAGGGTTCTGTGAGCTGGGATACAATCCCTTCATTAGATAAGTAGTTCAAAAACTCATCATATTTGGTATTCGCCCCATGATCGGATCGTAGAGACTTGATACATTTTTCCATATGATTCTCTGCTTGAGCCTTAAATTCTTTAGAATTTCTCAAAGGTCTCGATTCACGCTTCATAAGGAAAATGTACCTTGAGTAATCATCAATAAAATTACTCATAACCTCCTCTTGCTTTGGTTGACATTTGACTACATACATCTATGTGAACGATCTCTAACACTTCTTTAGCCCCATTCCCCTTGGCTCCAAATGCCATCGTGGTCATATTACCCTCCAAACATGATTCGCAGGTTGGAATTTGTTCAACTTGGAGATGCTCCAGTGAACCATCTTTCACCAACCTTTGGATCCTCTTTGGATTTATATGACCTAATCTTAGATGCTAAAAAAAGTGTCTCGCTTCACGCCCCGATGAACATTTTCTTTTCTCGAAAGCAATTGATGTGTTATAGGATACATTTAAATGAGTGGTGTGCACAGTTAATTTGCATAGAGATCATTCATCAACGTTCCATGATAGATGAATTCATCAACAAGAAAATTGGTAACAACTTTATTAAAAAGTAACCGAATATCTATCATAAAAGTTTAGAAACTGAAAACGAATTCTTTCTAAAAATTCGGAACGTAAAGAATATCTCAAAATTAAAACACTATCTTCAAAAGACAGTGCACTTCTCCCATCGCTTCACCGCCACTCTCGTAAGATCGCCCAAATTAAGGATGATGACCCTCACTCCCACTAAGTTGTCGGGTCCGCTTGAATGTGAAACAAACATGATTAGTGGATCCCGTATCCACTACCCACAAAATGGGAGGCATGCGCCGCTAAACAAGTTTCAAACAACTAGTGTGTGAGTATTACCTTTCTTTCCTTTCCTTTTGGGATCGAACAGTCGACCTCGATTGTCCTACTCTCCCGCTTTCCAAAGTTTTCCTCATACTTGATCCCATGCTTCTATTTGATGTTGAGTCTTCTTGGTTTAACCTTCTTCTCTTTTCATCATCCTTATCACCACTTGATCTAGGATGAAGAGAAGATTTCGCTTTCTCCAAGTTCTTTTCCTCAAGGCCCACTTCCTTTTCAACCAAAGTCAAAGCATTTATAAGATCCTCCACTTTAAAATCTTGATCTTCCATTAGATACTCAAGATAGCGGTGATTATAGCTCTTTGGTAAGGATTGGAGAATGAAATCAACCTTAGTGTTGAAGTCATATTTTTTCGCCGAGGATCTCAAGTTCCTCAAATAAACCATATAACCCTAAAGACGTCTTTATCTTTCGCAATCGTCCCTTTTTCCAATTTTAATCGAGCAATTTCTTGCTTCACACTTTGATCGCCATATGGGTCCGATGTCCAAACATCGCTTCGAGATTCTTTAAGATGTCTGCAATGACTCATAATCTTGATGAAGGCGCCAACGATCGACATATGTGCGCGAATTGTTTCCTTCATCAAACAAAGCTTTGCCACCTCCCATTCACCATAAATCATCTCATCCCATATTCCGGCATCCTTAGTTGGTTTTTCGGGTTTTGGTGAATCAAGTACCCATTTGGAAGATGATGCGGTTAGGACAGATTTTATTTTGTGTTTCCAACCAAAATAGTTTTCACCAAAAAGTAAAAGGTCTTTAGGTATATTTGATAGTGGATTAGAAGGTTGCGACATGATGAACTCAAAATAAACAATAATATGCATAAGCACAAATATATCACAAGGTTCGATCACATGCATCATATTTAAAATCTCAAAAAAAATATGAACAATGCATCAGCCAACATCTCAAAACAGTTTAAAATAAGCCACGTTGGGTGGGTCATTATTTAAACACATTCAAGCCGGTTACAAACAAGAACGATTAAAAACCCTTAATATCCAGATTAATAGTTGGCTCCCACTTGACCAATATAAAATTGACAGGGGACTTGAGAAGATATGCATATCAATTTTATACCTAAGTAATAACCATGATTAAATACAGATTACTATTTCGCTTTGATCGAGCCTCGTTGGGTCATCGCCGCCACTAGTAATAACCCACAATCATCCGCTTTGGAATTCATTCATGTGAAACCTATCTTTTGACCATCCCGGGTTGGGGAATTTCTCCAAAAGAATTCACAAATAAATAAATCATGGAGGTCAAAATTAATTCAATTTTATTATCCTAATAAAATTGTCAATTAATTATTTAAACATACTTAGTAATTTTGAAGTTGAGATTTTTCAATTTGGCAACCCTCATGCAAACACATTTAAACAAATTAAATAAAGCATAAGATAAAGACAAATAAAATCAAGCAAAAATGAAAAAATAAACATATTGGGCACAAATTATCCAATTGTCATGGTTTGATTTTTTTTTGGCTTGATCTTGAAGAAACACGCCTCGAATTCCTCCCACTCGCTTAAATCTCAAAAAAAATACTTGCCTCGAACCGCCACGCCAAGCAACACAAATGATGGGATGCACGCCCCGATCCGGCCGCTTTTCAGGAAACCTCGGCCGACCTCGGCCTTGTTTGCCGGGTGTTTCAAGACGCCTCGGCAGAGATCTCGGCGAAGGCGACGCAGCAAGGCATCCACATCCGCCTGCTCCATACTCTCCTCCGCCTCCGCGACCGACCCCTTCTCCTCATCTCTCATTCAGCGTCTCTGTAGCGCCAAGCAACTTCGCCCGTCCGTTTCGCCGAGCGCGCCCGTCGTGTCGTCGGCCTTCATCCTCACGCTCGGCCGTCCGCCTACGCCTCTGCGCCAAGCGTGCCGGCGTGCGCCACGCCCCTTACGCGTTACGGATTTACGTCCTTAATTTTTTCGTCTTTTTGTTCCCGATCCGGTTACAATTTATTTACAAAAAATAAATAAACCTAGATCTAGACTAGTCTATTACATTGATCAAATCAAACAAATCCTAGTCTACTCGTGGATTTTCTCACGAGGCAAAACAAATCCGAACGAATCGAATTAAAAAAAACACAGTTTATATGCATGCAAAATAAAACATTAAAATCCATGACAATTGGATACCTGCAAAACAGATCTAACAGTTCTACTATCCAATTTCAAATTTAATGTCCACGAATTAAATTACAATTTAAAAAATTCAGAGCCCGAAACAGTGGCTCTGATACCAGTTGTTGGGGAATGATTCGCACAGATCTATTCGGGGTGAATATTTAAATAAAAATTTAATTCATTAATTATTACTAGCATGAATTAATCCTATATTAATTCAAATAATAATTGCAACAACATATTATGCATATAAAAAGCCACGTAAAACCTACGCATGCGGAATCTAAGGGTTTACGTGAACGTACCTCTTAGGATGGCAGTGGCTTTGGTCGGACGGACTAACCAAAAGGACTTCCCAAGTATTCCCTTAGCCCTTGTTCGACAATCCGGTGGAAGGATAATCGCGAACAATTAACAAAAGGAAAAAATAAACTTTGTTGCACCACTTTTGTGGATTTGCTAATATTTCCAGCACATGGAATTGTACTTGGGAATGAACTAATCATCCCCTATTTATAGGAGGGAGGGTGAAAGAAATTTGTGTAATTTTTCAATGTGGGAAAAGACTTTTCTTGAAAATCCACCTCCTCTATTTTATGGTGATTTTCGAAAATATTAAGTGTGCAAGAATCCAAGATTTGGATCTTCTTGAATTTATGAGATATTCTTGTATTTCAAGAAATACATATCTTCCATAATATCTTTTCAAGAAAATCAAGAAAATCTTTCTTGCCCAATATATATTTCCAAAATTTCAAACATACTATATAGATAACCAAGTGGGAGATTTCTTGAATTAAATGAGATAATCTTGTATTCCAAGAATACATATCTTCATTCCATAACAAAATTCAAAGAAAATCTTTCTCCCTCTTTTATCCATAATTTTCGAAAATAAGAGGAAAAATTAAGCAACAATATTTATTTTATTTTAATCACCTTTTCAGTTATTGGACTATTTGTTGGGCTACTCAGGGGGCCTTTAGGAGAATTAAGAATGGACCTTCTAATGGATCTTGAATATCTAATATTGAGCCACAATATAATTCAAGCCCATAAATATTAATTAATCCCACTACATGATTAATATTGACTATCCATCTTAACCCATATTACGTACAATATGGCTCCCCGTCATTATTTCCGTGTTTAAGATTATCTAGCCCATTAATTAATTCAAGCCACCAAATAGCTTTCCGTTAATTAATATCTTTTGTCCTTGGTCGAGAACGGTTCAACATTATTATCCATACCTAAAACTAATTCCACTTGCAAGATTTGGTATGATAAAACTTATGAACCTCCCAAGGGGGCAAATCAAGCAAGCGTTTCTTGCACGATTTCTTCAGATAAATCTTAGCAATCACATGTGACCAATAATATTGCCCAAGATAAAAAGTATTGAATCTCTCTCGATTCGCTACCCATGATAAGTCAAAGCAATAGTTACCAATCCCACGTGATCTTATTTAAGGGACGAAGGTTAAGAAACAACGAACCACTCGAGGTCTAATTCTTCCTTGTTCGGGTCAAGAATTTATCCTCATGTAGGTCCTATTCAAAGAAGATCACCATGCACTAGTGTAATCTCTTGGTCAAGACAAACCAATCCCGAGCCTTACACCTCAACCTTTCGCGATGGTTGTTCATTTCCATCTAGGTAAGTGAATGGCGTACTTATAGTTACAAGGATCGTTAATTTAATCTTCGTGATCGGGTATCACTAAATTAACTACAATGTAACACGCATTTAATTATTGAACAGCTTATGCGAGAAATATATATAACATTCAATCATATTTAAAGCATCGATAAAACAATTTATTTCAAGAAATAAGTCCGAAAATTCGGTTTTAATTATACAAAGTAAAATCATACTTTTCAGTATAATCCCAACACGAACCACTTAATGGGGTCAAACCCATTGGATGCAAATGGGTATATAAGAGGAAAAGAGGACCGGACGGGAAGGTTGAAACCTTTAAAGCAAGACTAGTGGAGAAAGGTTATACTCAAAAAGAAGGGGATCGATTATGAGGAAACTTTTTTTTCACCAGAGCCATGCTTTAAGTCCATCCGTATTTTCTTATCGATTCTTTGCAAGATTTCGACTTTGAAATCTGGCAAATGGATGTCAAGACGGCTTTCCTTAACTAAGTCTTGATGAAGAGATCTATATGCAACAACCCCAAGGTTTCATTGAAACAGGCCAAGAACATCTTGTTTGTAAGCTCAAGAAGTCCATTTACGGACTCAAACAGGCATCCAGAGCTTGGAACCAATGTTTTGATCATGTTATAAAGTCTTATGGGTTTGATCAAAACGAGTTTGAAAGTTGTGTGTATAAAAAGCGCCATTTCGAATCAGATTGGTATTCTTAGTACTATATCGAGATTTACATTCCGATCATCGGAAATGATGTGAAGGTGTTATCGACGTAAGGGCATTGCTTTCAAAACAGTTTGATATGAAGGACTTAGGGGAAGCCGGACACATCCTTGGGATCAAGATCACTCGAGATCGCAAGAAAATGATGATAGGCTTATCGCAAGCCTCATACATAGACACTATTTTGAAACAATTCAGCATGCAAGATTCCAAGAAAGGATTCGTACCTTTCAGACATGGAATCCATCTATCTAAGAAAATGTCCCCTAAGACGCAAGAGGAGATAGATGACATGAAAGACATTCCTTATGCTTCGGCGGTCGGAAGCCTTATGTATGTGATGCTGTGTACGAGACCAGATATTTGCTTTGCCGTAGGTATGGTGGCAAGATATCAAAGTAACCCCGGGAAAGAGCATTGGACGGCAGTTAAAAACATTCTGAAGTATCTGAAAAGAACTCGGGATAGAATGTTGGTTTATCAGTCAGGTATTCCAATCCCCATCGGTTACACGGACTTGGATTTCCAATCAGACGTAGACTCCAGAAAATCTACCTCCGATAGTGTGTTTTACATGGGGTAGGAGCCGTGACATGGAGAAGCGTCAGCGCGAAAATGTCGCAGATTCTACCATGGAAGCGAATATGTAGGCTAATGAATGAGGCAAATGAAAGAAGCGGTTTGGCTCAAGCACTTCCTAGTGGACTTAGATGTGGTTCCGAATTTGCCCAAAGAGAATCATCATTTATTGTGACAATGCCGAGCAATTTGCAAATTCAAGGGAACCAAGAGCCCACAAAGCCAAAGAAACACATAGAAAGGAAATACCATCTTATACGAGATATCGTTAAGAGAGAGATATAGATGTGGCAAAGATAGGCGTCCGAGGACAACCTAGCGTATCCATTCACAAATAGTCTGCCTCTGAATACATTAGAGAGACATGTGGAAGGAATGGGTGTCAAGACCGTTGTCAATATGCTTTGAGTATAAGTGGGAGAAATTATTAGGTTCGTGTAGGTGACATTAGATGTCACGGACTACGCGAGACATGTTGTAGTATACTTAAAAGCGCACTTTGAGTATAAGTGGGCGATTGTTGGGATTATAATTTGAAAAGTATGCTTTTTACTTTGTATAATCGGCCTCAATTTTCGGACTTATTTACTAAAATAAATTGTTTATCAATTGATGCTTTAAATATGATTGAATGTTACATATATTTATTTGATAATCTGTTCAATAATTAAATGCGTGTTACATTGTAGTTAATTTAGTGATACCGGATCACGAAGATTAAATTAACAATCCTTTGTAACTAAAAAAAAATACGCTATTCACGACCTAGATGGAAATGAACAACCCACGCGAAAGGTTGAGGTGTAAAGGCTTAGATTGGTTTGTCTTGACCAAGAGATTACACTAGTGCATGATCGATGCAATCGAATAGGACCCTACTGGAGGATAAATTCTTCGAATCGAACAAGGAAGAATTGGACCTCGATGGTTCGTTGTTTCTTAATCTTCGCCCCTTAAATATGATCACGTGGGATTGGTAACTATTGCTTTGACTTATCATGGGTAAATAATCAATGAGATTCAATACTTTTTATCTTGGGCAATATTATTGGTCACATGTGATTGCTAAGATTTAATACGAAGAATCGCGTGTGCAAAAGACGCTTTTGTTCGATTTGGTTCTTGGGAGGTTCATAAGCTTTATCATACCAAATCTTGCAAGTGGAATTAGTTTCCTGGTATGAATAATAATGTTGAACCGCTCCTTGACCAAGGATAAAAGATATTAATTAATTAGAAAGCTATTTCAAAGGGCTTGAATTAATTAATGGGCTAGATAATCTTAAACACGGGAAATAATGACCGAGCCCATATTGACTGTAATATGGGTTAAGATGGATAGTCAATATTAATTATGTAGTGGGATTAATTAATATTTATGGGCTTGAATTATATTGTGGCTCAATATTAGATATTCAAGGTCCATTAGAAGGTTCAATCTTAATTCTCCTAAAGGCCCCCTGAATAGCCCAACAAATAGTCCAATAACTGAAAAGGTGATTAAAATAAAATAAATATTGTTGCTTATTTTTCCTCTAAATTTTCGAAAATTATGAATAAGTTGGGAGAAAGATTTTCTTTGAATTTTTGTTATGGAATGAAGATATGTATTCTTGGAATACAAGATTATCTCATTAAATTCAAGAAATCTCCCACTTGGTTATTTCATAAGAGAATTTCGAAATTTTGAAAATATAGTGGGCAAGGAAGATTTTCTTGATTTTCTTGAAAAGATATTATTGAAGATATGTATTTCTTGAAATACAAGAATATCTCATAAATTCAAGAAGATCCAAATCTTGGATTCTTGCACACATTAATTTTCGAAAATCCATATTGTTGAGGAGGTGGGATTTTTGTGGAATATTTTAATTATGGGAAAAAGAATATAGGAGATATATTCAAGATTTCTTGGTGATCAAGAAAAGTCTTTTCCCACATTTTTTTTCTACTGAAAAAATCGACCACCTCTCACCTATAAATAGGGGATGATTCTTTCATTCTCAACACAATTCCATGTGCTGGAAAAATTAGCAAATCCACATAAGTGGTGCAACAAAGTTTATTTTTTCCTTTTGTTAATTGTTCGACAAGTGTCCTTCCACCGGATAGTTGAGCAAGGGCTAAGGGAATACTTGGGAAGTCCTTTTGGTTAGTCCGTCCGACCGAAGTCACTGCCATCCCGAGAGGTACGTTCACGTAAACCCGTAGATTCAGCATGCGTAGGTTTTACGTGGCTTTTTATATGCATGATATGCTGTTGCAATTATTATTTGAATTAATATAGGATTAATTCATGCTAGTAATAATTAAAGAATTAAATTTGTATTTAAATATTCACCCCGAATAGATCTGTGCAACTCATTCCCCAACAATTTTACTGTATAATTTCTGCCTAGGATACTAAGATTTCGATCATTTATAAAGTACATTACAAGTTATATTTATAGACATGGATCTAGGGTTACAATCTTCGTGGGCTTGTCCCCGTGGTCCAACCTATGGTTTCCTTTCTTGTTTCGCAAGTTGCGCTTACAGATACACATTCCCCGGTTATATCCCGAGAAATCCACCTTCTTCTACCCGAATCTTTTCCATGTTTATCTTCAACTAAGCTCAGGACTCAGTCGGTCCCGACTTCCGGGTTCTATCAACTCGCCTCGCGACCTATTTGTCATCCCAAGTCGGCCCGCGACCTTCGTGGCTTCCCACTCCTCTAGTTACTTACCAATCTCCCGAAGTCGCTTCAAGTCTTGCTCCAGCTGGATAAAGTCGGATAATGTGCTAACCATAGGACGGTCCAATTTTTGGCTTCCACCAAGTTGGGTTATTTCTCCCTACAACACCTTTCAATGACAAAATCTTGTGCAAATTTAATATTGTTACATTAACTTTCTGATGTGTTCTGCTTGCTTATGTTATACATTTTACATGAATAAGTTTTTATAACATGACATTGGCCTGCCAATGAGCATTTTTCTTACTAGTTTCAAGCAAGCTTGTGTTAAATATAAATTTAAGTGGCTTTTTTTAAAGGTTCTGAAGCAGTTGGCAATTGAGTCGGCATATAGTTGGTGTATGCTTATAAAGAGTTGGCAGACGGTTCATTTAAATATTTGTGAGGATTCAAGTTATGTAGCTTGTCGTTAAAAATAAATTTAAGTGGTTTTTAAAATGTTCTAAAGCAGTTGGCACTAATCTTTTACAATTTAGTCAGTAATCTTTAAATATTAATAACCATATAAATTTGTGATTAAGTGAAATGTTAAGTATTTATGGGATTAAAATGTGGAGTAATATTTGTTGGCAACAAATTCCCAGTCTGGGTTGGCATACCCATTAATGAATTTATACAACTACATCAGATTTTTTGTTGTGGTTGGGAGTTAACTTCAAAAAGTAAATCTGAAGCAGGAGAAAATCAGTTGATATGACGTGTGAATGGAATACTATTACATAATTTGTCCAACTTAGATTCATTTGGATTTTTTCGGCTTGCTTTCTTTGATATACATGTAGTCATCTACCATTGAAGATATTGTCAAATCAAAAACCATTGCGCCAAGTCATATATATATTAATGACATAAAAACATAAAATATACAACATTGGAATTTTAAAAACCTTAATTAGCACTAATAAAAAAACATAATAAAAAACAAACACAAGAAAATTAGTATGTTCCTTCAAACAAACTCTTCAACACATAATACATAGGCTCATCATGTTTTCGGTACTCCATCGCCATGGGAAGTTCCTACAACATAAATCAAAGTGCATTAAGGTTATAGTTAGTTTTACTTATTATTAAATAATTAATACTAATTTGCTAACAAATAAATATAATTTATTAAACATTACCCTCTTCCATTGCTTCCAAATCTTGTCTGGTGCTTCAACATAATGTTCTTCATTTTCCACTCCAGGCCAGTTAACCATTATTTCAAACACAATAACACGATCACGTAAATTCAATACACAATATGATATTTCTTCCACCGAGTACCTTTTGCTTTGCGTACGATTAATGTAATCACGAGCCATTTAGATACCCTCTGACTGATTATCAAAACTTCATTTCCCATGTTTTTTTAAATAATCTAGGTAATAAGCCAATGATATTCTTACCTCATCACAAAACACATACGACTCATAAAACAAAAGACAATCTTCATCTGGTATAACCCTTCGATAATCTCCATCTTCATCCTCTGTGCCTTCAAACAATAACTTAAGTTCCCGGTACAACGGCTCTCCCACATCACGATAAGCTCTACACATAGGATTATTCTGAAAACAAAAAATACACTGTTAGTTATACAATATCATTATTGGATATATTGTACTTTATTAATGAAAAAAATAGTAATTAATTCTTACCAAAACCCATAAACTCCATTGAGATTCAGACGCATGAACCTTGTTGGCTTGTTTATCTCAATATACATCACGAGTATTTATCATATATTCAAATAGATTGTATCGATATCGAATATGTCTAACACGATCAACAACTTCATCCAATTCATAAATCTTATTAAACACATCTCTTAAATACGAACGACCTAGTTCCATACCTTCAACATGATTTAGGGCATTATAGTGCCACTTCCCGTTGTTCCTTTGATACACAAGTGAAGAAATAAGACCAAGCGTTTCTTCCTCGGTCCACATCGTGTCATTATCTTAGTGTTTGTAAAAATAATATTTTTTACGTTCAAGTGACATATTTGGTTGATTCAATATAAACAATGTGTTTTAGGTAAACAACATATATGTATTTATAGTTAGTTAAACTTGAATTTTCAAATTATTGACCTTTGTCTTCTACCAATGTCATAAATATGACAAGTACTTTTACAGTAAAATAGACAAAGGTCACGGGTTCAAGTACTAATTCGTGTAAATGAAACCAACACAAGATAAATGAGAACACAATGTTTTTTAATAATATAAGAACAAACTGAAGAAAAAAAGTTTTCACATACAAAAACAACATAAAACAACTAGAAAGCAATAACAACAAACATTAACAATAAAAAAAAAAACTTCATAATAATAATAAAGTTCTAGGTGCACATAAAACTATATTAACATACAATGAGACTTCTAATTTCTAAATCAATCACTCCCGGTCTCTTCATCACTGTCTGTTTCTTCAACATGATCTTTAAAAGAATCATCATCGCTACCATCTTCAGGGGTATCCTTTGCCTGTATGGGACTGTATGAGGGCAAGAAATCGTGATCCCGAAGATTTATATCAACGGGTTCCGAAAAAAGTGCATTCAATTTGTCATATAGTGGGTCGCCTTCAATCATGTATGCTTCCGTTTTGTAATTTCTCTATCAGATAAAAGGTTACTTCAATTTATTACAACAACTTTATAAATTAAATAAATTGTAACTCATAACAATTTCAAAATAATAATTCATAATTACCTTCAACATGGCTGACCAATTTTCTTGAGTTGCGTGGATCGAATTGGAATTTCTGTCTAGACGTACACCATTTACTCTTAGTATGCTATCGTAAAGCTTCCAACGTCTACGCAAACACTCGATTCTTGCCTTAACACCGAAAGATGTGAAATGTTGACCATAGAGTACAGTTAAACGATGTCAAGCCATAATTATAGAAATCTCATTATCTTCATTCCATATCCACCAACCCGAGTTCTTCTCGTTGATGAGAAAATCAATTAGAAGAATTGTTATGCTCTTTGTCCAAATTGGATCATAAAACAACGTATCTTGGAAACTAGGGTTAGGGTTTGGGTTTGGGTTGGGGATGGACATCTTCAGGATATTATTACGTTTGGCAAATACTAACGGATAAATAAATGAACACATGTAATCCCAGCTTTTATAATAGGTAAGATTCTTCAATAGTCGAGACAATGTATTAAATGACAAAAAAACCAAAAAATTATATTTTACTGTCTCACTTCTACAAAAAACAAATAGTGCAGTCAACAACACAAAAATACAAAAGTGAAGAATCTTAGTATTAGTCAGCCCAATTAAGAACTGGTTAAAAAAATATTGGGCCTGGTCAGTATTCTAGATATCATCGATGTACAACCGCGTCGTTTATGATAATTTACATCCGTTCAAAATTCCTTCCTCACCATTTAGGATTCATCTAATAGTCTCGTTAAATTTCACATATAATTACATATTTTATACTAGGTTCATGTAAGATTCCTCAAGAGTCGAGACAATGTACTAAATGACAAAAATTAAATTATGTGAGTAATGAGTGCTACAAAAACTAATAGACCATTGACTGACATAATGACACAAAAATATAAAAAACTCAAGTGTTACATGAGTACTCATTATATATGATTTATTAGAATAATGTATCTCCACATTTTGGTCCCTATTAGGATAATCTATTTCTAATTACAAAAAATAATACTTATACAATCATTAAAAACAATATGAAATATTTTATATATGGTATGTATTTTATCCATATCCATAAATATTGTGATATGTAAACAAACCAATTACGTATTTTTATTTAAAATTAAACTATATATATATATATATATATATGTGTGTGTATTTTTCTAAAAAAATTATCTCCATATAAATGTCAATATTTTTATAAAAGAACATACAGTGTATTAAAAGATAATGCCAAGTCGTTTAAATATATTGTCAACTATGTGACGAATATATTGCCAACTATGTGACGAATATATTAATGATTTTTTATTAAGGAATTCATATAAACAAGTTTTTACAAAGACCAAAAACAACACACCACAAAAGGCCCAATAGAACAAAAAACATCCCAAAATTATATTTGGGTCGGGTAAGTATGTGGGATATTATTTATTTTTTCAATGTGGAACCTCTTCGTTTGCCTCCGTTCAAAATTCATCATTAATATTCAATTTAATTTAAACAGTCACAAAACCCTAATTAGACAACTCTTCAGATACCAAGAATTGTGACAATTACCGATGAATGGATACTACTATTTGGAAAATCCCACACTATATAGCCAATCTTTGTCATATTCTTCTTCTCGTCTTAGTATTCTTCTTCTGATCTTAGTTTTCTTAAGATGTCAAGCAGCGGCTCCGACTCCGAAATCAGTGATTCCAAAATTACTGAATACAAAAGGAAAACATATGATCTTTTCACTTCCGGGAAATTCAGTATACATGGAAAGGTCGGTAAATTCAGATGCCCCTTCTGTCCAGGAAAAAAAAATGTCGACTTTCAATTCGATCATTTGTGCCAACATGCTAGGGGAGCAGGTAGTATGGGTAGCAAGAAAAAGCCGAAACAAAAAGCCAAACACCTTGCTCTGGCAATGTACCTTGATGACTGGCTGGACAGAGCAACTGCTAAAAGAGAACATTCTCCTCAACCAGATTATGATGATGTGTTCAATGCGGTTGCTGAAGAAGGTTTGTTATCTGAAATTAATTAACTTGAATCTAATTTGGCATTTCAATATTTCCATACTGATTTTGCTTGTTTTTTGTTTTTAGATTGAGTTCATTGAATATATAAATGTTTTTAGAATGTTTGGTTTGTTTATGATGGTGAAATTTAACCTTATGCCTACTCAATGAAGTAGATCCTTATTTTAAGATTTTAAAACCAAAAACTTTGATTTACAAACTTATGCAACATTATGCTAATTAGCTCATATGATTGTTCTTTTCCAGTGACACCGGAGAAGGTGAAACCGGAGTTGGAGAATAAGGGCACCAAAAGAAAAGAAGTTGTTTTGTCCAATGAGGATTCATCAGAGAAACGGAAGAGGGGGGGGGTGTGATCGCTGGGATGTGGCTGTTCTGACTGATGAAGACTTTTGATGTTATCATTTACTTACTTTGTTTATCTTTTTTTTTTTTTTTGTCTTTGGATTTATTTTTTGAACAATGCTATGAATGTGATCTTTTTTTTATGTTCAATGTGTTATATGTTTAATGTTTCTTTACTTGAATGTTTTTTTTTGAAAACACTCTACCTCTACCTCTACCTCTACCTCTACCTATGGAACAATACACTGCCAACTCGAAGAATTAGTAGCCAACTATATGCCGAGTACACTCCCAACTCAAACATATAGTAGCTAACTATATAACAAGTACACTGCCAACTAGAACAATACACTTTTTACTCGAAGAAATAATAGCCAACTATATGCCGAGTACACTGCCAACTCGAATAATACAATGCCAACTCGAACAATTAGTAGCCAACTATATGTCGAGTACACTGCCAACTCGAACTATACACTGCCAACTCTAACATATAGTAGGCAACTATATGCCGATTTCTAAGCCAATTTACACTGCCAACTAGAACATATAGTATATGTAATGGACTATTTTTATTCAGTTCACATAAAATTCCTTTAAATACAAAGCCAACTAATTTAGAAAATATGCCAACTCTCAGCCGACTTTTGACCAACTTAAACATAGAATATCATTCAGGGACATCAAAATTAAAAAAAAATAGTTTTCTTTAATTTAGTCACTTGTTTTGCATAATACTAGTTCTTAAAATATCATTGCCAACTAATTTGAAAATGTTTGCCAACTATCGGCCGACTTGGTTACCAACTCCAACAGATATGTGTCATTCATTAGCCAACACTTTGACGATTAACATAACAGAAAAACTTGATTACATAATAGAACACAATAAAATGTTATGTTTCATAACATATTGCCTACATTATAGTACAAAACATATAACCATGTGAACACCCCCTAACCCGTCAATATATCAAATATCTGACACATTGATCTAAAACCTACACACGGCTTTCTGGTCCCACTTTCAATGTTTAAACAAGGCTTTCTCCATCACCTTTGAGTGTTTATATATGTCACAACAAATATCCAATAGAAAATTTGACCCTTTAGTAGGATCAATTTCAGTGACATTGCGATCGGTTATCGAGTACTCAAAGTACTTGATGCACATAACACCACAATCGAAAGAGTTGTGCTGACGAGAGGCATCAATTACTCTATCAATGGTCCACTCACAACTATTTTCAGACTCAACACCAAATCCAACAGATCTTCTTACTTGATCCCACAACGAAGGTAACATTTTCAACATTTTCGCAAACTTCTCAATTGGCCAACCACCATGTTCAGGAAGTGGATCACACACGGTCACATGATTCTCTAATGGATTAATCTCATAAAAGACCCAATGATCATCATTTACATGGCCAATACCATAAACACACTTAGCTTTCCACCATGCCAACGACAGTCCTTCAAACGGTAAATGACCATCGACATATTTCATAATTGTTTTTCCTTTCACATTCCAATCCCAATCCATCTGTTTTTCTGTAGCCTTTAACCACTCGGGATATATCCTTGTCATCATATTCTGTAAAAAAAGATAACACATATTACTCACACCAAAGATGACACAAGCAAATTACTTACACCAAAGATGACACAAGCAATGGACAAAAGTTCACAACTCAAAACTTACCCAGAACTGTAAACCAACAGAGGTCCAACGACGTTCAAATAGATTAGGACATATCTTGGCCTTCCAGAGTCTCATATTCATAAGAACATCAATATTCTGATTAACGTACAACAATATACAGTATAAGCACACAATGAAGTATATTCTCAAGGAAATTAACTTAATCTATACAATATTTTATTACCTATCCAGTAACCATCCTCTGGCACTTTTTAGACTAGTAAAAAATGCAGCATCAACATAATCGTTTTGTTTCAATGGAAGACAAAGAATCGTTTCGGTTTTGGTATTGCTTTTACTTGATTGACGAAACCACTTGTTAAATTGCTCTAGTATGTCTTTCGAGTATGGACTGAATGGGTCACCGTAACGCTCTATTTCATTTACAAAAGGCTTGGGCACTGAAACTTTTAACCGCTTCCCATTTTGTACAGCACTACTCAGCTTTATCCTTCTTTTGGGGACATCAACCGACACTGCAACTGGAATGCTTTTTTTTACATTCTCTTCGTTCTCCAATTGTTCATGCTCTCTATATTTCACACCTTTTACGACATCCTGCTCGAGTACAACCTACAAATTTTATGTTGGCGGATTTTTTTTCCTCCAATTATATATTTTTCACCACCACAACACCGTCATATCAACAAAAATTACATACCTCCACTCCTTCTCTTTGTTTTGCACATTTCATTTGTTCGGCACCAACACCACACTCTTCATGCAATTTATTACCCTGCTTATTTAGAAGAAAAATAATAATTAACCAAGTAATAAGTGTTGTATTCAAAAGATAATTTGACTTACCCCATTTATCACATCTTCAGCGCATTCAGCAGTTCTATTGCCATTTTTTTCTGAACCATCACCAGTACACTGAGGACACTGAAATATAAACAAAATCGTAATCAATTCAAATTCTTCTTAATTGAATACTATAAAAACACTTATATATAGATTTAAATGAAACCTCATCAACAACCACTCTGTTAGGTGATATTTCACATCCACTAACATTCTGCTTCATCTACGATTTTAAAATCATTTCATGATTTTTTTGTGTATCCTCAATTTTTTTTAATGCCGACATAACACTGCAAAACTGTTGTTTGACAAAATCCATAAACGTGTCTGTTTCTTCTGCCTTGTTGTTGCAACCGGGATTATGAGTATCTTTACACTCTTCATCTTGATCTTTAGAAGTATCGGGATTATGAGCATCTTTACACTCTTCATCTTGATCTTTAGAAGTATTTTCATCAGCAACAATCTTCGAGTTTTGTTGTCTTTCGGTTGCCTTTGAATGAAGGCATATCTTTTCTTCCCAATCAACAGCACTTAAAAATGACAAGGAATTCTTCTCACACTCATTGGGTATCAATCTTCCAAAAACTATATTCTGTTCAAAATAATTAAACATACAATATCTACTAGCAAAACAACTATTATATTAAATTGTGCTAAATATGAGAAAGCCTTATGCTTACATTTTCAACGAAAATCTCAGCTTTACTGGGGTCGAACAACACGTTCTCCTTTAAATTCTTGAAACTCTCGGCGGATAACACGGTTGAATCCCAATACACCATTCTGGGAAGAAAGTGGTCATTCGAAATTTGAATACGCGACCCACCAACACTCCCAACTAAGGGAAATGCTTCAAATGCCCAACACTGTAGAGCGTATACACAACCATTTAAATAAAACGGATGTGTCCTTCCTTTGGTTAAGGGTCGGCCTCTTTTCCTTCGCTTCGTTTTACTTCTATTAACAACAAATGACTCGCAATGACTTTTCAGCTTTACCACATTGTCACGCAAATCATCTATCAACACTTCAAAAGCAATTCTACCCCATGGAAATTGGTTGAATTGTTCAAGATCATCTACAATATGGAAGTATTGGAGATCAATCTTAACATTATTCTTCCGCTTTTACAACAAACCCGCAACCCGCAAACTATCTTCCGATCAACAACAATGCCAATTTCAAACTATCTTCCTTGACTCTCCATCGATTTGACAAAAGCATCCTTTATATCATTCCATTTTGAACACCTTTTTTTTACCTTGTTTGAAATATTTATTGTAGACACCTTTTTACCTTGTTTGAAATATTTATTAGTTCAGATTGAAATAACATATTTCTCAAATTCATAAATTGTCCAAGAATACTTCAAACTTTTTTTAAACACCCTTTATCCCTTCCAAATTTCAAACCTAGAGGTACAACATTGATGAAAAATCATACTCTTCAAATTTCAAATAATTGTCATATCTAAGCAATGTACAATGTCCTGCAGATTAAAAATTGTTTGCAAAAAAAGCACATCGGATATATAAATAATCATTTCCTCAAACACTAAATGAAGATATACACAATCTTTTATTTATTAGAACAAACATGCAACATTACAATGAACACACCACAAAGATAATAGTTCGGATTGAAAATCCAAAAATAAATATTTTATCTAATTCAACATCAAATTCCATCTTCATAGGTATTTAACATAAAACATCAAATTCCATATTTATGTTATTTTACCCTTTAATATGTTTGGGCAAATTTTCAAATTAAAATGCCCATTACATTCAATAGTCCCTTCAATAGAGGGTTACAACATTGATGTCGATACATCATACTCTTCAAATATGGAAACCCTTGCGTCTGAAATAATTGTCATATCTAAGCAATGTACAATGTCCCGACGCAGATTAACAAATTGTTTGCAAAAAAACAAAAATTCACATCTAATTCTATTTACTTGAGGGATTGGGAATAACCGTGGATATGATACTTTGAAATAATCATCTTACTCAAACACTAAATGATTCAGCATATACACAATGTCAAAATTTACTTATTAGAACAAACATGCAACATTACAATGAACACACCACCAAGATAATCAAAGATCGAAGAGGGTAAAATCCATCAAAATAAATACTCATTATCTAATTTTCCCAAAACATCAAATTCCATCTTCATAGGATAAATTTAACACAAAACATCAAATTCCATATTCATTATGAATTTTACCCAAAACATCAAACAATATTTTGGGCAAATTTTAACGAATTCCACAAATGCTCAACAAAATTAAAACCCTTCAATAGCGAGATAAGTAAGAAATACTTCTTACCTTCAATAGCTTTCATGGGTTATGATTCTCGAAGGAGATGCCGATCGATTTTCAATCGATTTCTTCTCCGATGATCGATTCTCGATATATGATCGTCGAGATATCGATCGGGTATGGACGCCGATCTTAAGTTTAATATCGGTATGGAAACCCTCATATTATGATCATCAAAGAACTAACTAATGAAAGATTCGGATCTCAATCACGCCCCTCTTTTGAGATGGGGAGATGGGTAAAGAAGATGATTTTCACGATCACGCAAATGACCAGATCGGGATCAAATCTGAGTTATTCTTAAATCATCGGAAATTCTTCACCGGCTTATTTTTTCTTCCGAGTAAAAGTAAAACAAAAAATTCACATCTACTATTAAACTATTTACCGATTTCGTGAGTTCCCCTCAATTTGGGATTGGGAATAACCGCTTTGGTGATTGGGATTTTATAAAATATCCCAACAGGATTTTATAAAATGAATGGATTGGTAATAACCGTTTGGTGATTGAGATTTGATAAAATTGGGATTGAGGGGTAAAGAGTCAATTCACCACCCACTAATTTATGAAGGATATTAAAAAGGCCAAATATATTCTTTTCATAGAAACGAGGCAAAATACTTCAGCTGATTACAAGACAGGGCATTTTGATTCTTTTCCCATATTACAAACTTAAACAATTAAAAAAAGTAGCACGCGCGGTGTTAAACATGCCCTTAATTATTACTACCATTTTTTAATTAACACTAGCTGGTTCTAGTTCCATATTAAATTATCAGATCCACCCAATAATATATATAGTTTACCATTTCAACATGTAAACATATAATTACAATTAATATCTTCAATGCAATGACAAAATACTGACACTTTTCATTAAAAATCGATAATAACGATTATTAATTTGATTGGTTAGAGACAAAGTATAATTCAATTATTATTAAGTTCCAGCAATGCACCAATTACGTATACCTATTTGTTTCCATTGAATTACAGACTGTTTGTGTTCTTCGGTCGGAAAGTTATTTTAATGGAGTGATTAAGCCATGGCTGTTAGGAATCCTTATTTTTTAATGTAGTAGTTAAAACTACTATCTAGTTGACAATAAGAGTTGATAATTTATGCCATATATCAACAGAAGAATTAACTCGGGATTTTTTTTTATATATAAATGATGCATGTTCGTAGTATATATATGTGATTTATAAATATGTTGGTTAATTAGGAACTATAAGACATCGTATGAATCATGAATTGATCGTTTATACTTTGAGTCATTCTCATGTACACCCCATATATCAATTTAAATTGGTACAATTGAATTCAATTTTAATTTTGGATGAACTTTTCACTCTAAACCCTAATTCCTAAACAATGACTTTTAAATCATATATGAACCATTCGGACCGAGTGAACTATGAACCACTTGGGCCGAATGAACCATGAACCACTCGGGCCAGGTTTGGTTCCGGGTCAAAAAAAAAAGTAAAACTGAAATTAAAGTTAAAAGAAAACTGAAAATTGCAAAAAAAAAAAAAAACTAAAACTAAAAAAAATAAGAAAAATAACTCCTAAAATTAAATTGCACCAAATTGATGGTGCACTGGAGAATTTGTCTTTTTAAAATTTTGAATTAATAAAATGATTTCTTAGTAATTATATATAATAACGACTAATAAAATTAACTTGTTTGGCTTCACATGTACTTCTTCCTTATCCCTACGTTAATAACATGGCAAATTCCTGTGCAATTTTAATTTTAGGAGTTTTTTTTTTTTAATTTCAATTTGCTTTTAACTTTAATTTTAATTTTAGGTTTTTTGTTTTCCGGCCCGAGTGGTTCATGGTTCACCCGGCCCGAATAAGTCATGATTTAAGGTTAATTATTTAATATTTATGATGTAGATGCTTCATTTAAATTGAAATTGAATTCAAGTGCACCAATTGCATCTTGTGCAAATGGTGCACATGAGAGTCACTCATTTAAAAAATAGTAAAATTTTCAAGATAAGGTCTTGTATGAACAGATACACATGCAATTCAAATGCATTTTTTAAATATACAACTTATTTACATTCAATTTGTTTAACTTGGGTAGCATGTTGGATTATTAATTATCGACTTGCAAAATTTCTCTTAATAATTCAAGACATGAAATAAATAAAATTAATTAATACATGGTACGAAAAGTATAAGGCAGATATATATCACGTAAATAGCTTAAAATAATTTGTAAATTCCTTTCAAAATTGTCGAATAATTCAAACTTTTTTGGTTAAATTGTCTTCGTCCATTCTCAAATGATGGAGGTCAGCGCGAATCTTACACAAGTTTTGGCACGACTAATTTGACTTTATCCAAACCAAACCATTGGTCAATTCATTATCATTACTTGGGCTAAGGAGTAATCACGATTATGAAATGTATAAGGGTTAAGGAATATGACTTATATTATTAAAGAGTGTGATATTTTATTATAATGGGTTTGATTTTTTACTATAAAGGGTATTACTTATAAAAGAGAATTGTGTGATTTATATTATAACAGAGGGTATCGCAGTGATAACTGAATGATGTGACTTATATTACTAAAGAGTATGCATGTATAAAAAAAATCAATTTCACGGTGAACAAATTTCACACATATCAACTCTTTATTTACATCAAATCATTATTATTCCAGGGCGGCTCATGATTATGAATTTGTGATTGATGAAAGTCGGAAGAAAAAAATATACAGTATATACAAATGTCTAATTGTATTTATTTTAAAAAAAAAAAAGTCAGAAGAAAAAAATATGTGCAACTACAGTCTAATTGTATTTATTTTAGAAAAGTTAGTATACAAATGTTTTAGATGTACTAATCATTAGATGAGTAGTTATATGAAGCTTAATGTCGAAATTCAAAACATAAATAACATTGATTTCAACATAATAATCGAAGATATTTCTTTTTGAAGGATAATAATTAGATTAGAAATCTGATACTCCCTCCGCTCCGTGAGCTTTACATTTTACCATTTTGAGTGTCCTAAGTTTTACATTTTCTTATTTGGCAATTTGAGGGCCCATTTTTCTTAACAATTATTCTTGTTTTTACTTAACGTTAATTAATTAACACTCAATTAATATTAAAATACACATATTTCTTTTTTGTCTTTCAATTATTTTACTTTTCTTATCTAATTCACCAACTAATACTATATTTAGTATTATATCTCTTAAAACATGCGTCGATCCAAATGTAAAGGTTACCTTAACGGACGGAGTATATTTGAGACATGTTCATCTTACCAGGAGGAGTGGTACGGATATCATGGGCCATATGTTGATATTGGCCCAAAGCTAGTTAGTCAATCCCAAAATCTAGCCCATAATACAAAATCATGACTTGAATAGGTGGAACTTAATTTCACAGACCATAATTTTAAAAGCCCAATAGGCCGTTTTCGGCCCATTTGGAAAACCGTCTTATTGTGAATTAATTAAGCGCCATTTGATTAATTCAACTTATAACCAGTCTTTTCATAACCAAACCGGACAGACCACCGGTCAATGGTTCAATCGGTCGGACCGGTTCAACCGTTAAAATGATTTCTGCCTAATTTTTTTTCAATATTTCTTATATTTAGTTAAAAAATAAAATAAATATATCTTATAACTTTTTATATTTAAGAAAACACAATAGAATCATGATCATAATAAAAAATAACATAATAATATGAGAGAGTAACTTAAAAGGGAAAAGCGAATCTTATATTTTTATCACACATCGAGTAAATATTAAAGGAAATGTAAGAGAAAGTAAAATCTCAAAATTTTGTCCCACATCGAAAATGTTAGAAGAAAATGTGAGAGAAAATAATATAAAAGGGGAAAAAGTGTACCTTATCTCATATATTTGTCCCACATCGAAAGTGTTGGAGGAAAATATGAGATGAAGTATTATAAAAGGAGTGAATGTGGACCTTGATTCATATTATCCCACCTCATACATTTATTCCACATCGAAAGTGTTGAAAGAAAATATGAGAGGGAATATTATAAAAGGGTTAGTCCACCTCATACATTTATTCCACATCAAAAGTGTTGGAGGAAAATGAGAAAAAAAAATATTTTAAAAATATTAAAAAAAAGGGAAACCGGTTTTTCCGGTTGGCCGGTTGAACCGGTTCAACCTTAAAAGTTGTTTTATGCATATTTTTTAACCGGTTCAACCCGGTTCAACAACAACAACACTTATAACATCTTTAAACAATTACTCCACAATTTTTTTATTATAAAATAAAAAAAAAAAATGAAACCATTTCAAACAAGATCTTAGATTTATAAATTTCAATTGGTAAAATTAATTTTTAATTTTAGTTTTCAATAAAAAATTTGACAGTTATCGTGTATTTCGAATTCCAAATTAATTAAAAAAACTTAATTTCTTATCCCCTGTTTGGGTATGTTCTGAAAAAGGCGGGTTTTCAACATGAGTTAGCTTTTCATGCGAAATTCAATCCATCTTGTAATCTTTCTTGATCGTCCCCTCCGGACTTCATTCTCTCGATCAGTGCTGGCTGATTTCAGCTCTTGTAGTTCATTTTCCTTTTGAAAAAAGTAATGCGAATTGATTATTTTAATACACGGACCAAAATAATATTTAAAATTTACAAGCAACATATGGTTTTTTGGCATTCGAATTCGTCCGATTTTTTTTATACAATAATTTAAAAATTCGATAACATCCCTGCAAATGTTAAAAGTTCAATTCACAAGGTGCAATTGTAGCAGCATAGATATATTTTGTTTTTTAAATTTGTGATTTTTAATTTAATAAAAATACTGTTACAAAGCGAATCAGTCGCAACTCGCAAAAAAACACGTGTCACTTAATTACCTAGGTAGCACCTAAACTTGATACACCCTCGGGTGAGAGGGTTTCTTAGCACCTTGTTTTCCTTTTCACTATTCCAATCCTGAAATTGAAAGCGCAGTATCGCTCGCGAGAAGGCAGAGTAAAACAACAGAAATCAAAGCGGTAAAAGAGAGATTAATTCACAAATTCTGAGACGGAAATGGCAGGGCGTTTGAGATCTGGTCTTCCTCTGCTCCGCCGAGCTTCGGCCGCTGGAAATCCCTCTTCCTTTGACAGATCCTCCGTACTATGCCCTACCATCTGTAACACTGAGGTATAACCAAACATAGTAGATTTGCAGATTTTCGTTTTATTTACTGAGAATTGTGTTTTAGTTGTTCATCAACAAATCTCTCGATTATAGAATGGGCGTTTTTCAGTGTTTATCATTTTCTCTTAATCGATGCAGTTGTAATTTTCTCTCCTGGAAAGTGATTTTGTTATCGGCTGCTTGTGTCCAGTTTCCACCCCTTATTTTGGTGTATTATTCTGACATTTGTTAATTTTGTTTTATCAGAAATGCTATTGGCTCCCCCCTCCCCCATTAGGACTTTTGTGTTTTTGTCCGAAATAATGGATTCTATATTTTTAATGTAGTTCTTAATTGTTTTGCCGAGTTTATTTTACGAATTGAAATAACATTTATTGGGATATGGCTTCTTCTCTATCCTGGTGAAATGTTATATATGTTTGTATTTATGTGTGTGTATAACGCAGACATATATATTAGAGGCATGGAATTCTATTAAGCTGTTGGTTGGTGTTATTGGTTTCAGTTTGCAAGGAGCTATGCAAGTGGTGCTCCAGCTAAAGAGCAGAATGTTAAGGTAATTGTCATTTGATACTCCAGCAGTCCATCCTTGATAAGTTTCTAATCCAGCATTCTTTGTTTTATCATCATTTCAGAAAAAGAGTTGGTTTAGACTATCCCTTTTAGCTGAAATCTTTCATTCGAATTATGATTCACAGCTTGAACTTGAAAGTTCAAATTGTCTAGGCTAATTGTTACGTAATTAGTTTTGTTATGATGGTTGTTTTAACCTACTGACTTGGTTGGTTATCGAGCTAATGTGTTATGTTTGCAGATTGAACAAAATTTATATCCTATGGTTATGCTAATGGAGAGTATGTAATCATAAAACTACTTGGGAGTTGGGACATTGTAATATCTTGGTTCTGAGTTGTTTGATTGTGTTTCAGGTTCCTTTAAAATTGTTTGGGGCAACTGGAAACTATGCCACGGCCTTATATATTGCAGCAGTGAAGACAAACACGTTGGACAAGGTTGAATCTGAGCTCCTTTCTCTTGTTGAGGCGTCTAAGAAAAGCCCAACATTTTCTCAATTCATGAAGGATGTTTCAGTTGCCAAAGACACAAGAGTTAAGGCCTTAACCGATATTTGTGCTGAAGCTAAATTTTCAGACATCACAAAGAATTTCTTGGGTTAGTGTTTTTAATCTTTCTATTTGTCTTAATACTTAATAATGACTTTTTAGCATTATGCATGCTCTTGAATCAGAAAACTGTCTCATTAAAGGAGTCATATGATACCTTAATTTTGAACTGGATGCCATTGGTTGGCTCACTTCGTTGAGTCACTTTACTTGTTTTAAGAAAAGTGAGTCAGCATTGTCAAAATGGTCATGGAGGAAATTTGATGGGGAAAGGCAGGCAAGACGACATTTATAGTACCTTTATGCCTTGACTTGCATGGGTTGACGGTGGAAAGTGGTCCTGGGGTTGCAGGGGGTTGGGAGGTTGGTTGTCACAAAAGTGCTCTCTAGGTTGATAGGTTGAGGATGATCGTGGAACAGGAAAGAGAGAGATCGGTGTTGGAGTTCATTCAGTAAATAGGTCATGACCGTGTGGGAGACATAAGAATGTAGTGCATGGAGCTAAAAGGAAGAAACACACTTGATATTTTGCAAATATCTTTTATATTCATATATATGCACTACTAAGCTTTTTGAGTATTCTTCCTTTTGAAATAAGAAATAAAATGGAGAGTATACTCATGAGTTTATAAACATTATATACATATATAATTTTTCTGAGTATTCCACCTTTTGAGGCTAGGAATAAATGGAAAACATGGTCATGAGTTAAAACATCGAATGATAAAGAGTTTTCTCCCGTAAATTATGTAAGCTTGCGATGTGGTAGCTATATTTTCATCGTTCTTGTATGCAGACACTGACATCAATGATCAATCTAACAGTGATGTATTCTGCTGATTAAATTATTTCATTTACTTTCTGGAAGTAAGTCATATTATCTCATTTTGTCTAAATATATTATAACATGACATATTCTGTCATCTTTGTATTAGTTGTTACTGCTGAAAATGGTAGACTGCGACTAATTGAACGTATAGCCCAGAGATTCTCCAAGCTGACCATGGCACATAGAGGGGAAGTTCAAGCAATAGTAACCTCTGTTATTGTAAGTTTGACACTTGATATGTTGCTACCTGTGTGTAACACCTCCCCCCCCACACACCCACCCACCCACCCACACCAATGTATGCTGCTCTCAGCCAAATTTCAGTGTCCTGATACCTATGTGTATTTGTCTACATTGTGTTAGACTTTAGATATTCTTTTTCTTACTGTTGCAATATAGATTTTGTATGTAGTATTCAGATATGACTTGGCTAGAACATAGCAATTTGTTTAGTGAATAAATGACAGATATATGCCATATCAGTTAATTTTATATATACCAGTGATAGATTGTCATCTTACCTAAAAACAGTAAAGAATTAGCATAACTATGTTTTGGGATCAAACTATTCACATCTTTCTTAGTTGTCTACTTGTATGGTTTGTCTCGGGATCAAACTATACACATCTTTGTATGATCTTAGAGGTCTTTTACGTGATGATTCATTTTACTCTGTTTTTTGTATAACAAAGATGCTTATATATGTGTGGATCATAACTAGCATAGCTTCATTTATTTGCATTCACCCGTTTTTATGCTCAATATTCTTTGCTCTTGTTTGTGCAGCCTCTGCCTGCGGAAGAGGAAAAACAATTGAAAGAAACCCTGCAGGAGATACTTGGACAAGGGACCAAAGTTAAGGTTGAACAGAAGGTAAACTCTACTATCTTGTACTATCATATAAAGATATGTTATGCTACAATTTTTACCTGGTGAAAAGACTAAATCATCCTTTTTGTTACTGATTTTTCTATAGGTTGATCCCAATATTCTTGGTGGGCTCATTGTTGAATTTGACAATAAAGTGTTCGATATGTCTATAAGGACGAGGGCAGCCCAGATGGAACGCTTCCTTCGCCAACCTCTCAACTTGGATGTTAATTAAATTGGTACCATATAGAGACCTGTCCGTAATATTTCTCATCTTGCTTTAAGTTGTGGTCAAAATGGGCATTGTTCATTTGGACTGTGATGATTGCTTTCGTTTTTTTCAATATTGATCTGCTGCATGCAAATAAAGCTGCTCACTTTTGTTCGGAGACCGCTGGAATGTCTCATAATATCTAATGAGGAAGACCCTTTACTTCATTTGATAAAGTGCAATTTAGATAGTTGTATTAAACCTTGTGATTTTTATCGAGCAGTCGAAAGGTTATTTTTTCTCGTTGTTTGAGCTCGAATCAACAGTTGAGCGAGCCACCAACAACTTCCCTTCATCTCTAAGTTTATTTAAAGGATGGTTTGTGGTGTATTGAAAACTGAACAATTTCATTTCACATGCATGAACAGTTGTCTGAAAAAATATATGTAAAAGTATTTTCCAGTTATATCGGGTTAAAGTGATTTTATCTTACTGATCATGTAATCATGCATTAGTGAATCAAAATACGAAATTAACTCATGAAATCTTGAGTTTTTATAATCGCTGAATAGGCATTAAGTATACTCGTTAAAAAAATATGTACATCCTATCAAAGTTAAATGCACGAACGTTTAGAGTTATTAAAAAGGAAAAAGGAAAAAGGAAATCCTAACTTATTGTAAAACAACATTTTACATCGAATTTTAACTATGAGTCATCCTAACATTTTATATCGAATTTTATCGAGTTTTGTGGGTAAATAAATGAACAAGAAATTATAGTAATATTTTGGAAGACAGTACATTTTATTGACTCTTTTTCCGTGATAGTACCAAACATGAAAAATCAAATGAAACCTGTACAAAGCCGTTAGCCTGTTACTATTATACTTTTCACCCTTTTTCTTTATTCAGAAGCTTTGCTTTTTTTCTTTTGTTCCCTGGTGCAATTAATGACTTTAGTTCTATCATGGCTTAGCATCAAATTACGTCCGATTATCACAATCAATGCACCCTTTTAATTAATTAATGTTATCAATGTATATATGACAGTGTATTAAAAATGTCAGAATACAATATGGGAAAATTTTAAGAATACCAGGACTTGGTGCAATTTTGAGTAAAATTTGACATATTCACTAAAAAAATAAAAAATATTGAAATATATAATGTGAAGTATTAGTTTATAAGAAGAAAAATACAATCTCTGTCTCATTTTTCGATTTTCTGTTCTCCAAAAATGTTTGTCCTATACTTATTTTTCCTTTCCATAAATAACATAAAGTCATCACATCATTTCTAACTCACCCTACAAACATCTTTTATTTACCATACACATCCTTCAAACTATTAACCAAAAAACATCCACTTTATCAATAAAGTAGAATGATATGTTTTGCCCCTAATAAAACATCAATTTATACCCCCAAATAAAAATAAACAACTCTTACATTAAATACCTTGCAAACAGTAAATGATAAATCAAGTGCGGGACGGAGGGAGTACTAGTTTATACAAAAGACAGTAAGTACTATTAGTTTGTAGACCGAATTATTAACATTTTTTCAGTATACAACTAATACTTTTCATCATATGAACTAATACTTTTTGGTTTTTTTTCATGTAACAGATGAATTTGGACAGGAGAGAGAGAGAGAGAGTATGCTTCCTATATTGCTTTGTGTACGATGAACTTGAGCAAACGCTTTGAGTACCTTACCAGTTTCCCTAATTCTTTTGCCTCTCTCCCACTAGAAAAAAACCATCTTTACAAGTCCTAATCAGCACACAGAATCAAGATTTTACTTCTAACTTTCATGCATGGTAAGGAACTCCAATTAAAACCTTGACGTGGCTTTCATGACATGTATATATATGTTGGGTAATTATGAATATTCTGGTGTGTGTGTGTGTGTTTTTGGAGAATTAAGATGTTGTTCCAATTCTAAGTTGTAATTCTTACTCTAACTTTAAACCAATAAATTAATACACTTTATGATCTGATCCGGTAGAGCAATATTTAAGCAAACTATTCCGTTCATGCAAATTCTTAGTCGAATTAATAATCATGATATCATTATAACTTGAAGGCTAGGTTAACAGATAATTGACCACGCCCTATATAACATTGTTAAGATCTCATTATAAGGAAAATAAAATGAAAGTTCATTTTCTTGGTAGATTGAACCAAAAAATGAAATAATTAATAAGAAAACGAGAAATTTGATTAAATTTTATCGAATACATTTCAAGAAAATGTAGCAACGATGAAAGTATATTGAATGGAAAATACTAATTATATGCACCCGTTGTACCGTGCAATTAATCAAACGTATTTTTAAATGGTATTTATTGATCGATACTAGTTGTTTTCACTAAACAATATTAGTTTTTTTCATTAAACAACATTAATTGTGCATCGGGTGCAACTGGTGCAATTCAAATTGAATTAGTTGATAATAAATCTTGAATTTTCGACATTGCTCAATATTATTAATGAATATAATATTATTTTAAAGAAAAACATAATAATTGTATAGAAGAAACAAAAAGTACATGTACTTTCACATATATAAAGTTCACATGTTAATTGATGGTTTTCATGTACATTCCTCCTTTTTTTTTGGGGGGGAGATCTAACTTCAAGTATAGTCTAGCTTGTTGATTAAAGTTTGTAAATTTTCAAGAAAAATTGCTGATTGGAAGGATATGCAGTGCTTGGTTTGCAAATAAAAAATGAATAAAAGACGCCAATGGTGTTGTGACACAGATAATTTGCTTAAGAATAGCGATAAGTCGACCCGACAAACGTATATATATTGCTTCAAAATGTGGTTAATTCTCAAACTTCATGCAACAAACTAAATAAAATCAAAATAAAAAAATCGCTTAAGACTTAACTTCATGAAAACTACCCCATCAAGGGAGTGTACTTAAAGACGTACTAATACTATACTAGAGAGTGCAAGAGAGGGATTGATTAGAGAAAGCTTTATAACGTCGCAATGGTGATGGTTCGAATAGGATATATATATTGTTTAATTAAACTATATAATAATACAGATCTCCCGTAAAACTTGTTCATATAGTATGAATCTGATATCATTACTTTTATAAATTGATACCACTAGAATAAATTAATACCAATAGCATTTAATATTATGATCTTCATTTATAATGTAATGGTATGACTTATGAGTTGATAAGTGCAATGGTATAAATTTCATATATAATATAAACAAGTTTTGCTCTACATTAACAAATTAGTTACATAATTTGGAGTTGTAACTTATACATATAATATAAATTATATATAAGGTAGAGTGGAAAACGGATTGGAGAGGGACCTTTAAAGGAGGATTATTAGAAAGAAAGGGATGTTGGGTCTTCTTGTCTTTGACTCTTTCCAAGTCTTTTTCCATGGATTTTCTTCACTCACAAGGTAATAATCATATATCTCTATGTCTATTTTCTAACATATATTTATTTATTTTGCTTAAACTTCACATAATCTCACCCTCTTTTAATTTTCCCTTTCCAATCAATCTATATATTCATCTTCATTTTCAGAGTCTCCATCATGCATCCTAGAGCTCCAATTATGCAACCACATATATAGCAACAAAAAAAGATAACTTTATACATATTTCTCCACTTGGCATGCAATATTAGTGTAATTAATTAGGTAAAATTGTGTGAAATGAGGAAGCCAGGTGATGCAATGACTGTGAAGCCGGCGAAAACGAGCAATGTCGTTAAGGTTAAACTTAGGAAAGGGTTGTGGTCGCCTGAGGAAGACGAGAAGTTGATGAATTACATGGTGGTTAACGGGCAAGGGTGTTGGAGCGACATTGCACGAAATGCTGGCCTCCAGAGGTGTGGCAAGAGTTGCCGTTTAAGGTGGATCAATTATCTGCGGCCGGATCTTAAACGCGGTGCCTTTTCGCCTAATGAGGAAGAACTTATCGTCCAATTGCACTCCCTTCTTGGTAACAGGTACGACATTATCGGGATGAGAAGTAATTTTGAAAGGTATTAGTTTGTAAGTATTACTTGTTTCGTTCTAAAGTATTGGTTTTATGATCACTATGACAAAGTTACGTGTAAAGTACTGTTAGTTTGTTAGCTAGTATTAGTTGTTTCATTTAAAGGTATTAGTTGGTATACTGTAAAGTGATAGTTGCAATTAAACAAACAAATGATTTAGTTGGTATCACTATAATAATATTCATTTGCATGGTGATTTGGGTACTAGGTGGTCTCAAATCGCGGCACGTCTACCTGGGAGGACGGACAATGAAATCAAGAACTTTTGGAATTCGAGCATCAAAAGGAGGTTGAAGAAAAGTTTTACCGATGTTCATACATCTACACCGTCGCCAAATAATAGTGATTCGTCGGAGCCTCAATGTAACAATGCCGGTGGTGTTATGGGAAAGACGGTTTTCATGCAAGAGTACGACGACTTCAGAGGCGCGGTTTGCATGGATTCGATGTCCATGCAAGCCCACATGGGCTTAGGGACAAAATTCAGTGACCCTTTTAACCCTAATATCGATTACAGCCTTAATATTTTCGACGTAAATTCTTTGTTCAATTTGCCTGCATTAGGAGCTAATGGGATGCAAAATGTTGAAGGGGTAGATCCATGTATGGTGATGGGAATGGAAAATGACATTTTAGTCCCTGGAGTGGGGGGTGTGGATGAGCTAAGTAATGTTGGTGTTAGTGAGTGTTTGGAGTTGAATAATATTAGTAACAACCATCACTTTAATAATAGTAGTAGTGAAAGATTGGATGAATTGGTTGGGGTTGGAATTAATAATTGGGAGGGGCAGCAGAGAGATAGCTTCAAAATGGGAGAATGGGATAATTGGGAGGGTTTGTTGGCTAATGTCTCTTGCTTACCTTATCTTGATTTCCAACTTTAATAATCTCATATATGTACAATCACAAGGGAATTCCACAACATTTTGGAAAACCTTTTTATTTTCTTGTAAAATTTTTAATCTTACGATAATATTTGTAGAAAAATAATTCGTATTGTTGGATGGAAACAATGCACATTTCAAGGCCTCCTTTGAGGAATTCGATACAATGGTGTTTCTCCCGGAATGAAGAAATTGTGAATAGTGAAATGGAAATAGAGGTGACGAAAATAAAAGATGTGGTTGTTCAATTTGTTCCTATAGCACGCTTATGTATAGATGAAGTATTAGTTGAAGAGGAAAATGTCAATTTTTACAAGGTGTAATCGATAAAAGAAAAGGAATAATGATGTTTTAGATGCGGCAAAAGTTGAGTTAATATCACAAATTGTTCTTTATATATATATTTTTTTTAGTTTAATTTTTGTCATTTCTCATTTCTTATTTGAGGTAAATATATATAAATTTGGGTAAAATAATATTTTTCCTCCCAAATATTTATATATAGTGGGCCTCATCTTATCCAATTATTACAATGCAAGCAATCGAGGCCAGGGCCACTTTAGTTTAGCCCAAGCTTTGGATGAATAAGCCCATTTTATGATCTAGCCCATTATTTCAAGCAACAGATTAGGAAAATATACACTGTCGAATTAAATCCGTCAATTTATATATATATGTGTGTCGGGAATTAAGCATAAATGAATATCTAAAAAAAAAAACTGCATAAGTGAATATTTTTTGCCGAGTAATATTGAATTCCTATTCTAAAAAAAGAAGGGTTTTTCTTTTCAAATAAGAAATGAGGAATTACAAAACATGCAATCAAATTAGGGGTAACATGATTTGCCCGTCATAATAGAGGTAGCGATTTAGACTCAATTTAATAACTCCAGTTGTTCGTTCCATATACTATAAGTCCTCGATTGGTAGCCCCTTATAGGGCCTAAAAGGGTTGGACCATTAATTTAATTCACTAATTAGGTAGACACTATAAGAAATTGGCCGACCCGGCTGATATCGGCCGACCCGCCGCTATTTATCATGTGAATTACTGTTTACACATATGTTAATAATACCACCAACTTGGTGATATTATTTTAGAGTGACTTCTACAGTATTTCTGAAAAGACAATAATACCCCCACTCCACTCCATATAAAAAACAAAAAGACAAACCATTATTCTTTCTTCCGATCCTTCTTCCCTAATCAGGTCTCCAAACCCTACGAAAATTTTCTTATCTTTTTCCCAAATTTTGTCGCGGCTGTTCATTACCCAAATCAACAATTCGTGAATCGTGGTGTGTTCTTGAGGCTTTAATTCAAAGTAGATCTACCGATTTATTTCGTGAGTCTTCCGGATTCGAGATTCGTGAGTCGCCGTTGTTCGTCGTCCATTCAAACGCATCTCTTGATAATTATTTCGGTTGTTTTGGGTAACAGTGGAAGAAGAAGCGCATGAAGAGGTTGAAGAGGAAGCGCCGAAAGATGAGGCAGAGATCCAAGTAGATCTACCAATTTGGCTGCTTCCGTTCGTTGCCCACATCGTCGACTGATTTCTAGGATTTTCTTTCAATTATCCAGGAGAGAGTGGAGAGATTTGAAAAGAGTCTTAAAACCCTAGTATCATATTTCTACTCTTCTTCTCGTACTTTCGTCTAAAAGTTGTTCGAGAAGTTGTTTGATTTTCGTCTTCAACCGTGGATTCTTTGAATTTGAGGTTGATGCAAAAATTTCTTGCTCCTGTGTCGCGAATTCGTCACAAGTATGTTTGACCTTCAAAAAGGCCTATATTCTTCTGTTTCTTTCGATTAGATTGAATTGTTGCCGGTCTTTTCTTCTGTTCTTTCAAGGTTAGTGTTGCAGATGTTTAATTTAAATTTTATCTTCATAGAATTATTGATGAACCCTTATGTAGAACAGAATTCTATGTTTATTGTAGTCTACATTAAAATAAGTTTGGGGTTTTATTTGATTCGTAAGTTTCATGTTAGTTGTTTATGGTAATTGGGCTTATTTATGTATTTCGCTGTATAATCCTCAATGGCATGAAGTACATCACTAGGCAAAGACATTGGATGCTAGAAAGGTGAACTTGATAAGTGCTTCTATAAAATGTTGGTTGGTATTAGTTTGCAAAATAACTAAAAACTCATGGTCTTGTATTGTTATCGATGTGTTAAAATTGAATTGATCTCTATCCTTGTTCTAATATTGTTGAATGTTATAGCAGAAGTAAACCCCTGAAGCTGGGCTGAGACTCAATGATGTCTGATGGTTTGCAGATACTCTGTTGTGCTGAGACATACTACTGAAGAAGTTCTAGATGCAAGTTTACTGAACTTACTCTTCAGGTATGCCTTTGGCACATGTGGGGACCGAATTCTTTTATGCATTAAAATATGAATTGGTTTTTTCAAGAGGATTACTTATAGGTTTTTTCAAGAGGATTACTTATAGACAACCTTCTGGTGTCATGCAGTCTGAGACAGAGCAACAGCCACACAAAGTAAGCTTTTATGTGCAGAAAGAAAAGGCCCAAGAAATAATGAAGTCTCTTTCAACTTGCTTGAAGGAACGTGGGCTATGTTGAGCCTTTCCCTTTGCATAAACTGTGCCAATAATAGTGGGTATAACACTGTGTCTTACTCAGACTTTCTTTCCTGGTCTTAGATTTATGCTATTGGTTTGTTCAACAGTGTGAATTATATTTTGTTCAAAGTGGGAGGTTTACATTGTTGCGTGATACTTCTTTTATTCATTTTTTTACTCAAGATCTCAGCTCTCACTACTAAACCTAATAGCTATTGCATTCCTAAAACACTGTGGATGTTGTGCAACTCTGAGCTTCTTTTTTTTATTTTCTGAATGATATGAATGAAGTTGAGATCTAAAACGGTTAATGTCCTGCGTCCTTGTATACATTGTTGTGGAAAAATATAATACTGTACTTTGTATCTTGACTTTTTGAGTTGCCAATTATTATCATTACTTGATGAATATATGATATCTAACAGCTACCAATATCCTGTCCATATTATTATAGTATGAAAATCAATTTATTTACATGTCATGGATGAGAAAATATCTAAATTTGCATACTTGTTTTTTTTGTCTTAAGATGATTATTTTTCTGATCATTTGTCTCTTGTCTAGTCTTTGTGGTTAATTTGTGATTAGGATTACTCTGATGAAGTTGAAATGTATCATCTTCTTTACATACAAACCAGCTTTGCACTGTGTTATCGATAATTGATTGGTATAATAAAAGATAAATAAATAGCTTTTTATCAAGCTTTGTGATGATGATATCATTGAATCTCATGCATATGGTTCTATAAGCTTGCTACTTTGAAAATACTAGAGCTAGACCTCAATGTCTAGGTGTAGGTGTGGACAATAGTTTTATGTGCAGAAAGAAAAGGCCCAAGAAATAATGAAGTCTCTTTCAACTTGCTTGAAGGAACGTGGGGTATGTTGAGCCTTTCCTTTTCATGTATCAAAACTTTGTCTGTGAGTTCAACTATTAACATATTTAAATACTACTGCCTGTTATTATTGCTCCTTATATATATGTATGAGATATCAAAATTGATTTCTGAAGACTATTTATGCTAAAGAGTTGATAGTTCATTTTTATTCCTTCATATTGAACAGTTTTTTCATTACAAGAGATGTTCACAAATTTTGGCCTTTTGTTTTGATGTACTAGTGGATTTGATTATTGCAGACTGGGCAGGAAACAGATTTTATCTTAGTTTTGTGTACAAGATTAGGAATAGAGCTATTGGATCAAGTGCTATTGAAACTGGTCATTATATGAGAATAATGGAGCCAAATATTCTGATGGTGATTGTTCAAGTGTAACAAATAACTCAATGCTTAGTTGAGCACATTTGTCTAGTGGTACTTCTAAATTTTTTGATGATTTTATGATATGTAGGTGCTCAAGACCCCCGACTTTTAGTTGGAATTTCATCACATTTCATGGTAGCCCACCTGTGTATTATGGAAGAACAGAATAGGCTTTTCGAGTCACAAAACCAATCTGGATGAATCAAGGAAGGACAATTCTTGTTGTTTTAGCTCTAATATCAACTGCATTGAGATGAATGGTTGTTTTATAATGCCTTCAACATTTTTAGGACCTTTTGAGTTGTATCTTTTCATGCATGGTAATGATTAGTTTTGAGAGATATATTCTAGTCTATTTTGCAAACCAAAAGCATTAATCAAGTTGAGTGTGATTTACAGCTTGTACGAACTACCATGAATATTAAAAGATGATTACATTTTGATGTTCATATGAAAGGGTTTGTGCCAATTTCAGTACTTATCCTACCTTGAAATTCTTTTTATTGCAGGACTCGACCCATTGGAAACCCGTCTAGCCAATTTATGTTCATGTCCTTTAAATATTTTATTTTGACATATAGGGATGCATAAAAATGAGAAATAAGACATCCGAAAATAAAAGAAATTTGTTATACCCAAAAATTAGAAACCCGTCTAGATCGACTCTTCTTTTCACCGTCGATGGGAGTCCGAAAATGAGAAAATCGAAAATTAAAAAATTTGTTATATATAATGTTTTTTACAGTGTTTTCATAATCGAACCGGTGATTGAACCGGACAGATCCACTGGTCAGCGGTTCAACCGACGGTTCAACCGCTATATTTTTATGTTTAGTTAAAAAATAAAATAAATATGCACTTATAAAAAATTAAAATTTAAACTAATACTCAATAATCAACAAATACAAAATGCATCGTAATATCACACATGTCATCCAAAATATAATATATATGTATATTATTTTAAATTTTTATTTAATTTCGCTCAATATCTTTTATTTAATTAATTTGCTAGTTACCAAAGTGCATATCCCCAAATCTACTATGTGGTCCACCAAATTCAAATTGTAAATTTACAATTATTTCCATTTTCCTACTAAACCCCATTTTCACTCAACCGTCAAAAGGAAACCCTCTTTTTACTCTCTCTCCCCCAAAAAAATATCACCCTTTACTCTCTCTCTCAAGACTCCTATCTACCAAAATAAAAAAAGCAGATCATCTACACACAGAAAAAAGAAAATGGCCCTCTTCTACGTTGCTAATCGCCGGTTATTTCGCACCAGTTCCGGAGCAACGCATGCCACAACCTTCACGCCACCCAAGAATATTCCGTAATCGCCACCGTGTTCACGCCGTAAACAATGCCAAACGAGTCGATAGTCGGTCACCACCTCTTCAAAGCGAGACGACAAGATCCACAAAGCTTTCACTCACCGACGCGAATTCGCCACCCACGCTGGGCGGTTCACCGAGATGCAGGATGAAGATGCCCTAAATTCCGAATTCCTAATTATTATTTTTTTTAAAAAAAACCGATCGAACCGGTTTTTGGGTTTCTCTGGGTTTTGAGCGGTCTTGACCGGTTTTGACCGGTTAGACCGATAAAACGGTTATTAGAGGGGTTTCGGACCGGTTCCGGGATCGGTTCCCGGTTCAACCGGTCGAACCGGCCGGTCCGGTCCGGTTATGAAAACACTAGTTTTTTAGTTAAAGATATGAGGGGTAAATGAGTCATTTTAAGTTATTATTTCCTTTTATGTTGATTACCAATCAACATACAAAATTTATAAAATTTTTAAAGGTTTCTACCAATCAGCATATTATTTTTAACACACCTTTTTTTTTGTTTCATACCAATCAACTTTATAGCATCTCTACTCTTTAAAATTGTCTTGAGACTAATATTTAAGAAATTTCAATGTTGCCTACCAATCGGGGCCTAACTCCACTAATTTAAGTTTGTTTCAGGGATGACAATGGGTCGGGTACTTAGATACCCATACCCACCCCACTCTTTAAACGGGGCGGATCGGGTTTGACCTGCTCGGGGCACGGGGTGAGGCGGGGCGATCCATATTAAATATATATATATATATATTATTTACAATTTAAAATGTTGATATCAATAAATTATTTTAATTGAAATAACATATTATATTTCATATAGGACAAAAACTTGTGTGAACCCGAGTTCACCGTGAACTCAGTTAATTTAGTATCACTGTTATGTGCCAAAAAACTCTCATTGTTATGCATAAAAACTATTATTGTTATGTCTTGAAAAACAATCATTTGTTTTCGAAAGCTTTATGTTTTTAAACAAAGGAAAGTTTTTAAGATAATGATAATGATATTTTTTACTCATAATAGAGCCATAGAGTTAAATGCGTAGGCTCAGTTCCGAAGATTACTCTTCATATAGACCTAAAAATGTATATAAAGTTGAATTGTTATTATCTATATATTAATAAATATGAAAAAAAAAATGTAAGAATATATTATATTTGCATATATTATATAATATATATTTTAATTTTTAATATATAAAACGGGGCATGGGACCGGGGCGTGAGTCCCGAGTAATACCCAGACCCACCCCATTTCATTACGGGTCCGAGACAGGTCCGACCCAAACAATGCGGATCAGGGCGAGGTGATGTTGTCATCCCTAAGTTTGCTTAATTCATTCACGTCCATTTTCAAACCCCTTCTTTAAGATAACAAATTCGTTCATTTTTCAGCAAATAAAAGATCAAATCATACATCAAATTATTCATTTTTTCGAGCCCCATGTTTAAGGCTAAAGCTTTTTTTAGAAAGCTAATGCTAGGTTAAACTTTTATTAAATAGTATTCCCTCCGTCCCAATATTTATGGTAAAATTATTTACACATTTTATTATTTTATCACTTTATTATATAAAATATTAATAAACAACGTTTTCTACTCCCAATTACTCATTACTTTATTACCTTATCATATAAAATACTAATAAATAATTCTTCATACCCCACCACTTTATCACTATTACACTAAATGCTTATGAACAGTCACAATTTCACAAAGATTACCACTTTATCACTATTACACTAAATGCTTATGAACAGTCACAATTTCACAAAGATTGAGACGGAGGGAGTAATGTTTTAAGATAAAATTAAAATATTTTAATACAAAAAAATTAGCAAGAGTAGGAGGCAAACATGACCTTGGCATTTTGCCCTAGCAGTAGCGTAGTGATGGAGTCGCTATTTATCTCCACGGCGGAAGCCATGCCATTTTTCTCACCCAAACCCTTCTCCGGCCCCATTCTCAGAAACCCTAATTCCGCGGCTCTACTAATTGGCCGCCGCTCATTATCCGTCGCCGCCGTGCAGATGAACTCCAAAGAGGCGAAGCTGTGGGGGGGACGATTCGAGGAAAGCGTCACCGACGCCGTCGAGAAATTCACGGAGTCAATCTCCTTCGATAAAGCCCTCTACAAGCATGACATTATGGGCAGCAGAGCTCACGCTTCAATGCTTGCTCACAAGGTTCGATTTTGTTGATGATGCAGCACCTGTACATTTTGGTTGTATTGATTATTTATGCACACATTTACATACTGTATCTGTATCTGGTATATTTAACTAGTTGTTGTGGACATTTTCCAATTATAATTGTATGAATATTTTGTGATCGGGCTAGATTAGTGTAAATGGGATTTCAGTCTTGAATGTTTACTTTTTGTTGTAGGGGTTGATTACGGATGGTGATAGGGACAAGATTTTGGAAGGTCTTGATGAGATTAAGGGGCAGATTGAGAGGGGAGAATTCGCATGGAGGACTGATAGAGAGGACGTTCATATGAACATTGAAGCTGCGCTAACCGACTTGGTTGGTGAACCAGCCAAGAAGCTTCATACTGCTCGTAGTAGAAATGATCAAGTTTGCACTGATTTTCGCCTCTGGTGTCGGGATGCAGTTGATTCAACTGTTATAAGAATTAAGAATCTTCAGGTGTGTGAGTTCTTTGGAGATTAATTGTCAAATGTTGAGGGACGTTTGTCTGGTCATCTTAGCATTCTTCATGTGTTGTGAATAACTGAATATGATTTTGTTATCTTCCTCTAACTTGGACGAGCATATGCTCTGCATTGTACAGGTTTCTTTGGTGAATCTGGCTTTGAGGTACGAGGGTCTCATAGTTCCAGGATATACCCATTTGCAAAGAGCTCAACCTGTTCTTCTGCCTCATCTTCTTTTAGCATATGTTGAGCAGGTTAGTTTATTCCGGCATGATAAATTATGTGATGAACTTGCAATATCTAACTTGTGTGCAACTTTGTGCTACTGATATAAAGGAAAATCTGTGTGTTGGCATGATAAGGACTGTCATAGTAAGAAAATAAGAGCGTCTTAGCAATCAAAATGCTTTAACTATTTCAAATACTACCCACAAGTTTCTGAGGCTTAAGCCCAAACTGAAGTTTAAGCATCAAGAGCACGGTCATTATTATCACACTTCTTAAGCTGTTGCTCTCTACAGTCTCTGTATGGTGGGTTGGTCTGGTGTTTTTGATTGGTGGAGGGAGAGGAGTAGCTATTCATATTCACCTGTTAAAGGATTCTTTAATATGATCACCTTATATCTACTGTTCAATGATGTGTTGTAGCTTGAACGTGATGCATGCCGTTTGCTTGATTGCCGTGGGAGAATAAATTATTGCCCCCTTGGTGCCTGTGCGTTAGCTGGCACTGGCCTACCCATTGATAGGTTTATGACTGCTAAGGCACTTGAATTTACTTCCCCCATGAGAAACAGGTAGGAAATTAATATTTGCATGTATGCAAAATTTTATTTTTCCTTTTGAGGGGTAATTCAGAAAATTATTGAGATACTTTTAGAAAGTGTTGATGTTAATAGTTTATATCGTTGCAAGCTTTTGGGATATATGATTCATCATATTACTATAATCAGGTCTGCTTTATACTTGAGTCAATATGAACTGAATTGTAGTGATACTGCCATACTGTTCTAGCATTGGCATATTATGTTCCTTTTCATTCACATTGATCTTTTGCTTGTCGCATAATTGGTGACATTTATATGAAACAGCATTGATGCAGTTTCAGATCGAGATTTTGTTTTGGAGCTCCTTTCTGCAAATTCCATTATAGCAGTCCATCTATCTCGGCTGGGCGAAGAATGGGTGTTGTGGGCATCTGAAGAATTTGGCTTTATCACCCCTAGTGACTCTGTTTCTACAGGAAGCAGTATAATGCCTCAAAAAAAGAACCCAGATCCTATGGAACTTGTTCGAGGAAAATCTGCCCGAGTTGTAGGAGACCTGGTTTCACTTCTTGTACTGTGCAAGGGTCTTCCCCATGCATACAACCGAGATTTGCAGGTTAATTTTATGCCACCTGGTGTTAAAATGATCTCTAGATGCCTTCCAAGTTCATTCTGTTATGTTCTTAGAGCTAATGCCAATCACCTAATATTCTTACCTCTTTGAACAGGAAGATAAGGAACCTGTATTCGACAGTGTGAAAACGATAATAGGGATGCTTGACGTGTCGGCAGAATTTGCAGAAAATATCACCTTTAATCAGGATAGAATCCGAAGTGCTCTACCAGCTGGTCATCTTGATGCAACGACACTTGCAGACTACCTTGTTAAAAAGGTATGTTATATCCTGTAATCACATGTTTAACTTCCACTCGTAGAACTCAATTCTTACTACCAAATGGCCAAATATGTAATAGAACATGAGAACTTGTTGAGATCATGAATTCATTTTACTGACAACAAAGACTGAAAATGATACTGCTTTATCTGTATGTGAGTTAAAGGGAGGATATCTTGCATATAGTATTTTTTAGGTTCTTTTTACATAATGCAATATGAACCTAAAGACACAATTATGCCCTTTATCTCTGTTCTGTATGAATGTGGCAACTAATTGTGAATCGGTGCTCTGTGCAGGGAATACCTTTCAGAACTTCCCATGATATTGTTGGAAGGTCAGTAGGTCTTTGTGTTTCAAAAAATTGTCGCCTTGAAGATCTGAGCCTTGATGATCTGAATAGTATTAGTCCAACATTCGACAAGGATGTGTACAATTTTCTTGGAGTTGAAAATTCAATTAAAAATTTCAGTTCTTATGGATCCACGGGCTCAGAATGCGTATCTAGCCAACTTGATTATTGGGTTGCCAAATTGGAATTGAGCAGAAAAAGTGAGGGTTAATCATGGGGATCGAATTAGCTCGTTATGAATTTTCATCATTATATCTTGTAAGCCTATAAATATTTGGACCTGAAATCTTAATGTTTGGTACGTTGTACGTTTTTAGATTGAATTTTTATCTTTCCAACCAAGGCAGCTATTTATTCTCTCTATCTGGATTACCAGATCTGCATAAACAAGATGTATCTTTTGGTGGTTAGATTTAGTACCAAAGTATTTAGTTAAAGTTGTTTAACCATCATATAAAGCTCAGATAGTCGTATTGACAAAAGGAAGAGAGATACCAAAGTTTATTTCAAAGGCCATTTGAAATGTAAATATACAAATCAGGATTACATAAATTTTATGAGCACTCAAATTCATTTTTCATCGTCCCCTGTCGTATAAATGAATGAGTGGATGAGATCTAAATTTAAATATAGAGAAGGTATTATGTGCACTATATTCACTGTACACTACTATGAATAGCAATGATGTATGGTGAACATGATGTACATAATACTTTGTTATAAGAAAGTGTTTGCAAATTTTATTCACAGTTTAGAAGCACTTCTCAAAAGCTAAAGTTGTGAGAGACAACTTAAAAATTAATTGGTTAGAATTCACAAACATACCCTAAATCTAACCCACGACGCGTCTCACATTACAAAGCTAATATATCTGAAAATATCATTTGGAACATCATTTCTTTAAAATATCATATGACTTCAGAACTTATAAGTCATCAACATATTAATCATTTAACGGTCGACATGAGTCCATGTTTTGGAAAAATATAAAACATTGATTGACACGACTCAACGCACACATGAATCCATATAATAACACTGTATTTATACAAAATTTAGGCAATATTAAAAAAATGTGGCTGTGATATTTTGTCCTCCTCCCATAAGGTGTCAACATCATGTAGAGAGACATAGAATACACGTATGAATCGCATTTACAACCACAACCCTGTAAGTCGCCATTAAAGGCCCCTCAAAATAAAATCCAAAGATTTGCATTCCGTACCTCGAATCTTATCTTTACTAGTAACACAATTCAAAGTCTCAACCACTCCACTTGTCTCCCACTTTAACTATTAACACCACCCCCTACCTACCTACCCTCCAACAAATTAACACTAACAGCAAACTAATTTGACAATCAATCAACACCACAATTAAAAACATGCTTCATATCATCTCAAAACATAACCTAAAACACCACATATATATATATAATAATGAAATAAAAGATTCAATTCAATATAATGCGACCCTGTTGCAAAATTACATGAGAAGGAAGTGCAAAAACAAAAAATTACAATATCGCCCACCCACACTGGACTGGGGGTTTCAATATTACAGCCCAGATAACAAATGGAATAGTACTCTTTTGATGTTATGTTAATCAATAAAATGATTTCAAATCCAGCAGATAATATTTCAGGGGTGAAATTGGAAAAAAGTTCCAGCATTAGACTTTGCACCATTTAAACCACCACCACCAAGCCCAAAAATACTGTGTACTTCCTAAGAGGTCTCTCTCTCTCCAACTGAAAAATGAATTCATGCTAGACTACGAGCTGATTGAGTTGCATCTGCTCGAGCCCACTCCCTATAACAGATTTTGATCAATTGAGTCATTTCATTTTTTACCCCAAAAAAAAAAAAAATAATAATAATAATAATAAAAGTTAATTCGAAAATTCATTTTTGAACACACCGGATGGCGCAGCAGCACCGGAGGAGGTTGAAGCTGCAGGTTTGTCCATCATCTCGGGTGGTGATTCTTTCACGAGAGATTGCACCCACGACACATCAGGCTCGTCCCCCCCATCATTGTTGTGCTCCACCATTGATGACCTCTTCAGATACGCTTGATCATCTGGTCCCACAGACCAATCAACGGGGGATGATCCCCACTTGGCCCAAGCAGTGGAAGGCAATCCAACGGTGGGAGTTCGAATAGATCCAAGATCACGGGGCCCAAGATGCATCTGTTGCTGCTGCTGCTGCTTCTCACGCTGAGCAAAACCTGAGAGACGAGTGCTCAAAGGTGATGCAGTCTCTAAGCTTCTAGGAGACATCCTTGGAGACGAGACACCAAACGAGGCCTGCAACAATGGGTGTTCAACATTCCTAGGAGAAAAAACGTTAGTACTAATCGGTGACAGAATGCTCTGTGGCTGTTGAAACTGGTTAAGCATTGCTGATTTGTGCATAGGAGAAAAAACACCGGAAGCATCAGCATATCTAGGGGACGATGAATACTCAGCTGAAAAAAGCTCTTCAAGATTGGAAGGAGTTAGTGATGGCTTGGACCGATTAGAACGATTCAGCATAGCAGAATTGTGCCTTGATTGAGACAAACATGCCAAGTCATTCAAAACCATTTGCTGGGCATCAAAATCATGCAACATATTCAGATCATCGGGAGGGCTATCACGAGCGCTGAGAGAGGATCTTAGACGGCTTGATTGGAGATTGCTACCAGGGAGATGCAGAGTTGGGACATTGGGCTGAGGCCAAGCTGCAGTAGAGTGAGGCATACCATTTGCTGTAGGAGACAGGTTTTGATTGAACTGAGGAGAGTGCAGCTTTGGTGAGCTAGGAAACATGTTTAGAGCTGCAGCCATGTCCATAAAAGACGGTGCTGAAGCAGCTGACCTTGGAGATGGAACCCCAGATCCAGTAGAAACGTACAAAGGTCGAAGTTCCTCCTGGGTGTGGGCAAAGAAGCACACCTGTCTAGCACAGCTAGTGCCATCTTTACATAGCCTCGTTCGGTACTGAGCAGGATGAAGCCAGCACTCAAACACGCCATGGGCATACTCACACATGTCCCCTCTCCTACAAGCACCCTTCCTAAAATCAGGGCAAGGAACACAGCTGTAATGATACTTCCGTGGGTCCCTTCTACGAGCGTTCTCTCCAGGGTGAACGAATGGGCATTCGGTCCAATCGTGAGAATAGGCCCTTGAACAAGGCCTGACCTTGAACGAATACATACGGAATTCATCAGTTGAGTAAATACTGTTTCTGATGTCGGGAAGAGATGGATCCACAGGATATTGCTTCTTCTCAGATGCAGAATTAAGAGGAATATCACCGAACTTTGCAGCAGTTGGTGAAGATATGGAATCAGATGGGTATGATGGGGAGTTACTATCTGGAGATGATGATAAAACAGGTGAGGATGCATTGGAAGAAGATATGGAGACCCGTAAGTTACAATCACCACCAAAACCATCAGAAGTACTGTTCATAAGCAAGTCTTCAAGTGCAGCTTTAGCTCCAGGAATCCTTGGAGGAACTACGATGATGTCAGCAGGACGCTTACCACAGGAATCCTCAACATTTGGATCAGCACCAGCAGATAAAAGCAGCTTCACAACATCGTAAGCATTAACAGATCCTCCAAACGCAGCACAGTGGAGAGCCGTCCACTTATCTTGTCCACACACCCTATTCAATTCAACCTCAGGCAGAGCAACTATCAACTTCAACACATCAACACTACCATAAGTAGCAGCTACCATCAATGGTGTTCTTTCATCCTGGGTAATCTGCTTCGAACCTTTCTTGCGAACATACCAAAGTCCAGCCTCATCTACAGCAGATAAATCTAGCTCGATGGACCTCCTGAAAGCTTCAACATCATTGTTGGCAGCAAATTCAAGCAAACTGGAAAAGGAATCTTCAGTCTCCACAGATAATTCACTCATTCCCTTCATATTCATAGAGTTCGTAAGTCCAGCTTTTCTGGTAGTGGAAGAATTAGAATTAGATTGCTCTGGTCCACTGCACATAGTCCAGTCAACTGCAAGTCAAACAGCATACATATTCATATTGTGAAGTTACTGTGTTCTGTGTAATTCATATTTTCAGAAAAGGTAACCCCATCAAACGAAAAGCAAAGACAAGCAGTTAAGAGCAATCAAGTGATGTCAAGAAATCCATTTTTTGCAATGACAAGCAACCCTAAAAGCAAATTCCATATTTTGCAGTTATAATAGTAAACCCTAATAGCAAATTCCATATTTGCAGCTATCAGCGCAAATTCCATATTTTGCAGTAATAAGAGAAGACCCACTAGCAAGTTTAGTACTTGATTTGTTAACATCAGCAGCTCTTCAACGATAAAGAAAAAAAATCACCACACGGGCAATTAATACATCATCTATATCATCTGAGTACTAATTTCAATATAAAAAATCTAACGCAGGGGAATATATGTCAAAAAGTATAAATCCAATTTTGCACTCCAGTCCAAAAGCCAAATATTTACTACATGTTTCACCAATTTTAGGCCAAATAGCGAATCTTCCGAGTGCAGCAGGAGTATGTGCCCCCAAACACAAATTCGGGATGTGCACAAAGGAAAACCCAGCTGAGAGAATATCGTTAAAGATTCTCTTCAAAACCACAAAAATCATTAATATTGGGCCTAATACCTGTATCTCAAACCAAAACCTAGCAAATAAATCAAGTTCCTAAACAAAAAAATAATAATTTCACCAAACCAAATTAGCAGAACCTTTTTGAAACAAAACCAAAACAGATCAGTTCAGAATGAAGTCAACGCAAGTCCAATAAAAAACAGAAGGGGAAAAAAGGAAAGAAAAACTCACCGATGACCCCAAAAATCGAAGATTTCTCAAAAGATCTACGAACTGTTCATAATCCGTCACTCATTCACCGATCCATTGCTTGGAGTGACAAAAAATGGGAAACAGCAATATCAATCAATAGCAGAAACATGAACATTCATGAGAGGTTTTTCACATCTATACATACAGGAGCAGTATGTATGTATAGGTGAGAGAGAGAGAGAGAGAAGAAAAATCGAGAGAAAGCGAAAGAGGGGTAGATTGTTTTGTTGTGTAGTCAGAGAAAAATGTTATAGATACACTGCAATTGTATGTCTGTGTTTAGGAGTGAAGAGAAGAGAGATGGGAGAGCGGTTTTGAAATTGAAATTGAAATTGAAATGGAAATGAAATGGCGTTGAAATTCACGCGAAATGATCTGCAAAATGCGCAAGATAATTTTCTTTCGTGGGCGGTGGGTTGGGCCCGTTTGGAGGTGGTTTCAGTATGGGGTTTTGCGCGGTTCTTTTTTTCTCCTTTTTTTTTTATTTTATATAAAAAAATTGAATTTTATTTTATATAAAAAAATTGAATTTTATTTCTTTCTTGTAATCTAGTATTTAATTGAACTATAACTCACAAGTCACAACTAAAGTTGATCTGCTTCGTATAGCTTGTGAATGTTACGTGTTATTATTAATTTAATTTAATGTAATTTATTAGTCAGGCATTAATTTCTTTAGCATTGATTAATGATTATTGGGGTAATTCTGTATCGACATAAGTGGTTTTTTTTGCTGCAAATAATATTCTTGCAAGAAGGGTGTTCGGAAATATTTTTTTTTTAAAAAATCTATATGCTAAGTCTTGATGTCGATTCGGTCCAAGAACGCAAGACGATTTTTTTGTTTATGTTGGGGTTTGGGCGATTTTAAAGACCCCAAAGATGCTTACACGTGTACCTCCATTTCTCCCTTTCATTTAATTTTTTTTTTAAATTTTCAAATTTTTTTCTTAACATTTAAATTAGATTGTAATTATATACTTGTAATGATTTTACATTTCGAGTGGACTAATTCTCAACTAAAAAATAAACTAATTAATAAATAATGATAAAAATTCATATATGAGACCGTCTCATGGTGAGACAAACATAATTTGGACATTAACGCTTAAAATTTTGAGAGGGAGTGAATGTGATTTGTGCTTGATTATATCACATCTCATGTATAAGACCGCCTCATACAAGTATGCTTCAATATAAAAATAGTTTATAAACAATATAAAAAATATTTGGGCATGAACATCCTTTGTTAATTAGTTTTTGTCATTATTTATAATGAAAATTAATAAATAATGACAAAAACTTATACGAGACGGGAGTTCAACGCACAAATCACACATATCTCTCTCAAAATATTAAAACGTCAATGCCTAAATTATGTCTTGTGTCACAGTGAGATTGTTTCATATAATAGAGTTATGTAATTTAATATTAATAAATAATGATAAAAACTAATTAACAAATGACGTTCATGCCTAATTTTTTTTAATATTATTTATAAATTATTTTTATATTAAGATACACTTGCATGAGACGGTTTTATGCATGAGGGATGCAACCAAGCACAAATCACATCTATCCCCTCCTAAAATTTTTAAACGTTAATACCCAAATTATGTAGTGAGACTATCTCATATAAATTTTTATTATTATTTATTTATTTTTGTTAATTAGTTTATTTTTTTAATTGAGAGTTAGTACACTCGAAATGTAAAATTACTACAATTATATAATTACAATTTAATTTATTTGTTAAGAACAAAAAACTGTAAATTAAAAAAAAATTAAAGGAAAGGGAGAAAGGGGTGATACACGTGTAAGAAGCATAGACAAAACCCTGTGCATTTATAGTGCATTTTAGAATTGTACAACTTGATATTTTAAAAAAGCGTAATTTATTCACATTGTACCGTGCAACTATTAATATGAAAAAATAGTTACACGATTCAGTATAAACAAGTTGCATTTTTCAGTATAACATGTTGCACGATTCTAAAATGCACTATTAGTACACGGTACATCTGAGTGTACATGAGACTCACTCATAATCTATTACACTGGTCTCTTCTATTTTCGGGCACATGACACATTTATTCGTCTCGTTATCGACCGAAACCGTAACCGCACCGCAACAACAACACCACCACCTCACCATAAGGGGGACCACCACAAATGAGAATATTTTTTTCTCTCTGTATCTCGAACTCAAGACCTTGGCATCTAAGGTAGTGCAGCTCTAACTACCTGAGCTATCCACATTTGACGTGTTAGAAAATAATATTGGATTTGTTATAAATATATATAAACAAAATTCAGGGTGAACAAATTTCACACAAATCTGTAACATTGACTAAAGGGTATGATTTATAGTATTAGGGAGATACTTATATGATTTATTATTACAAAAAATGTATTACTTGTGGTATTGAAAAATATGACTTATAATATAAAAATGATATAATTTACATTGCAAAATAAGCTTAATCGTGATAATTAAATTGTGAAATCTGTAAATATAGAATCATTTTCAAGATTGACTAGTTTGATAGGAGACCTACTGTCACCTACACATAAATTTATACTTATCTTTAATTATTACAAATAAAGTCATGTAATATCTTTTATTATTTTTATAATTCACACATTCTTACATTTTATTAGACTTAAAAAGTCAAATATGTACTGCGCTTTTGGACTAAATTAATGGATTGATAATTGATAGCAATTCGCCAATTGTCAGTCCAAAAGATAAAAATACACAACCTTTAATTCCTTCAAAAAAATTATATTGAAAATCAATTATAAATTATATTTATACTCATATTAACCAATTATGGACAGTCATGAATGTTCCTAATATCAACAAGAAATCTATTTAGAAAAAGAAAATCAATTATTCATGTTGCATCGACCAAACGTAATAATTCATAAATTGCATGTACGTGTACACTCATGACTCAGTTCTCGAACAATAGAAAATTAGGATGAGACTCTAGTAGTCTATTAGGCTATCTTTCATTTCAGATTCACAAGGATGGACTTAAGACCTTGCGTTTTTCGTCTGAGTTTGAGATTTAGAATTTAGTTTTTAAATTTCACATTCAATCCACATCTACAAATACCTATAAAACTTATTATTCCATCTTCCAAATACATTACATTTTATACACTATATTATTACTCTTCTCAATATAATATAATAATACAACATTAATCATTATTAAACATTGATTTGACATAAAGTTAAATTTCACCCTACTCAAATCTCAAAACAAACACATACATTTACTATTCATCAATGATTCTAAATCCCTAGATTCTAAAACTTTGACTTGCTACACACACTTAAATCCCAAAACAAACGCAACCTTAGAGAATTTAGAGCAATAATGTTGGAACCACTTTTATTATTGAATAATTATAAAAGAGAATAATAATTTGTTATGAGTCATATTTGTGTGAGACAAAAACATAATTTATTATTGAATAATTATAAAAAAGAATCATAATTTGTTATGAGTCACACTTATATATGGGACGGAGCATAATTTGAACATTAACGCTTTAATATTTTTTCATATGAGTTTTTTTTTTTTTGCCTTTAGTTTATATATTGTATATTTTTCAACCAGTGTGTTCTTTTTGTTACTCAGATATCAATAACCATTCTATAATAAAGTCGATTGCGTTCTTAATTTTAAAAAAATAAAAGGACAAAAGCTCTTGAGCTAGTTTAAACGTTAAAGGCATGAATTAGTGATAAATAAAATATAAATATATATATATATATATTGTTGTCTTATATATATTATATATATATATATATATATATATATATATATATATATATATTTATTTATTTTGTGTTCGGTACTGGGCCCCATATTAAGTATAACTCGTCAGACGGACACGTGTACCAAAAAGTCAAAACCATTACATTTGACCGTCAAACAGGTTTGTGCTAGGTGGACGTGGTCGCCACATACGCTATTACTCGTGCTCGCCCATTCAGCGAGCACAAGGAACAATCGGTGTGCTCGTCCCGAATCATCCTGAAGCCATTCAGGGTAGACAGAGGCGAGCCCAAGCAATTGAGCAGGGTTTTCTAAGTGGAGGAAAATACGCTCGCCCCTTCAATATGAGCAAACATGAGATACGACTCCCGAGGCGAGCAAAAGGGTTTGTCAGAAACGACCACACGATGGCGAGCACGTAGATAACCACCCGGTCGGTTCACTCTAAAAGAGGTGACAAGTAAGATACTTCTTAAACAAGACAGATGTCGATCAGGGGGGTAAGCTTGCATGGTACGAAATCGCCAGCTCGAGCTAGTCAAGACACCACCAACTCATCCAAAGTGCTATAAATAGGTTCAAAAAGTGCAATAGAAAGGTTGACAAAAAATTCTCAGAGATGACCCTAGTATTATCTGACCCTCCAAAATAACCATTGTATTCAACGATAGTAAATTGTGCTCGACACAAATCTTCCAAGTCATCAATAACATAATCCTGGTTTGGTATGCCCCCAGAGGTAGTCATTTATGACAAACTGGGTCAACAATTCCTAGTTATTTAATTTAACGTCGTACACGTTGTAATTTTAATTGTAAATTGTCACATATAATCGCCACATCATATTTCCACGTAATACGACTTGCAACATATATATATACACTCACGATAGATTTGTCTCCAAATTAAACATCAAAATTGATGGAGCAGGGCATAGTAATTCAACGAACAAAAGTCATTATGAATCTTTTTAATGTGATTTTTCTACTCCCTTTTGTCTCAAAAATATGTCTCCTTTCTTTTCTCTACCAAATTTATAATCCTTCTCCAAATTGTAACATATGTTTTTCTTTTCAATCAATGAATTCTTCTTTGATAAAAAGGTCGACTGCTTACATCTGATATATATTATTTTCATGTTTATTATTCATTATATATTATATATATATATATAGAGAGAGAGAGACGAATTTCTACCCCACCAAACAAGGCCTTGAATTTACTATTCTTTACAAATTTGATGTCAATGCTCAACTGTTCAAGGAAACATTTGTCTATTTCTACCCCAAAACTGATAACAAAGTAAAGTTTACCTAAATAAACCTATGCATCTTATATTACATCATCAGTTTTTTTTTTTAGCGCATATTATATCATCAGTTAATATTGCTTTAAAGTATTAATAAGTAATCAACTATAAATAACCGAGTTGGGCTCTTCTACGCTCAGGAACAACTTTGTCATTCCTGACGCTAGACGTTCAATAAAAAGTTGTCACATTATTTAACTTCGTCATTGGCGATATTGTTTCGTTATAAGACTAAATAATTAATTTTTTTAATAAAAATGATAAAATTATTAAAATATCCTTATAATATTTTTTTAATAAAAAAATACAATATTCATAAATTTAAAAATTTTAGTCCACGATCCCGAACTTGGCCCATGCGCGACCCTCCCAATCCCTCCGCCACCTGAGTCGGGTTCGGGTCTGGGTCGGGTCCGAATCATAGTCAGTGTTTGGGTTCATGTCAGATATGGATGTGGGTCCGGTGTGGGTCCAAGTCTGGTCTGAGTTTGGATCTGGGCCCGAGTTGGTACAGTTCGAGTCTAGATCCGAGTCTGGGTCCGGATCTGGATTCAGGTTTTTGGTCCAAACGGATGTGGGTCTGGGTCCGGGTCCGATCTGGGTCATTGTCCAGTCCTGATCCGATTCGAGTCCGGGTCAAGGTCGATTAATAGGTCCGGATCCGGCCGGGTTTAGTTAAATTTTGACCGGATCGATCTTGATCTGGGTCCGGGGTCCCGATCTTGATCAGGTCGAGTAGGGTCCGATCGGTGGTCCGGTCCGTGGAATCCGATCCGAGTCCCGAAGTGTCGGGTTGCCCAGTCCGGATCCAGTCTTGGTCCGGTCAAATCTATGTCTGGTTCCAAGCCTGAGACGGTTCTAATTTGGGTCCGGGTCTGGTCAGGGTTCGGGATAATTTCGTCATTTTATAAATATTAATTTAATTTATTAGTAGGACGATGTAGCGAGATTGCAGTATGCACATCGCAAAGACACTAATGCAAAGTGTAATCATTTAAAATTAAAATTATACGTTAGATCTACGATCCAACGGTAATAAAAAAGTTTCCTGACGTTAGGAAGGACGAAGCCGTTCCTTTTTTTTGATCGGACAAAGTTAGTTGTTAGTAATTAGTACACCAAGCACCCCAGACACTCCACAAATTCACCAAGCCACCTTATAACTCCCATAACTCCAATTCGTTCCCAAAAGGAATCGAACCTGGGTCTCCCACTCAATTGAGGAGCCCAGTGGCCAGGTGGACTAAGCCACCTGGTTAGGGCGAAGCCGTTCCTGACAGTAGAAGATCCCCAACTAAGTAAAAACTCCATACAATCATATTATCGGGACTGAAAAAAATTGTTATTATAGGGAGATTTTTTTTTTTTTAGGTAATCAATTACAATAATTCATTTTACCACCAGACACATGACAACATTATTTCATCTCGCTGTAGACCGAAATCGCAACCACCACAAGAGAGGGACCACCCGAAACTACAACTCTGAACATCAACCACACCGCAACCGGAACTGCAACCCCACAAGAGGGGGGCCACCGCAACAGAATAAATATTCCCTCTCCATGTCTCAAACCCAAGACCTCGGTGTCTCAAGTAGTGGAGTTCTAACCACTTGAGCTATCCACTCTTGACATATGAAGATTATTCTTAAATAGAGTTATACGTAGAAAAAAAGAATAATATTCAATATAGCAGATATTATATTACATGTATGTAAATCCATTAACAAAATCGTGTAATTAATTAATATGAATTTGACTTAAATAAATACATGCATTTTGATAGTACAAATACATGTATGAACTAATCTGACGAATTATAACGTACATAAAAGTTGAAGGATACAGTGATCAACCATAAAATTAAAATGTTTAAGTATCAACTATGGATAAATATTTTAGATTATCTTAAACTTATTGTAGTTATATATATATTTTTTATAAATAATATCATTTATTCCTATATAAAAATATAAGTTTTTAAGACGGAACCGAAAAAATATACAACTTATTACAATTTGAAGTTTATTTTTAAATATAACAGGGTCCAAGTTGGTCCGTAAATTTTTATTATTATAAAAAAGTTATTTCTATATAAAACATTCTTATACCAGGGTTTTACTGTAATCATGTTATCATTAATACATGAAGTAAATATATGTCTCTTCAGATGTCCTAATAAAAACACTCATATTTCTTTAATATTTTAACTTTTTATATCTTGTAAACTGAATAAATGTATTATTATTTATGAGATGATTAAGTTTCAGTTTCATCTCGGTGTTTATTGTTAAATTAATTCGCCTGAAACATTTAATTTGTACAATCGGGTAATTGTGTTCAATACAAAAAAACAATTAATTGAAAATACATTATGATATTCTAAAAGATTTTTGTAGAGAAAATAATTCCAGAAAGAATTATTCTTTGTGGACGCAATAAAAAAATTAATCTGGAGCTACTTACAATGTTTATGAAATGCATATTTGATCGACTCGCGGATGCGAAATGGATTCAAAATCATTTCAAATTAAGGGTTCAGGTCCACTGATGGCGCCAGGCAAAATAAAAGGAATACATGGATTGGCCATAGTAAAATTGTAAGTAACTTTAGCCAATCTTTGGGTATAATAATCATTTAAAGTCTAAATAAAATTATTACTATTTATTACGAATAAATGTTTTATATATTTTTTTAGACACTATTATTGGCTATATCAAAATCATGCTGACAAAACATGTTTATTAGATTTAAAATTACCTTTAATTTTTCTATAAAGTTTAAGTATTTTTGATGAATTGATTACATAAGTTACATATTTTAAGAGTAGAGATGGGAGTACTACCACACGATAAAATAAATGTTTTATTTGCAATTTTTATTAAAACACTATCTATTATTAAGAATTAGTAATTATTATTTTTCCAAAAGCTAAATCAAATCACATGCTGAAGAATATAGTTATTTTGGCCAAACACCCCATTATTGAATAGTGATAACAAAACGTTTGTTTAGGTTTTGGAAAGTAGTACTTTGCACTTCTTGTATTTAAGCTTTCATTTATGTTCACATATTACTGATAATTTAATTAATTTTACCCAGAAACATTATAACATCATTATGTATGATTGTTTTTGTTTATAAAGGTTCATTCCGATTGCTCAATTTGTTATTGTGACTTAGGTTGATTTGATTAATTCACAAGTGAAATATCTTGATATCAAAGTTTTAGATCTACTAGAGATGTTCAAAATAAAATTATAGCATATTATTTATAATTATTAATTTATTAGAATTTATAGTGAAACTAAAATGTTACGGCTGCTGTCACTGGGCTTCTTAATGGGCCAGAACAATTGGAGTTGGCCCACTACAAAACCCATCATATGCGGTCTTAGTGTCTTACCCTTTGAAGAAGAAACAAAGCATGTTCATGCATGCTCCCCACCAGAGAAGAAAACGATGTATGTCAAATGTGAATTGTGAAATGAATATCACATCTTCTTTTCCTTTTGTTTTCTTTTGTTCAGTATTTATCTTATAATTAGTATTAGCACAGTCTAATAACACGTTGCATATATTCATTTAAGACTAGAACAAAAGTTAAAAGAAAGAAATTATTTCGTGGGAATAATTTAATATCTATCATCATTATTATGTGTAAAAATTATCACTGTTTAAAAATATAAAGCAATTTTTAAACCGTGATTATTTTTATTCATAACAGTGATAATTTTTATACATAAAAGTGAAAATTTTTGTATGTAACAGTGATATTTAAATAACCGAGTTCATAGCATGAACCAGGTCTATACAAATTTTTATCAAAGTTATAAACATCAGAATTAGAGGGTGGGGGAGAGTGTTTTTTTTTTTTAATTCCAAAAAAGTATATATTGGCATTCTATTAACTCAGATTTTTTTAAAACATCAATTTTTTTATTTTCTTATTTTATTTATTTTTCGTACTATTTCATTACATCCTTTATCACATTTTTTTCCACTAAACGTGACATCTTACATCACTCCAAATCACCAAATTTTGGTCGGGAAAAAAATTCATCGAACATACATAACACATTAAAAGTATGTAGTAAAAATTGATGAACAATACTTATTATAACAATACGCGTCAAAAACAATCCTCATGAGAAATGAAAAACGAGGTGATGGAAAGTCAAAAAGATAGCCGAAGCACACATTACAAAATCAAACAAGCAAGTACAATAAATTACAAGCAAACTATATATATATATATATATATAAAAGTTCTAATTAGCTAATTGTGTTTTGTGCTTGGATTTGAGTGGATGTACACACGATTTCACAAATTGCTTCAAACGTTTCTTAGGGGAATGCGAATTCGAATTCTTGTCTGATGATTCTTTGCTCCCCTCACTCTCAAATTCCTCTTCCAACTGCAAACACAGCTGCAAATTGCAATTGCAATTGCAATTGCATACAATTAAACCTCCTAATTATTTACCTTTAAAAAGAAATAGGTGTCCTAGTGCAGATAACTTGTTTACACTGCAACGTGCAACTTGTCACTTTTTTCGTGTAAATAAGTGTATAATTTCGTGTAAATAAGTGTATAATTTAAGGTAAAAAAGTTGTATGATTTAAAAATATGATGTAGCTTAAAGAAAAAAGGTCCTAATTATTTAAATAAAATTAATTACCTTCAAGATTCTATCTTGAGCGTGAACTAATCGTTCAATTAGTGTGCCCTTTTGTTCGACTTCCATCAACACCTCACTCACCGGCCGGCAGTGCTTCTCTAGGTTTTCCGGCGAGATATCGGTGGCGAACGATGGCCGGCCGTCGCTAGTTAGGGCCCCACTAGAGGTGGTGGATGCATATGAGCTCTTTGGAGAGTGGTGGTCGCCTCGCAAATCTTCCAATTGCCTCAACTGAAGAAATATTAATTAAGTCAATTTGGACATGTAAAAGACTCCATTTTGGAACTAAAAATCTCTTTAGTATAGTACATATTCATCAACATAGCATCTAAAATACTATGATTTAAGTAAAATACTTTTTGCAAACTCAAATTAAACATCAATACATATTGATCATATATGTTAAGTTATGCAATCAATCAAATAATAATAATCCTATAACTGACTTCTTCAAAAATTATCATTCAATTAAAGATATATAAATTAATCATACAAGCCTCCAATTAGTCCATCACTTGTTTCAGCTGATCATATCCTAAATTTCAACTGCACACTATAATAAACAACGGTACCAAACATAAAATCTTTTAAAAAACCAAAAATCTAAATAATAGAAAAAAGATTGATACAAAATAAACAGAGAATGGAGAAACAAAGTATTTAGAAAATTACAATGTTATCAAGTCGATTGATTCTGGAAAGCATAGGTTCTTCTAAGGCCGACATGATTTTTTCTCAAAGCTAACATACACAATAAGTGGATGAAAGCAACTCTATGTTTTGTTGGAAATGTACAAAAGCAAGTTATATATAATCACATTACATATAATTACAAACTTGATTGGAGATATATATGCAGTTGCATACAGGGATAAGATTTTATTGATATATGTAATATGGTATGGGATAAGGTTTATTAAAATACTAATGTAATTGAACTGGGGTGCTATTGATTCATTGGTGAAGTCGGTGAGAGTTTATTTAATAAATTTAGTGTTTGGGGTATTAAGTCTTTATTTGACACGTGTACACTCCCATGCAATTTAATGCCACGTCTCCACATAACACTGGTACTTTGACTTTAAATCAACATTTTCACACAAATTTGTACACACCATTTAAGATTAATGGACAAAAGTTTTTGTACATGCATGAGTTATGGCGTACATTTCAATTTTAAAGTCCAATTAAAAACAATATTTGTGATTTTACTAAGAAGATAACAATGTGTAAGTATTAATTTATTGGTGCATCTCCGGTCAAAAAAATAAAAATAAAAATCATTGGAGTAACTATTATTTACCTTTTGTGCACGCACTTAAATACTCTCCGTCCGCCCGGTAAATTCCCACTTCCTTTTCTATCCGTTAATTTTCAAATTTCATAAATTAAAAAAATAATTTTAGTATTCATAATTTTTATTCTCATTTTTTACATAATATTATAAAAAATATCACTCACTATTTCATTTATTGCTCCACATTTCTTTAATCTCTGTCTCAACATCCAAAACTACTATTCCTCTTTATTATTTTATTATTATTATTTAAATAAAACAATAAAAAATATTTTTATATAATATTAGTTGTTTTATTAATTCTGATTGTCTTTAATAAAAAATAATACTCCTACTCCCTTCATCCCAAATTTATTTACCACTTTTTTAAAACGGTCTGTCACAATATCTCATAGTTACATCTTATGCAATTACTTTTACAAAAGAATTTATCTATTTTTGTAATAAAGTAAATGACTATAATATTCTTAATAAAAAATATTTTATTATTTTAAATATTAATAAATAATTTTTATATTAAAATTTATGTAAAAAATAAAGGGGTAAATAAATTTAGGATGAAGGGAGGGAGTATTAATTATGTCCAAAATTTTCCGATAAAAGGAAAATGTAAAATTACACTGTCAAACTGAAATGATGTACAAGAAAATTACTTTGGATTTTATATTCGTGCATCATCAATTATAACATATAAATTAATACCATGGTCCATGGACATGCAACTAACGATCAAGACCATAATATGAAAAAACGTCACGTGTATTCTCAAGAATCTGGGCAAGTATACAATTGAATCCAGTCACTTGCAACAAATAATTTTCAGAAACAGGGATAATAAGATTTAAATAATTAATATACATAACTATATTTTGTACTATCAAATAAGTGCATACACACATACTAGAATTTTACTTTTAGCATTAAGCAGAATCAAAATATGGCCGTCAATCTGATTGTTGATCAGAATTTGTGTTTTCATCCAACGGCCATTGGATGGTTTCAAGAAGCCTCTCCCTCATCAACTTTAAATTCTCATCTGAGATTTCATTGTATATTTCACCATGATCACATTTCTGCGTAACAATGTAAATGAATTAATTTTACGGCTTTTTACAAGTTCGAACTTTTAAATGAGATGAAATTCTTTCGCTCGTGAAAAATGGATACCTTAATCCATCTGCCGTATAGGGTGAGGCGCGTTATCATCACCCTCTCAGCAAGTTCCCGTCTTTCCTGAAAAAAAAAAGAAGATGCAAGAAATGTAGCAAAATGATCATTTTTTGTTGCAGGAATTAATGTGTATGCATGAGTTTAGTGATGTATATTACCTTAACAAGAATCTGAAGGAAGCGTTTGGCGTTGCTTGGTACATTTTCTGCACAAAAGCTGTCAATTTGCACAAGACTAATGATTTACCGCAACAAAAGAAGATAGGCTCAAATAAATGGAAATTAAGGGCAATGGTTGTTTGCTTACTTATTGAACCATTTGTATTGTGGTGGATTCATTTCATAGAGCTGTTCAAGAACTGTTCTTACTGCTTTAAATGTGAAGTAGTTGATCAGTTCCTGCAATTAGTACATCACTTTTAGGATTTTTACCACCTAAATCATATTGGAGTATCTATGCAATTGAGCAAATATTCTGATTTAGATTAAGAGTAAAATTGACATAAATTATCCTTTTGGAGCCTAATGGCAGTTAAGAAAAAGAGATGGACTAACTCACAGCTTTAACATCATTGAAGGTGTCATCATACTGCCCTCCCAATTCACCAACAACAATGAGCCTCTGTCTCTTTCTTGAACAACCATTTCCGGTGATATATGAGATCATTTTTGCAGAAAACCGCGATGAATCCAGAAAAGAAGTGCTCAAATCCACCATTTTCAATTGCACTCTCTTGCCAGCATTTTTTTGAAAACTTGAGACGCCGTTTCCCTTGATGATCAAGCTGCTACTTGAAGATATGGATAAACATGGGCATGATGAAAAGCATTCAGGAAAAGATTTCAATGATGCAGCACTTGCCATGACAATTAATCTGAAAACAGAAAACACCACAAATCTTGGAGCAAATCAAATTGCTGTTGCTGATTACAGATGAACACTGCAAAAAGAAAAGAAAAGGAAAGATTGATAATTTATTTTCTTAAGAAGAGCAGAAGCACAAAGCAAGGATCACCACCAATTTGTTGCAAGAACAGTCGTATACGTTGAAAAGTTAGATCTTGGAGCAGAATCTGTCTTGATTTTGAGTTATTTTGGTGATTTATGTATGTAAATTTTATTTAGTGTTCTTTTCTTTTTTATATTTTGAGGTCCCAAAATTTACACAGCATCAATACTTCCTTGTTTTATCACATCTCATAATGGAATGGGCCACATGTTCCAACTGTGACTTTTCTTTTTTAGGCATCTAAGTAAATAGATTCTTAGTCTTGAATAAACCAGGTAGAATCTTGTTGCTTTTAGAATAAAGAGAAGATACGAGGATTCAGCGGTAGAATACTTTTACAGTTACAGCAGCAGTAAAACCCATATAATTAAACAAAATGTTGCTTCTCTGTTTGTTTATACCATACAAATTGAACTAAAATTGCAACTAGCGTATGTAACAGAAACATATCAAGTTCCTTGAATAATGAGATTACCTAACAGAAGTCATGGACTGATAGGACAACATTTGTAAGAGAAAAGAACAAAATAATAGACTGCAGAAAATACGAAAGCAATAACCATGGACACAAGATCATATGCTCGAAACTGCACGTGTATTAAATGGCATCACAAACATTCACATAGTGAAAATTTAAAGCATTGAAATACAATATCCTGATGAGACAACAAAATCGGTGTGGCCTAATGTACAACGAATGAATTTAATGCATAAGAGCACAACTTGCAATAGATAAAGTAACTTATCAACTAATCTTATGATAATTATAAGAAAAAGGTATAAATAATTCTCTTATCTTTCTACACAAAAGTGAACTTCACAAGGACAAAAAATACACACTCAAGATGAGAAGGGTTAGAACATACAATTATCACACAGCTTTTTCGTGTACTCGAAAGACTAAAAGGTTGTCCAAACTAGCAGTTAATTCCACATAGTTCGACATCTGGGCCAGTGACTCTAGTGGTGAATGGGTCAATGCGTACCCATAACAACGAGAAGATCGAGGCTAGAAGAATGGACCACACGACTACGATAGTGGGAGTTCGGTTCTGTCGACCCATAAGACCTTTGAGGAAAGGGTAGAGATGTACAATCACCCAGAAAGCGAAGAATAATTTACCGAACAATGGGCCCCACGATTGGTAGCCACTGTTGATAGCATAGGAAATTCCGGCTACAACACCCACCAAGTTTACAATGAGGAGAGTGGTAGGAGGAATTAGAAGAGTTGTCCATTTGAACATGTAAAGCTCGGTGAAATCTCCATCTTCATCTCCGGCCTTGGACGTGACGGTGAAGTTGGTATCAATTCCGGCGAGGACTTTGAGCAACCCTTGGAAGACAGCAAAGAGATGAGCCGAGACACCTCCAATGACCCAGAACTGCTCGTTCCTCCACCATTCATCTATTCCGACACCACTCCACCTCATCTCCAGTATACCAGTAGCAAAGATGGAGAGAAAGAGGGATAGAAACCAGATACTAGCAAGGTTACTGATCTGCAATACACAACATATATAGTTTTAAATATGTTTTTTTTTTAAAGGAAAATTATTTCGTATTCTTTGTGGCACAGCTTAATGTGTCTACTGCTGTGCAAATACCTCTATGCATCATTTGCACTGTGCAATTCTAGTGCACTTTAAAATGGTATTAGTTGTTTTACTAAAAGGTGTCAGTTGGTCAGTATTAATCGTTTTTACTGAACAATGAACAATATATAGTTGTGCACCAGTTGCACAGTGGAAGTGATGCACCCAACTGTTACTCCTACTGCTGATGTGGAGCAAGGAAGTCTATTCCAAATCGTGATGATCATAAAGAACACCCCATGGTGGTGCGCCAAATCAGCAGTGGAAGGTGCCTTAAGCTGTGCCCAAGTGGATAGGGGGTCCAATCCTGTGTTTACCAGGATTTCAGTAAAATACGTTGAATTTAGGGGAAAAAATATACCTGTGGGATAATGAATTTGCCAGTAAGCAAGCAGACAGCTGGCAGAGTGCAGTAAAGTAGGAGAGGAATGGAGGTGATTGGGTAAATTGTGGTGTTGACATACGCAAATCTCTCTAGCCATTTAAGCCTCCCGTTATAGCCATACCATATTGGACAATGCCTGCTAAACAGAATCTCCACGGATCCCAAGGCCCATCGAAGCACCTGATTCAATCGATCAGAAAGATTAATTGGAGCTGATCCCTTGAACGCTGCTCTTGGAGGCATACAGTAAATTGAACGCCAGCCACGAGCATGCATCTTAAATCCTGTAAGAATATCTTCTGTCACAGAACCATAAATCCATCCGATCTGCATATAAGCAAGGAACACGAGTTTATTAAAGTTATTGTATGGATCCGATTTGACATTCATAGGTGCAAGCATGTGAAAGACAGGAAAGGAAACATCAGCAAAAATAACATTGATTGGCATATAATTTGAATGTAAATGCAATAAAATAACTATTCTAAATTGTTCTTCCCAAGCAAATGTATGTCCTTCGAATTTAAAACTAAACAAGGAAATGAAAAAGAAGAATGAAAAACTATATATATTCAATGATTTTGAAAATTTATTATAGAACTCAACTGAGACTATACACCAAGAATATACAGACTGCAATAGAAACAGTTCCCAGGGCCCAAAAGAAGAGGAAAAGCTTCTGAAGGGAAGGGCAGAAAGAAGGTGAGCATAAAGTCAACTGCCTCAAGGAATGAAGCAAAAGTTTTGATGGGAACTTCCATTTCTACATGTCAACCGTCGGAATTGCCAAAGACTACTACCAACATTTTATCACATCTTCACTCTTAATGAACAAAAATGCAATACGATTTCCCAGTAATATGTCAAGGACTCCCTTTTACAGAGAATGTCAATAAAAAGTCGGAATCTTTAGAATGCAATCCCAGTAATATGTCAAGGACTTAGTTTTACAGAGAATGTCAATAAAATGTTTGAAATCTTCAGCACTTTAGTAGAATCAATCAGTAAGAGTTAAGACGAGAGGTTAAATAAATGTTAGATCTAAGCCAAAGATATCAGAATACAATCCTTTATTTAGACATGTTACTATTCGAAGGCATTAGTAACAGATCAGAGAATAACAGTGCGTGAGTGCCACATAGAACTCCAAATGGAGTATAAGCAGCTTACCTCACTTCCCCATTCTGTCTTATCTTCATATCCACAACTAATGACATGAATAGCCTCTTTCAGAAGATTTTCTGGTGTGGCAGACTGAGGAACACCACCATTCTCCATCAGGGTGGATGCAACAAAAACAGCCGACTGTCCAAACCTTTTCTCCAGGCTCATTTGGGACATAAGCAATGACTTCTCATCATCAAATCCAGCACCTTAATAAATTATCAAGGGGTGAATTAGCAACATAACCAAGGCATGAAGCAAATAGGTTTAGACACAGAACTGTTCTTTCTTTTTTTTTTCCTGCAAGCAACTAAAGTCTCCTTGTAAGACTGAGAGAACTCAGTAGACAAAGAAAAATATGCGAACCAAGCACAATAAATTATGCATAACTTGAAATAAGGATGTTTATCTAATGCAGAAACAGGAAGTTGGAATATTTATAGCAATACATTTCAGGAATCAGAATTTAAAAAAACAAGAATAAAAATATCATGCTCATATAAAATCCTCTCATCAAAGCAGCTACTACATATCAGGTTGAGAGTTGATGGATAATTAGAGTTGCTAGTTTTAAGGTTAATGCATACCTTCAACGCCCTCCTCTATATCCTCCAAGCTGAATATAGGAACAGTCGGATCAACATGCTTGCTAGATTTCTTTTTATCCGACCCTTTCTTACTTGATTTGGAACTTTTCTTACTTGATCTACCAAAACAGGATGATAGCTTTCCAGTTTTTTTATTCTTAGGTTTGTGAGGGGGCTCATAACCATACAAAGCTGTTCTGTTGAAAACACATCCAGTGCCCACGTATACAGGGCCTTGAATGCCATCTAAACCTCTCAAGTTAATCTGGCAAGTATAAAAGGGAACAGTTCAAATTAATCTATGTAGACACCACAGAAAAAAAAGTATATCACAAATTTCTTCTGTGATCAAATTGCAAAGATCCACTGCAAGATAAACCAATGATGATGAACTCACATCAAAGAAAACAGTGTTTCTGTTGGCATATCGATCACTCTTATCTATACCATCAAATCTCTGTGGAAATTGAACATAGCAGACATATTTCCCAAGATTTGGGTCCATCAGAAAGCACATTGCTTCACGCAAGGCCTTGCTGTTATTTATGTAGTGATCACAGTCAAGATTCAACAAGAAAGGTCCATTGGTAAGAACAGCTGACACGCGAACCTGCAAGCACAGCATGTGAGTTGTCAAACTGCGGCAGGATATGAAAAATGTAAAATTTACACCATTTGACCACTTACCAGTGCATTCATAGCACCAGCTTTCTTGTGATGCTGGAAACCTGGACGCTTCTCACGAGAAACATATACTAATCGTGGCAGCTCATTACCCTCACTGTCAAGGCCTCCACTTTGGCCCAGGAAAACCTGCAAGCAAGAAAGTATGGATTACATATGTTTCGGTGAAGAACTCTAGGAATTGTAACGAACTATTACGGAAAAGTGCCACTTTACATGTTATCTGAAAGTAAGCTCACCTGGATCATTCCAGGGTGATCCCTTGTATTATTTCCAGGCCATGGTGTACCATCTTGCATGATCCAACCTTCTTCAGGAACTTTTTGGGCCTTGGATACAAGTGCATTGATACGAATTTTGAATTCTTCATATTCCCTCTACAGGAAAACAGGAGAACAAGCATAAGATACTTAACTAAGTGTGAAGAGCCAATCTGGTCATAGAATAATTCTCACCTTCATAGCCCTACGGTCTTTTACAAAAGATGGCTGAACTTTATCTTTTAAGTAGTCGATCTTCTGGGAGAAGTACCATTCAGGGGCACGCGGCTCAATATTGTACTTTTTGGTGAAAGGAACCCATTTCCTTGCAAATTCAGATGTTTCCGATAGAGCTTCAAACGACAACATGGCAGCACCATCATCAGAAACATAGCATGAGACCTTGTCCACTGGATAGTCTACCGCAAGAATGGATAAAACAGTATTAGCTGTGACAAGAGGAGGTTCCTTAAGAGGATCAACAGTACTGACAAATATGTCAACAGCAGCTAACTGTGATGGCTCTCCTTCACGATCATATCTGTTGTGAATAATTCATGAAGTTTACAAAATTAGAGTGGAAAAGGAATTTTCACATCAACATAAAACCAGAAAGAGAAACACAGGAGCCAGGAGGAAAAGCAAAGGGGTCATGATAATTTAAAAGGGTAAAACAAGAAAGTTCACAGATAATGATCAAAGCTAAACTAAGGTACTGTATAATCCACCTATCATAAGCACAAGAGTTCAACATCACAAAATGTAAAGGCAGGGCAAATATGTAGACATACATATACAGAGAGTTTCCTCACCTAAGAGAAAGCCTGTCCAAATAAGTTTCACGGTTTACGGGAAGCCATTTTGGGAACTGATCCAGGATCCACGATATAGCAAACCAAATCTCACAAATCACAGAAATCAACCATAATGCATATGCATTGGGTACAGGATTCGTTAATCGATAGTGTAGGAAAATACAGAGAATCACCAGCCGCAACACAATAACCATCCTGTATGGGTTTATCCTGGATGAAGAAACAGAGACCTTCCTTGATAGGGGCTGTCTGGCTTCATCATTCCTGCAAAAAAATAAGCAGATGTTAAGTAGCCACTTACGTGAGATTCTTGCAGCCATATGAGAACAGGATATGGTGTTCTATGTACTTTAACAATATTATCAAAGTTTTGCTCAAAGGCACCCTATATACATAAAAAAAAACTTCTGAACATAAAATTATGAACTCACAGTAGAGAGTCATCCACAAGAATATCTGTGGTCGCATCAATATCTCCCACTCCTCTTTCAGAAGGAGGATGGCTAGTAGTCATTGGTATAACAGGTTTTTCCTGCTTCATCTTCCAGCCATCTACTCTTTCTTTCCATGCGACATTGCCGAAGCCTGGGGATCCAAACTCCCTTACTGGATCCACAATTCTAGCTGCAAATAGAAGATTATTTATTTAGTCATAGAACAGGAGAGATTCAACAAGAGAAATAATGTTATTGGGTAAAATCAATTGTAATGAAGAAATTTTTTACGTTTTCCAACACCTCCAGGAGGAGGTGATGCCATTGAAAGGCGCCCAGGTGAAGCCGCAGACAGTTCCCCAGAAACCTGCGAAACAGATTATTTTATAACT